>BPLQ01007303.1:0-600000 GCA_021605075.1 Caerostris darwini | reverse complement strand
CATTGTGAATTTAGGACAAATTGATCCAAGTTGAGTATAAATGCAACTAAACCTAGGATTTGGTTTGGTTTGTTGCTCTAGGGTTATTTTTTGCATACTTTAGGCTAATTAGACCGGGGCATACAGTTTCCGAACCACGAACAAACATCCATGCCACCTCCAGTATTCAATCTTGACTCCTATAATACTAAAAGTCAGAGCGCTAGCCAAACGGCCATCAGGATGTCTAAATTCAGAAAGAATTAGCAACTGTCTTCCTTTTCAATACATCGGTTGTAGATTTTGTAGATTGGTTTGATTTGTCGCACTACTGTCATTTTGTGTACACGAGGGCTAAACAGACCAGGACCTACAGTTTAAAGGGGATAACTACTACCACTACGAGTTGAGTTGTCCCTTTAGAGTTTGGGAATGATGTGGGTGAAAAGAAGCCTAATTGGGCTCTGCGATCATATAAGACCGGGATCTACGGCTTAAAATGAATTCCAAACCACTGCAAACATCCATGGCACTGCCGAGATTCGAACCTGAAATTTGTGGTGCCAGAGCGCTAACCACTCGGCCATCTGGTCCCAAGTTTAAAGTGGATTCCAAACCACTAACAAACATCCATGCCATTGTCATGGTGAAGCCCGTGATACCAAATGTCAGAGCGCTAGCCCCTTGGCGGCTGTAGATTTTGTAGAGGAACCATAACAATGCAGTATTTAGGTTTGAACCAGAAAAATGTTTGGTTCCGATCGCAAAATGTCTGATTGGTGAGTGCTTTCTGATTCTGCTATCAATTCTATGTATAGTTACTTATACATTGTATAGCATGCCTGACATCTTGAGTTTTACATAATGCTGTATAGTATTTTAATACTGATATAGCTCTGACAATATGATTTATCAAAATAATATTTAACTTAAAATTTCAAGAATATAAATCCGATGAATTTAAATCCGATGTGCAGTACAATCTTTGCATACTTTTTTTTTTTTTTTTACAAAACACCACGTTTATCCAAAATAACAGCTTATTTTCTCACACACTATAATACGCCCATTTTCCATACTCCCCTTCCCCATCTCTGCACAAAGGCAAAGTCGTCGCGTAAGTAAAGCTACAAAGCAACAAAGGATCAGAAGGTTGTTGAAAGGCAACATGATAAAGGACCACATCCTCCGTGAAAAATCCCTGAAACCTGAACCAGTCTACACATTTTTTTTCCCTCTCTCAACCTTCCCCTCCAGCATCAAAATCCCTGAGCTTTGTTTATAGAGGACATTGTCTGGCTGCCTTGGCTTACAAGTCCAGCCTACCATGAATCAATCCATAGATTTTTTTGTCCATATTAAGATGGCTAATCCTTAAGTCCCCGAGGGCCCAAAAAGTTTTGAATCGTACTTTTCTAGTGGCTACTGTGGATAAGTGTCGCTTTGTGATGCACGCAGCAGTACCTACCCTACTGTCCCCTCAACAAGCACATAAAGATGGGTAACTAGAAAAAAAGAAGATGGAATATCTATACATAGACAGGGAAGGGGGGATGGTGTATCAAAATAAGGGGGTTTGAATATTGGTGGTGGGTTCGGTAGTCGGTGATGGATTCAAAGGGACTGGACAATTTCATGGTGGATTGAACATCGTTCTCCTGGCTAACTTTTCTTGTAGATTTTGTAGAGGAAAGGTAACAATGCAGTATTATTTTGGTTTGAATCAGGACAGTGTTTGGATAGGATCGCCAAATGTCTAGTTGGCGAGGGATTTCTGATTCTGCCATAAATTCTATGAATGGTTAGTTTAAAATCTCATATCTTGAGTTTTACATAATGCTGTATAACGTTTTAATTCTGATATAACTCTGACAATTTGATTTATTAGAACCTTTTACTTCTTTTTTCACTTTTACTTTTTAGACGTCTCTTTAATTTTCTTTCTCTTTACTTTTAATCTCTTTTACTTTTACTTTTCAGAAGTCTCTTTTAGTTTTCTTTTTTTTATTTTTCAGTCTCTCTTACTTTTAGTATTTTCTCTTTTTCTCATTTACTTTTTAGATGTCTCTTTTACTTTTCAGTCTCTTTTGCTTTTAGTATTTTCTATTTTTCTCTTTTACTTTTCAGAAGTCTCTTTTACTTTTCTTTCTCTTTACTTTTCAGTAGCAGTATTTTTCTTTTATTAAAAATTTAAAACACTCACAAATAACTAATCACAGAGTAAAATATGAGTATTGTGTTTATCATATTTTTGATAAAGAGTTGGAATCACTTCCGTGTGAAAATCACTGATTTTATAAAAAAAAAGTTTATCAATGAAGCATATCAATTAAAAAAAAAACAATAAAAGTTTTGTATAAATTATAAAAATCTCGATCCGTGGCAAAGTGCACCGTTGTCTCGAAATCTGTCAGTAGGCAGATGACCTTGACCTGCCATGGATATTTGTAGTGGTTCGGAATCCACCTTAAACTTAGGCCCCTGTCACTGTAGAGTGTTAGCATAGGCGTGACAACCCTATCCCGTAAAAAGAAAACATCTCTTGTCTCAAAATCTGCTAGTAGCCAGGCGGCCTTGGCCCACCATAGATTTGGTGCACCAGTGAAGAAGAAAAAGAAGAAGACATTAATATACCCATTAGTTTATAATTATTAATCTTTTAATAAATAATTGCTGTTATTTAGTGTAATTTGAATTACTTTGTAGCAAAAATATCAACTTTTTTGTAGAAAAAGAAGAATTTATAAAAGAATTTCTTCAATAAATTCTTCTCAACTTCTTTGTAGAAGAATTTATTTCTATTAATTTAAGATGTCAATGTCGATATCGACTTTTATTAATAAATTAATAGTTTAAAAAAACTAAAAAATACGCTTTTAGAGTTAATCTATCTAAAAAGTAAAAAATAATTGTTAACATAAGAATAAAATGACTGACGAGAAAATGAATGTCACTGTTCTAAAAGCGTGGGGTGCTTGTATGTCATTTTAAAATTAACTCTGCATTTCTGAGTGAAACTAGTGAAAAATTATAACCATTGATATTGAGCACCCCACGCTTTTAGAACAGTGACATTCATTTTCTCGTCAGTCATTTTATTCTTATGTTAACAATTATTTTTTACTTTTTAGATAGATTAACTCTAAAAGCGTATTTTTTTAGTTTTTTTTAAACTATTAATTTATTTTTTACTTTTTAGTCTGATTAACTCTAAAAGCGTGTTTTTAAAATTAAGGAATAAAAAATTTAAAAGTTTATGAGAAATACAAAAAGATAAATACAATGCAAATAAAAATTAATGAAAAATACTTAAAAAGCTAAGTACAATACAATTAATATAAGCAAAAAAAGAATAATATAAAAGTTGGAATATACTACAAAGTAGAGTAATTGCTGCTAGAAAGGATGACCTAGGTCTGGTGCAAATTATGCAGAGACGGTACCTTGGCCGATTATCCGCTAAGTTTATATACTTTTTGCCCACCGAAATTTTCGGCCAATAGGAAGAGCGCAATTCGACATGATCGCACTCCTATGCCTTTGAGATCCGCCTCTTTTTAGCCACGGAAATTTTCGGCCAATAGGAAGAGCGCAATTCGATCGCGGATATTACTGAATTTCTACCCGGGGTGAAAGAAAGCTGGGCAACGGCGTACCGGTTATGATGTTCCTTGGTGGTTTTAAGAATCACAAAACCTCCACACCTTAAATTAATTGAAACATTAGCATAAATTGTAGTTTCTTAAATTAATGAATAGAAGTAATTAAAAATAAATAAATGAATTTAAAATTTAGGAAAAACATCTGCTTGAGAACAATTAAAGCATGAGATCAAAAAAGCTAAAAAAAAGCTATCGGTACAATTAAGAGTTCGTTGACGATGCCCAAAAATAAAAAGGTTAAAGTTAAAAAATGAGAATTTTAAGATAAAAGTAAAATAAAACAAAAGGAATTAAGATTAAACAAAATAATTATACAAAATAAGTAGGGTTTGATCAGTTGACTGACTCGCCAGTAGATGGCGCCATCAGTCCCAACATCGAGCCCAAAAAGTGAGTTACATACAAACATACAATCATACATACATACATACAAACATACAGGTGAAGCTAATAAAAGCGTATTAATAAAAGATTCGATTTTCAAAAACTCGCCAATTTGAGATATCCTTCTAGATCTGGTAAATCCATGATGGGGTGGAGGGAGGGATGCAAGGAGTAAAGGGGGAGGTTGCGAGAGAGGGCGTCTTCCGATTAGTTATGGTGGGAAAAAAGCCTCCAGGGCCGATTTTCACGGAATTTTAAACCCAACCAAAGAATCCATTTTTTTTTCTGTGCACTCCCTTCCAAACTTCAGAACATTTTGCATATGAATAAGAAAACACGTGTTCCATTTTTATTAAAAACCTATAACTGCAGCCAATCAATTTGCAGTTCGATGTTTAGTTTACCCCCACTGGAATTCTTTTGTTGCCCCTGAATGGCTCTCGAATATGTTTTTGAAATGCGTCACTCGCAAAATGGATGACCGGGAGAGATATGAAGTGGTCGACAATTCACAATGTCATCCCGTTTTAGGTTAATGCATTCCAGAGGTTTTGTTTTCAAAGAAGCCCGGAGGCATGTGTTTTATTAACGGCATGCCTCACTGCAGTTTTCAATGTGGTCTCTTGTTAATTAGCTAATTTTTAGGATTTACGCTGGTTAATGAACCCTTTCATTATTAAAAGCTTTCGAAAAGGCGTCGTTGTGGTTGTGGCGAGTATTTTTGTTCGTCGACGAGTGGCAATCGTTATTAGATGCAATCACGGTTAAAACAAGTGTTGTTCCTTGAGGCTATCAATTTGAAGGATGTTCTTACAGTAAAACCATTTTTATATTAAAAATAAGAACATTGTGCTGTTGAATAAAGCAGAAACATTTTGTCCTTAAGTAATTTTCTCATTAAAATCCACAAAACCAGTTATTATTTTTGTTATGGTGGTTATAGTTAAAGCAACAAACACCAGATCGCGTGAAATTTTAATAATGAGATTTTTTTACGGTGTCAACTCATTTAAGCTTACTTTGTATGTATATTATAACGTCTTGGTCTATACTAGACCTAAAACGGCTTCAAGAAGAGGGCCACTTTCAGGATCATGGGAGCACTTTAATTTTTATTTGCAAGCATTTTATATATATGCAGAACTTTGAGTTATTACAAGTGATTAAAGAAAGAAATGAAGAATAAAGATATAAAAGTGATTCACAAGTGCAGTTTACTCCAATAACGAAGATTTTCAGAGTTCTCGAGTCTACGACGAATCTAATGCACCCTGTTTGCGGCAGAACTTAATTATCACACGGCATTATATACGTAACTGCAAGGGACTCACTATGTAAACAGGTGGTATCTCCGGGCCGTTCAGTCACTTAACAGAAAAAGAGAAAAACCACACTTCTTGTCGACTCGTCACAAAATATTCTCTTTCTCCTTCTCCCAAAACCTCCCTTTAAGAAAATCCATCAAGAGGAGGGCGTCAGCTTTCCTCACTTCTCATTGGAGTCGACACTTTCTCAGCCCATTGTATATCCCCAATTACGATACAACATGGTGTAGTCCATATTCCATCTGTAATTGTTTCGACCTGTGAAGGACGCACACTCAATCCTAATTTCTTGAGTCTCATTATACATGATACCGAATATCTGCTATTAGATTTGAGTGACAGGTTGTACTCATTAGTACAAAAATCTAATTGCGTGTAATATAACTACCCACAACATTGCTTATCTGCTGTCAATAGGCTGTCTGCTTAAGTGATGGGTTGTTATTATTTACATGTCAAAGAATAGACATTCCTCTCTTCCGGGTAAGAAATGTCAAAACTCTTTTCGTGGGAAAAAATGCTGCAATACTAACCATGGATTAATTTTTTTTCCGCTGTTCTAAACAATTTTTTAAGCTTCCCGAGTGACAAAAGCTAATCTAGCAGAATCAAAATTTAAAATTTACTTCCTCAAACACCAAAACCATGGAGTGGCATTACCTTTATTCGGCAAACGTATGACAATATTAATTATGTCTACTAATTTATCTTATTCTATAAAAATGCGTAATGAAATAATGGTGCATAAGCTAAATTTCCCTAATTTAATTCTTAATAGGCTATATTTGAACTGAGTCTCGAATAAATAAAAGGAAACAACTTCAAAAAGATTTTTTAAAAAAAGTTGAAAATAAATAACTCATGGCGATGAACTTTAAACAAAGAAAAAAAAATAGCACCTTAAGAATAGCTGATTTTTCTTTTCTATTGCTTTTTCTTTTCACCTTTCTGCGGTGTTGAGAGCCATTTTATGTGAAGAAAGATTTACAGCCCAGGTACAAAACCAACTTCCAACTAAACCGGAAAAATTCCGAAAAACAATATTAGAACTTCTTTACGTGCATACAAATGAAGGGTCAACCCTCCTTCTCTTGTCACGAAGATATGTATGTCCTCATAACATCTTCACGGTCATTCCATAAAAGTACCCACTTTTGATTGTTTTTGCGCGGTTCTTGAAAGAGGGGCAACCTTCGACCTCTGCCACCCTTAAACTTTTGAAAAATTCTTCACGAACATAAAAATTCACAAAAAGAAGGAAAAAATAAAAATAAAAAAGGGCATTTTTTATTCGTGGGTGGAGAAAAGTTTATGCGGACCTTTTTTTGAGGTATTTTTGAGCAGAATAGGGCCATTAGCGAAATCTGTAGCAATGGCGACCCGCTGTGTCCATGATCTCATAACGCGACGACCTTTCAACTCACGGTCGCAGTTAGGGCGACCACCCAGACCGCATGCGGTGTTAAAAAGGTCACAATCGTTCTTTCATATACACGCCCGAAGTGAACTGAAGAAATATGTATTCTCTCTTTTTTTTTTTTTTTAAATTTTGCTTTCAAACAATGAAAATATCGGCTGATATTAATAATTGTGGGAATTTATGCTAAACAAAATCATTATTTTAAACTGTGAATAGTATTTTTTTTTTGCTCACATATCATTATAAAATATTTGAAAACTTATTTTACAAATGTTAATTTCAAATTGGGGAAAAAATTGTTAAGTAAAAACAATTTAAGAATACCTATTGTAACTATTTAAAAGTGTAATTATTTTAAAACATAAATGATTTATTAAAGTCATTAAATAAATTGAGGAAAATATTTTTTAAGAAACTGCAGGATAAAAGTAAGAGAATTTATAAAACACATAAAAAATTATTTCTTATTAAAAATACTTTTTTTTTTTTTTTCGTTTATTGTAAGTAATGGTTTCCATTTTCTGAGGTTAACGTTCTCAAAAAAATAACGTGCAAAAAAAAAAAAAAATTTAATGAACAAATGAACAAAAAAGGAATGAGCTATAATAAAACAAAATGATAATGAACAAGTGAATGAAAAGAGGAATGAGTTAAATGCTAAAAAAGTTTTAAAAAAAAAACGTTAATGAACAAATGAACGAAAGAGGAATGAGTTAAATGTTATAAAAAAATCATATCTAAAAATATTAGTTTCCTTGCCTCACATAATTACCGAATATATTTAAACTTTTTAAACAGAAATTACTTAAACTGTTTAATTTTCTGTTAAAAATGACGTTTAATGTTTGAAAAAAGGATTAACAACCTGAAAGATGTTGCTAAATAGCGCTTATTGAAAGGTGACATTTTCAGTATCATATTCTTCGACTTGAGGTAACCTCTCAATAGGAATGATAGATGTGTAGTAAATTTAGCATTTCGATACACTAAAACATTAATGACATACGAACTTTATTTCACCGTGCTTAGTTGACTTCGAGCTGAGTTTGAGGTTTGATAGGTTCAATAGCATATTTAGTTGCTCAACATGTTATCCACCAGTCACTTAACTGGCCCTAGACCCGATTCGTGGCTCTGTGATAACGTGCGCCGCTGGTGAGCATTAAGGCTGAGGTTAAATCAGCTGGCGAAATTGTTACAGACGCTGTTTTGAAAAACTAAGAGACTCGATTGCTTTTGTTATGTTCAGCATCTTGCTTCGTCAACCGGACTACATGGTGGGATTTTTCAAAGTTTTCCCCCATGCGATACACATATGCGGAGTAGTTCTCCCTAAAATGTTCTTACGGAAAACACTGTCCTCCTTCTTTAGCGGTACGCGGAGCCAAGTCCGACTTCTACCTACGGGTGCTTCATTCACAACAGAAGCTGCCGTCCCTTCCATGAGAACACACGGGTTCATGGGCTTAGTCTAGATGTTGCTGTCTACCAAGTGGGATAAGAAAAAAAAGGGGAGTGAGGTTCAATCCGTTGATGGCGCTGTTGTAGACACTGTTTCAAAAACGAGGAGACTCGATGGTTTTGTGATGCCCAGCATCTTGCCTCATTAGTCGGACTGCCTGGTGTGTGTTTTCTAAGTATTCTCCCATACGATAAGCAAAATAGTGGAGTAGTTCCCTCTAAAAGTCCTCCCAGAAGCCACTGCCCTTCTTCTTCAGCGTCACAAAGCCAAGCCAGACTTCTATCTACCGTTGTTCTATCCACCTCGTTAGCCAGATACCTGGTGGAGTTTTCCAGATTTTCTCCCATACGATACGCAAATGCGGGGTAGTTCTCCGGAAGGCAGCGACGAATCAGCGAATCAGCGACTAATAGCCAAGTCAGACTACTAAATACGGGTGTCCCATCATAACAGAAGCTGCCCCATTTCCATC
This sequence comes from Caerostris darwini, assembly GCA_021605075.1. Classification (NCBI taxonomy): domain Eukaryota; kingdom Metazoa; phylum Arthropoda; class Arachnida; order Araneae; family Araneidae; genus Caerostris; species Caerostris darwini. The sequence continues at coordinate 591,296 of BPLQ01007303.1, read as the reverse complement.
CTCAGTGATTACTCATGGCGTGTCAGCCCACGCGCTGCCGGATACTGAGAATTATTCGCAACAATTTTGGCCATTATCGAAAAAATTTTTTTTACTGATGAAACATATTTAAAATTCATCGTCTAAAAAACATATGTGTGATTTATTCCTACACTAAGTTAAATTGAATAATAATTTATAGATGCAAATTTAGTCAGAAATAAAAATATTTTTCATAACTTGAAAAAGGGTAAAAAAAAAAAACTTCTCTAGCTTACAAAAGAATTATCCGAAATTCAATGACTTCTTTTTAAAACAATTCTATGTGAAAATAAAAGTTCAGACTTAAAAAAAGCCTCAAAAATATATCACGAATAAATTTCTTGAATTACAAAATTAATAAGGAAAAGATCGTTACCACAAATAAGTTTGAAAGTAATTGGAATTCCTAAGTAATTCGTAATGATCTGCCTAAAATAGATTTTTCTGAAATAATAATTCTAATAAAATAATAATATTGCAGCTAAGATTGATTTTTGTGATACGAATTTCAATTATCTGCAAAGTATTTTAAATCAATTTTTCTTTCTTTATATTGGATGTTATGCATTTTTAGATTAAATATCCTATAAGTTAAAAAAGAAAAATAACTGAGAAATATTTTAAACATGAAGAATCTCGTAAAACTAAATTGCATTTTCCTCAAACTTGCCGTAAGGAAAAACTGTATAAAATCCTGAATAAATAAGAAAGACGCCAACTCTGGGATTGAATAGAGCACAAACTAAAAAATGTAACTCATAACTTAAGAAAAAATGTAGAGGGGAAACATATGAATTTCGTCGTTTGATGTGCCATTTTGAAAAACTCCAAATATGAAGTAATATAACGAAAGTAACATAAGTATGAGTTTTGTTCTTTTCAAAAGTTTGAAGAGTATTTTGTTTGTTTTCTATGTTTCAAAACTAGCTTGAATAATTAGTTTTGAAGGTTGAGGAAAAGTCAAACAGTTCACCGTCCGGTCCGAAGACATGCGGTACTTCAGGCCGGAGTTGCGATAGCAATCCCGGTCTGTACGAGCAAAACGCAGAAAACTAAAATAGGGCAAAACTCTTGCAATCCGAAGGATAAATCCTCTACCTCAAAAATAATGCCTCAACTTGAGGTAAACCCAAAACTAAAGAAGATCCGCTCTGACTGGAAGAAAACAAAAACCGCCGACCAACTTTTTTTTTTTTTTTTTTTTTTTTTTTGTTAGTAGGGATTAATGTTAATAAAATTAGAAAAGTCAGCACGAGATCTCAAATAAAGAAAATTCAACAAAAAATATAATCAGGATAACTTATCCTGTAACAAAAAATGAGGTAGAAAAGTCATAAATAACATAGTTTATTAAATGATAATAATACAATTGATCACAAGTAGTAATACAAAATATAGATGTCAGGAAAATTTCCTGAGCAAAACCATAAAGTTTCAAGATGAAGAACATATATACAATTTATCAGATGAGAAGATTTAAAATCATAAATGTTCTATACTAAGAAGAAACCTTTTCTTCATCATATCTCTTAAGACTGTTCTATATTTGTTGTTACCAATTAGTTGCTTTAAAGAGAAGTTTGTGAGGTTCGTTGGCAGGTTCCTTTTCCTTTTTTCTATGTTTCAAAACTAGCTTGAATAATTAGTTTTGAAGGTTGAGGGAAATATATCATATTCATTTTTGATGGAAGCACATCATGTTCATCATAATTTTAAAGGAAATATATCATATTCATTATAAAATATGATGACAAAAAATATGAAGTAAAAAAACATGAGGATAAAAAATATGAAGACAAAAAATACAAAGTAATCTAATGAAAACTCTGATGATTTTTTTCCCTAATTGTACCGAATTTTTAATTTAAATTCTTTTATTTTTAATTTTAAAATTTTTATTTTTTATCTTACTTTTATTTATTTTTAGTATTTTGTATTTATTTTTAGCGTACCATTTTTTTTTTTTTTTTTTTAAATATTAGTCTATCCCATTGGTACTCCGTAATCGGTACGCCCGTTGATAATTGTTCTTTTCATAAGTTTGAAGATTTTTTAATACGTTTTCTGTGCTTCAAAACTAGTTTGAGTACTTAATTTTCAAAGAAATGCATCATGCTCTTTATACGTTTTAATGAAAATGCATCGTGTTTATAATAAAACATTATGAAAAAAAAAAATTTCAGACACAAAGACACTTGAAGATCCCGCAAGAAATTAGATATAAATAAATGTTTTAAAAACAGTTTAATCCTACAGTAAAGAATGGCTGTATTAGGACGTTGTAGTAAGCTGGCACCACTTTTTTGCAAGGAAGTCCTCTTGTTCATTGCCCCAAAGACTCCAAGGGACAGGCACCCACTGAAGTTTCTCCTTTAAAGTGAGAGTTCCCAATAATTCATTTCATTCTCATTTTAATATTTTAGGTGTCAGTGAGTATTCAACAGAGCTAATTGATTGGATAGCTGCTGGAGAAACTACACGAAGGACTGACTGCCTTTTCGAATGTATAATGGAAAGCTGATAAATGCTTTAGGGCTATACATATGACCACTACTTCATCGAAGGATGTACCAATGTGGCCAATAGAGTCGTAAAAAGAAAAAAAGAAAACAAACTGAGAAATATCAGTAAAAATATGCAGCCAATCTAGGAAGATATCTGGTCGCAATGGCCTCCAAAGCGAGACATTTCAAAACACTTGATACACAAACCTCTCTCTTTTTATATATGATTTCCACTAGATCTAGTTTCACGTCGACATTAATCACTTCCAATGGGTTTCTGATTGTCAAGAGTGGTTGTATAATATATATATATATACAGAGAGAGAGAGAGATACTAGCAGAACCCGGCATACGTTGTCCAGCCAAAAAAAAAAAAAAAAAATGTACTGTAGAAAATTACATATCGCGAATACATTCTCCATGTTCCAATATAGTAGGTGCATAGTAATTTTCATGGAAATTGTTTAAAGGTATATAAGATAAAATGCTGCAGCACCATCTGATGGAAAGAATCAATAAAGTGGATAACGCAAACGTATTTTCTATACTCGAATACATATTATTACAATTTTAATAGCGATTAGTTGAAAGGTATAGAAGTTTATATACTGCAGCACCCTCTGGTGGTGACTTACAACTAAGGGGATAATATAAAAATATTCTCCATATTTTGTCAAACACACACAAAAAATTTCATTAAAATCGGTCTCGCCGTTTAGAAGGAGTTCAGTGACAAACACGTGTACAAAAGAGCCCCATTGCAGAGCCACCTACCGGGTTCAATTGTGAATCTAAACCCAGAAACCCACTCAAACACACACAAAATTTCATCAGAATCGGTTAAGCCGTTTAGGAGGAGTTTAGTGATAAACACGAATTATATGTATAAATATATATATCAATTACAGCGCCACCTACCGGTTACAATTGTGAATCTAATCCAGAGACCCAAGGAATTGATCCAGGACCCAAGACACACAAAAAAATGCATCCAAATCGGTCCAGCCGTTTAGAAGGAGTTCAGTGACAAAGACACGTTCAGAAAAATTATATAGATACATATATATATAATTGCCTTTATAAATACTGTTGCAGTTATATTAAAAACAAAAATTACCACTGATCAATTATAAACTCTGAAACATAATGAAATCCAATGCAGATTTTGTTCTAACTTTTCTCATACAATTGCAAAGAAATAATCCTGTTTAAAATTAACTGAATTCATTGTAACCACTATCATTTCAAAAACACATACCTCAGTTCGAAAAACATTTCTTTCCGCTAAACCCACACATCATCTTCAACAAAACCCATTAATTTCTTCCCAAACATTCATCTGAACACCAGAGACACCTCGCAATCTTAAAAAAAATTATAGATCTAATCTATCAATGCCACTGCTCGTAATATAAATACATGTTCTATGTCGTGAGCATTCTCCTTCATTAAATATATAGATTTCTTTTTTTTGCTTTTGTGTCTCCCTTTTGCCCATTGTTCATGATGATATACCTCCTACACACAGCCAGTCGAAATTAAGGACACAAGAGAAAATTATGTATGGGTTTCATGCGCACTGCACTATTATTTCTAGAGGCTGGGTAGTTTTATTTTGCTATGACTGTCTGCAGGGAAATACAATCTTCATCGGTGAATATCTTTTTGGAGAATTTTAGTGTAGCGTTTTTACTATATATCTGCTAACATAAAACTTCACTTATTTATTTTTTATAATATTATTTCTTTCTGCAATCGACACGTATAACTAAATAATCAGTTTGAAAATACAAAATTGTGTTTTCGAATTAAGAGCATTTTGATCTGAATTCATTCGCTGTTATAACGGCAGATATGTAGCAGTTACAACAACTTGGATGCTGCTAACATTACAAGCATATTAAGCCACTGCGAGTTTTAGAGAACATCCTGAGATGTTATCCAGAAAGTAAATTTCCTGTTCCATTTTCTTAGGCATATCTGCTTAGTTGCAGTTATGTAACCATGCTTCCTTCTATACACTGACAGGAGAGCCCCCTATAACGTTCAATAGAAATGACCAGTTGGCGTACAGACTCTCTCCCGACTCTATATTTCGCACATCTCGCGCGTATTTGATTACTGGGTTTTCGGCTTAGTTTAGACAATGCATTAAAACTTTTAATAAAGATAAAGTTACACTCAGTTAATGTTACTTAACTTTTTAAATAATTACAGTAACACGTAAGTGTACTTTTCGTTTTTTTAAAGCTGGAATCAATTTTTTATTCTGTCTATGAAAAAGATAATATAAATGATATATTAAAGAGAAATTATTATGGAATAAAGTGATGAATTAATGTAGTAAATTTTGTTTTCACGTCAGGTCGTAAGTTTTGTTTATGTGTGCCATGTAAGTAATAGTAATAAGTGTTAAGTAATTAATAGATGCAATCGTGCTTCCTCCTACATACTGCCAAAAAATTCCTCCCTTCACCGAGAGGAAGTACAGAACAACCTGCTCTATCGTGAGAAACATTTAGTTTATAGTCTCTCCTCCGTAAAGGAAATATATTTAGCGCAACCATGCGTATTAGTTGGCCTAAAGATTCTCATCTACAGAGGAAGTATATTTCCCTGTGCGTAGCTGAGTATTGGATTTTCGGCTTAGAAGTAGAGTCCTTCCACGAATATATAATTATAATTATATATTCTTTAAATGTATTAAATAGTGTATGCCTATAATTGTATGCGTATAGTGTTTGTGTGTAAATAAAGATGTGAGTTTCGCATCCTTTGCCTCAAATATCTCAATCTAACCCCATCCAGTTACAGTCTGGTTGCCCAACCTCTACAATACAGTTATAGAATTTTTTGTCGCTCATTGAGCTTCGAATTCAGAATCTTCGATTCCGAAATCTTCCAGACCTCTTCTGACTAGAAATTTTAAATTAGTTTTTTTTAAAAAATGTGATGTTTTTTCATAAATTATTTAGAAGTACAATTTAAATTATCAAGAGGATTTAAATAGCAAAAAAAATAATTTTTATGAACTTTTAAAAAAGTGTGACAATTCTGAAAAATTGTAAAATTATTTTTCTTGAATTGCTATAAACTATGAAACAAACTTCTTGATATTCCTGTTAATCTATATAATTTTTATATCCTTTATTTGGTTGTTTCAAATGTTATGAAGGACATTAAAATTGAAACAAAAAAAAATCCCATATTTATTTAGATCAATTGGTGAAAAAATAAATATAGTTAGAATTTTAAAGTTAATAATCACTATAAAATTTCTTTTTTATAAAACTTACTTTTTTTTTATTTAAAAAGAATAAATTATTATGATGTAAAATTTCTAATTTCTTTTTATACAAAAAAAGAAAACTACAAAAATGGCATATTCATTTTTGCATTAATAAATAAAAACTACGAGTTAAGTTTTATAGACAATGTATAAAAATATTTTTTTTACTTTAATTTTGAAACTTTTTAGAAAAAAAATTGATGGAAAAAAATTGTTTGAGATAAAGAAAAAAAAAAAAAAAACGTTTTGAAAAATTTCACAGTTTGAAAAAAAAATAATTCAAGTATAATGCTATAAAATGTTAAGCTTACATAACTTTTTGATGTTTTTTCTGCTGTAAAATATAATATTTTATGTAAAAAGTTATTGAATTCTTTTTTAAGATTTATAAAACTTTGATGAAAAAAATTTTTTTTTAATGTTAGGTCTTTGGATAAAAATAAAATATTGCATAATGAAGATATTCTTTTTATCCATTACAAAAAATTAGTTCCATATTGCTATATATTACGATATTTTCGTTTGAATTTTTAAAGAATACAAATTTTTGTTCCTTTCTCTTTTATGAATCATTTATTAACTTTATTTAAAATACGTTAAAAAAAATTTATAAAAAGAGTGATTAATTCAAAAAAAGAATGAAAATTTTATAAAAACAAAATTTTTGTTAAAATTAAATTACAAGTTATTGTTTTTTTTTAACAATATATTATTGTCACGGAATTCTATTGGCAATACCTTGTCTTATAAAAAATTTGCAAATTCCAAATATTCTTTTCCTTGCATTGTGCATGAAAGGCATTTTTTTTTTCGACTTTCTGATGGTATTTTTTTTTTTGTATTTGTTTTTTTATTAATAGTTTGTTAATAAATTTTTACATTATTTTATTTCATTATTTGTTTTGTTTTTGTTTTATATTAAAGTATTTTGATGATAATTCATAATAACTAATTTATAATGCTTAAAAAATCATTTGCGTACTTACTTAATTAATCGTAGAAGACTTCTTTAAGGTTTTAAGGTCATTCTTTAAGGCCAAATGTTAAACTTATTAATATTAATTATGAAATTGTTATGAATTTTAGGTCTCAAGAATATATGTGAAAAGTATATAAAACCAAAATCTGTATTCCTTTTGTGTACTATTTAATAAATATTGTAGGATTTTTTGTCAAAGGAAGAGTATTGGCATTTCATTCCCAGAAGAGAGGAATGTATATTCTTTGACAAGTACGTAATAACAACCCATCACTTAAATTTGAAAACAGATAACAGTATAGTGGGTAGTTATATTACGTGTAATTATTGTTTTGTACTAATGAGAACAACCTGTCACTCAAATCTGACAGCAGATATTCAGAGTCGTGGATAATGAGACCTCATGAAATTAGCGATTGCGACCTTCACAGGTTGAAAACAATTACAAATGTAATATGGACTACACCATGAGTTGTTGCATCATGATTGGTGATAGACTATGAACTGAGAAAATGTCTGCTCCACTTAGAGGTGAGGTAAGCTGACCTCACCACCCTCACCTCTTGACAGATTTTCTTAAAGGGAGGTTTTTGGAGAAGAAAGAAGAGAGTTCTGCGACGAGTCGACAAAGAGCGTTGTTTTTCTCTTTTTCACTGAAGTGAAATTACACTTACTCATACACTTCGCGTAATTACACTTATTCATTGTTGTCTTCAAAAAAGGAATATTTAAGACATTATTAAAATTATTTTGGTTAAAAAAGTAAAAGTTTCTTCCATGCAATAAATTCCAAATAATTGCTGTGCATTTTTAAAAGCGCCACTTTTTATGAAACTTTTAAAGCATTTTTATTATTTTTTAAAGCACAAATTTTTCTGGATTTTTCAAATGTTCATTCGATTTTTAAATGACATTAAGGGCTTAGTTCAAAAACTTTGTAAATATTTTGTAATCTGAGTCTTACTGACGTCAAAGCTTTATGATGGCCATAGATCTCATACCAGTCAACGCCATATTATCACACGATAACAAAGTGTTTTTTTAGTGATAGTTAGTGTGCATTTTGAATTTAAAGAATCCCAGACTTCCGAAATTTCTCTTGAAATGTATTGAAATCTCAGTCTTATTTTATGACAACACATTTTTGTAGTAGCCATAGATCTCACACCAGTCATCATCATATACTTACACGATAAAGATATTTATTAGAGATAGTTAGTGTACATTTTGAATTTAAATAATCCCAAATTGTCCGAAATTTCTCTGTAATTGTTTTGTTAGTGTAGTTGTTCGGAATCCACTTTAAACTGTAGGTCCCGGTCTAATATGATCGTAGAGCTTGTTCTTGATGTCGCCTACGACGTGGACCTGGTGTAGAATTTTCTGCACCAGTTGGATAAGTATCAACAACACACATTTTTAAGGTAGCCATAGATCTCATACTAGGACAACATCATATTCTCACAAGATAACAAATAGACTTTTTAGAGATAGTTAATGTGCATTTTAGATTTAAAGAATCCCAGATTGCCCCAAATACCTGCAATGTCAAGAATATAAAAATACGCCATGAATATGTCCCTGCATAATAATAAATACTAACATTATTTAAAATATTTGCAGAAAAAAAATATAAAAGAATATATCAAATTAAAATTATATTATGAAAATTATTGAAACAAAAAAAAATTTCATTTTATATTTTTTTTTTATGAAATAACCGTTCGTCCTTTTAAAGCTGTAATATTTTTATATACAAAAATAAAATATAATTTTTTTTCCAAAATTTCATCAGAAACAGCTAAATAGTTTTATAAGAATTATGAATTCTCAGCTGGGAGAGGAAAAAATCAGTAATTATAAAGTTCCATGTTTTGAAAAGTTAGACATTCCGTCAGGACGAAGTTGTTTTGAAATTTTTAAAAAGAAAAATTTTAAGATAAAGTCGCGCTCTTAAAAATTATATGCAACCGGAAAATAACAGTGGTGCTAGACATTATACGAAAAGAAAGAACAACACACCAAAGAGAAAAGACCAAATCTTGCTTTGCCATTTTCGCCGCTCTGTAATTTTACGCTCTGTGAAACATAATGCATTTTTACTAATGTTTTATTAAAGCCAAAAGAACCTTTTATGATCAGAAAACTAATTTCTTCGGTTATGAACATTAAGCAAACATATTAGCGAACGTTTTGCGAAGTTTAATTTCACGTAACATTACCGCTTTCTCGGTTTTATTATGATTCACACCAAAAAGTTCATTTATTTTTATTAAAAATAGTCACAAAACTCACACGAAAGCTGAGAATGGAAATTCATTTATGTGTAATTTAATAAAAAAAAAGGGAATTATCTATAGCGGTATGTAATAAAAAAAATATCCTGAAGCATTTTTAAATGAATTTCTGTAATTATTAAACCTCTCTCTATATATTGAAGTTTTCTTAAGAACAAGTTTTTGGTCATTAAAATAGAAATGAATAAATATGCGAACCATTATTATTTGAGCAAATTATTATTTTTTTATCGAATCGGTTACTATAATTTCTTGAACTAGAAAACATATATCCATGAATGAATTTGTTTAATATGTGTGGTAACATTGCCATGACACGAATTAAGAAAGAAAATTAATTAAATTTTTTTTTTACGTGGAAGGATTAAATTTCCAGAATTAAATGCAAAATACTATAATCAAATGTTTTGGATTCTCAAAGCCATGAATCACATAAGTCATTTTAATTGTCTCATATTATAAAGTTCTTATATTAATATCTAATATTATATTATATGCTATACCAAATATCCCAATCAGGAATGGACATGTTTATACGGGGGACATTTACATTTTACTACATACACATGTACATTTACATGTACTACTACTACACGTACATTTACATTATACATTTTACGCGTCTCTTGGTCTCTTTGCCACACCATTTGAGGATGAGGTGGAAACCTGTAGCATTTTTCCCACGAGGAGTTGTAGCATTTCGTTCCCAGGAGAGAGGAATGTATATTCTTTAAAAAGTACATAATAACAACCCATCAATCATATTTGACGGCAAACAAGCAGTGTTTCGGGTAGATATATTACATGCAATTAGTGTTCTGTACTAATGAGAACAACATGTCACTCAAATCAGATAGCAGATATTCAATAACATGGATAATGAGACCTCACAAAATTAGCGATTGTTTGTGTGACCTTCACTGGTCGAAACAATTACAGATGGAATATGGACTACACCGTGGGTTGTTACATCGTGATTGGTGGGGAAGTGTCTACTCCAATGAGAAGAAATTGAAGCTGATCCTCCCCTTTGACGGATTTTTTTAAAGGAAAATTTTTAGAGAAGAAGATAGTTCTGCAACGAATCCACAAAAAAAAGTCTTTCTTTCTTTCTTTCCCTCCACAGGTGAAGTGTAGCAAGCATTCGTAGTTTAACTAACACTGCATTTGTTATAAAATATACAATCTCAGTGGTGAATGATCAAAATCAAGTGTTCAAAAAGAACAAATTATTCCATGGTCTGTTCGGATCTATTAAATGTTTTAAAATGAAAAATTAAAATAAGAACAATAATTTCAAAAATCATATTTTAGAAAACAAAGTAGTGATAAGAAGAGAGAAAAACGTTGTAAATGTTTCTTTTAACTGAAACACTCCATTCTATAAAAGAATAAAACAAGTATTATAAAAAAAGTCAATTCCTACTTTTTTTTTCACTCTATTGCAGAAAGTCCTTCATAAATAATTTTCATTCATTTTTTTAAGTTTATCTGGCGCCATCTATTGGTAGATATATGCAACTTAAATCTAAACAAAACAAAAATCAATTAATTATATTTAATTACTGAATTAATATTTGAAAGAACTGTATTAACATCAAGTGTCATCCACTGCAAGTTCAAAAAAAAATGTATTTGAACTTGAGTAGATGAATAAAAAGTATTTTATGAACGATTGAAAATTTGAACAAGATATATATAGGGAGAGTGGGAGCTCATAGAAGGAATTGAAAAAAGAAAGTCAGAAGGAAAAGGTTCAATACAATTTTACTCAACGAAATAGAAAATCTCAAAATTAACCTAGATATTTAAATATATTTTATTAATTAAAATTTAGATATTTAATCAAATTTTGCATTTAAAATACTTTTAATATATTTTTAATTATTAAAATTAAATTATTTTTAATATATTTAAAGATCCCCCTTTGGGTAAAATTTATTATTATTTTTTGTTACCCTCCCTTATTTCTATACGAAAAATAATAATAGATTGTTCTTTTTTTTCTTTTTTTTTGGTAAGTTGAATATAAAAAATTCTTGTTTTGTACTATATATTATAAACAAGAATTAAATTATTTTTCCTGGAAAAATTATATATATGTTTGTATGAATATATATGTTTTTTCAAATGAATAGTCAATTTAATTTTAAATTTCATAAATTTCAGATATAGATGAAGTAAAAAATAATTCAATTTCGGTTTTTATTTGAAGTATGTAAAACGAATTTTATAAAATGGCATTCTTAAGCAAAATTACTCCTATAATATATAGTTGTACATCGATTTTTTCATAGCAAAATTTTTTTCCATTTAAAAAGGAATTAAATTATGAGAAGATGCATTTAAAAAGAAATACAACAAATTTTAATGTACTTCAAAAACAAATTTAGTTATTTGAATATCATATTAAATAAAAACTAATTTTTTTTTTATTATATTTTATTTTTCAATACTTTTGTTGAAACACATAATATTTATTATTACTTAATAACAGTTTAATTATATAAAATAAATGATATTATTTCTAAAAATGAACACTAATTAAAAAGAAATTTTAAAAAATGAACACTGCAGTATTTTATTTATTATAATGTTTTTATTTAAAATTATTTGGAGACTTTAAAGTCTATCACTTTTGTAAATTTTGTAATTATTCATAAATAATCATATTCAAAGATTATTTCAAATCGTAGACAAAATTCAATAAAGCTGTTTTAAATAAAAAATGCTAATTAACGTCTGTGTTAATTAGAACAAAATAATACAAGAAAATAACTGTTTTATTTGTACGTAATTTATTTAGAAAATTAGGGGAATTTCCAATAATAAGTAAACTAATCTTTTCGAAACAAAAAATTAAATTAAAAACTTAATCAGAACATTTATCTTAAATTTTCTTTTTCTTTAGAGAGAAAAAAGAAATACTACCTCTGTTTTGTTTTTGTTTTTCGATTTCTATCGAAGCGAAGGAAAAACTAAAACTTCTGTTGTTTAATTATCTAATTTCTTTTACTATAATTAATTTTTTAAACTTATGGAAAGTATTCTTTTCTTAAATGTATTATTTACAAGGGAAACAACATTTTTTTATAAAAAATGATGTTTAGGATATATAGACTCTTTTTGTTCTTATTTTCGTTGCGCACATATTTGCAGCTGCATTTTTTTTATTAGATAACAAAAACATACTTCAAAGAGTAACAATGTTTTAAGTATTATTATCGATGGTCTTTTTAATTAGTATACTGCAGCACTGTTTTATATTGGCTTCAGTTGTTCACCTTTCGATGCGATATTGTTACAAAAAACTTCTGTCGCCATGTAGTTTATCTTTACTTTTCATAGTTATTTATTCTAAAAAGGGCTTAATTTATTTTAATTAATTATGAATAATTATTTTGTTCCGTTACGATTCGCCAAACTTTTAAAATTTAGTCCATTTAAAAAATTCATTTTGACTAAAAAAAGATTCATTTAGACATTTTGACTGATGACATTTGATTCATTCATTTTGACTTAAAAAATTCATTTTTGGACTAAATTTGGACATTTAGTTTTGTAAAAAAAAATTTTTTTAATTTAGTTATTTGAATATAAAAATAAAAACTAATTTTCTTTTATTATATTTTATTTTTCAATACTTTTGCTGAAACACATAATATTTATTCTTACTTAATAACATTTTAATTAATTCAAAATTCATTTGTCCAAATTTAGTCCATTAGAAAGACAAAAATATCGTCACGGCAAATTTGGATTGTCGGCTGCAAACTTGGCGATATTGACGATCAATCTAACGAAACTAACAGCTTAATTTAATTATTATGAATCAAAGGCACATATTTGCAGTTCTATTTTTTATTAGATAATAAAAATAAACCCCAGAGGGTAATAACGTTTTAAATATTATTATTGATGATTCGTTTAATTATACTTCAGCACTATTTTATATTGACATCAGTTATTCAAATTTCGACGCGATATTGTTCCAAAAAATTTCTGTCGCCATGTGCATAGTTGTTTATATTTAATTTTTATAGTTATTTATTCTTAGAATGGCATAATTTATATTATTTAATTATGAACAATTATTTTATTCTGTTACGATGTGCCAAATTTTTAAAGCAAACAGACAAAAATATCATCACCACAAATTTGGAGTCTCGCCTGCCAATTTGGCGATATATCTGGCGAGATTCACAATCAACCTGGCGAAACTAAGAGTTTAACTGAATTATTATAAATCAAAGGAATTATTTATAAAGAGTAGCGGTAGAAAACTCATATCTGTTGGAACAAATAAAGTATTTTCCAGAAAATTCTAGATAATTTGAAAGCTAGGTCAGTACTTGGGTGGGTGACCACCTGGGAAAACTGCGTGCCGTTGGCAAATTTGGGACCTGAATGGCCGAGTGTCTAGCGCTCTGGCGCTCGGTGCCACAGGTTTCGGGTTCGAATCCCGGCGGTGCCATGGATGTTTGTAGTGGTTCGGAATCCACTTTAAGCCGTAGGTCCCGGTCTTCTATGACTGTAAGAGCGTCACGGAGCAAAAGTCAGGCTTCTACCTACGGGTGCTCCATCACAACAGAAGCTGCTTCCTTCCCCTTCAATCATGAGTCCATATGGGCTTGTGGGCTTGGCCAGCCAAGTGGGATAAGAAACAACAACAACAAAACAGATTTTTAATAAAAACTTTTAAAAAGTTAACTTTGTTTCAATGTGCTGAAAAGTCCATACGCGAACAAATTGAGAAGCACTAGATTTCGTTACAATAATAAATAAATAAATGGACTTTGTATAAACTTATAAAAGGTAAAATTTTTTCTAGGCAGATCACATGAAATGGATAATATATTCTACTTTAAAATAAAAACAAGTTCATATTTCCCACTTAGTTTTCATTTCGAACTCAAATGTTGCATGCTATACCTTTTCCATTCACAAAACAACGTCTTTATTTAATCGAAATTAAAATGCATAAACATTTTTAAGTCCATTAAATATTAAACCTTTATTACATTTAATAAATATCACATCTAACGAATCATTTGTGTGCCTGTATTCAAAATAATTCCACTATTTTTCATCTCGCAGCTTAGAACTTATCATATAAAATAATAAAAAAAAATAGTTTCGAAAGAGAATAATTCTAGTTCATGTCTCTAGGAACAGAAGAGAAAAGGCCACCATTATATTTAAGGTTAATCAGAATAAAAAAAAATTTTAACTGTTCTTTAACTGCAAAGGAAACTTTTAGTTTTCTGTGCAAATTTGGGACGAATTTCAAAGTTGCACTTTACAAGTACAATTCTCATGATTAATGTGTGTATTTTTTAATCTTTACAAAACTAAATGTAACTATGTAAAGATAAAAATTTTACATTTCTTCGAACATCACGTAAACTTTACATCTTAGAACATCGCGAACATTCTTTACATCTTAGAACATCGTTTTAATTTTCATAGAACTTCAAGTGAATAAAATTTTTTTACATAAAATAAACATAATTTTATATTTTTTTCTTTGATTTTTTAATTTAAAATTACATTCTAATTAAAATTTAAGTTAATTTTTATTACAATTTAAATTTCACTTTTTACAAATAATTATTTTTAATCGTTCTAAAGTAAACTATGTTATTACAATCTTATAACCTTTCAGATATTCAAATAATCCTTAGAAATTCTTTAAAAATAGTTTTTATAGATTTATTTAAGATGATTACTTTTTTTTTCTCCTTCACAGCTTGGGAGACTAAGCGCACGACCAGTCACACATAAAAATAATTACGGATCAGAACTATTCCGCTAGATGTCGCTGCCCATCAGGCCGCGAAATGAACACAATTATCTTCATCGTTTATCAGAACAAAATAAAACAAGAGTAAAAAGCCCGAACATCTCCTTTCTTTAACGGTAAAGGAAAGCTTTAATTTTCGGTGGAAGTTTGGGGCGAGCTTCCACGCTACTCTTAGCAGGTGCACTTGTCATGCTTAATGTTGTTAAGGTTCTGGCACGGAAGCACGCATGCATGTTACATGTCATGATGGTTCGCGTGCGACGGACATGACTGGCTTCGGGATATTGTTCAAATAATGTATCACTTTCTTGTTAACTGGAGTGTGACATACGGCAGGTGATAGTTCCCTCAACTCAACTTCCTTTTATCGTTTGCATTATAGTAAGAAGAACGTGCCAGACAAAAATTTTGGAAGAATCGAATTAGAATTTGATTTATTCTATCTATATCTGTTTTATAAATTAGGTATCCGAACACACGAACTCTAATAAACCTTGATTTCTGGAATGATTTCCGAGTAATTTGGGAAATGATGTTCAAATAACAAATCAGAAATTCTTATAGAAATTGAATATTTTTGAGTTTCTTATTCTAACATTTCATAGAAATAAAGAATTTGTTCAAAAATAATTCGTTTGATGTTCGAATGACTTAAATACCGTTCTTAAACACAAGATGAAACAATTTAAGCAGTATAGACTGAAAGGTTTATGGATAGCAATTTGTTGTTTGAAGAAGGAAATTGTTAAATCCATAGGATTATTTGAAATGTTTTAAACACAAGGTGATATACAAAATTATATTGGTAATTATTTATTTTTTTGGTTACATTTTTGTGTATTATAATGGTAAAAAAAATTTTTACATGGATTTAATTATATTAAGAATTCAATTTTGCAATTAATTGTTATAATAAAATGAATCAAACCTAAAAATTGCTCATTAGGTTTCTTAATTGGGATAATTTATAATTTAGGTCACTGTGAACAGACCAAGTTTTATTTCTAAATTATTTCACGCCAAAAGCACGAACAGAGTATAGATTTGAATTAGGTAAAATTGGATTGAATCTTAAAGATATATAAAGTAATTCCCTGATATGACCTGGCATTAGGCAGCTTCAAAAAATATTTTTTTTTCCCTTTGGTAAATTTAATTTTAAAAAAATATAAACAAAAATGCAAAAAAAAAAAAAATCGAAACAAAATAAAATAAAATTTCATTGTTCAAGGTAACATAAAATACAGTCCTAAAGAACACACATATATATATATGTTCTTATTTACTGATGTTTACGAATTATTTAATAATGAAAAAATCAAGGAACAATAAAATAATATTTTGTCAAAATATGAATTGTGAATAACAACAGTGAATCAAATCAAAAGGCGTACTAGAGCTATGACATAATTTCCCATTCGTAATTCTCTTTTGCAGATGATTTCTTACAAAATAGTTCGAAAACGCAATTCGAAAATAAAAAAGTTTAAATATAAAGTTTATACTAAATTAATTCACTTTGAATTGTATATTTAATGCTAAATAAGTGTGGCGGTAAAATAAAAATAAAAGACGATAATCAATTTTCATAAAGTTTATACTAAATTATTTTTATTCTAGCGGAAAATTCAACAGTGAAAGTTGAATTTGTATTCCATTTAATCAATAGCGCTAAATAAGCAACAGTTTTATCTATTCGAGTAATTAAATGAAGTTAATTATTTTTAAACTTCCGTTTTTAATATTAAAACTAAATCAATTAAAAATAATACAAGTAGTCTTGGATTTTTTTTTAAATAATAAGTTAATTATCATAAAAATTCTCCATGCGTTTGTCAATTTTTTATGGTGTAGTTTCAGATAGTTTATTATTAAATAGAACGTTACAATCGATAAATTAGTACAAAAGCCAGGTGTTTTCAAAGCGTGAGAAGGAGTTAAAAGCTTAGTGAGCACCTGTCTAATTTTGTATTCATGATTTAACAATTGATAACGATTACTCTACTCTAAAAACAATAGAAAAATGTTCGCTCATGTAACAAGATACAAAAAAAATTACGTCCTTAACGTTAGACAAACTATCATTTATGAACGCACAGCGCCATCTATTGTGTAGAGTAAAAATTAGCTGCTATTTTCTGGCTTAAATTGTTGTTTTTATGATTAAATAAAAATGAGAGAGAAATTAAATTTGAGTAAACTATTTTCAAGGGAATTTTATATAATAACTCTTCTTAAATTTTTTATTAAATAATTCATTACATTTAATTCTAGAATGCATCTACGTAATGGAATGAAACAAAATACTGTAGGATTTGTCTGTCATTTAACGAATTTATTGTGTATTTAAAAGAAATCTTTTAAACAGTAGTAGTTAGCATCTTACGTTTACTTTCTAATGTATCAAATGCTGATTTTTAACTATCTATCATTTTAAAATTGGAAAATTCTTTTTTAAAACTGTGACATCAATTTAGCGTTTATTCATCCATTATAAAACTAAAGCACTTGAATAATTATTATTTTTAATTAATCAGGGAAGTATAAGAAACAATTTAAAAACATAAGATTCATATTTTTTCTTCTTTTTTTTAAAGTAAAGTGCATATTATTTTCTTTTCAAAATAATAAAAGGAAAATTAATGAAACAAGCATTTAAACCAGGTTTCACTTCTGAAAAAACGCAAAGAAATTGAAATATTATCATAAATTTTTTAGTTGGGAAATTTTTTATAATGTAATAATCACAATATTTAAGGATCAAAAACATAAAAGCTATAAAAAACAAACAAAAAGAAACATCAATTTCCTAATAAAGCATTTTCATAATTTCGAATACTGAAAAAAACAAAATTATTGAAAAAAATATATTGATTTAAAAAAATAATTTAATTAAAAAATATCTATTTAACACAAAATGTGAATGAATAATACATTTTTAAGGATTCATATAATGATTATAATAAGAAAAAAATACAAATAAGTAATACATAATTTACATTTTTCTTCAATATAATAAGCAAATTGTGAAATTTGAAAGTGGAAATTAAGTTAAAAATATATTAATAAATTAAATATATAAAGAAAATAAAAGAAACAGGTTATGTTTACACTAAGTAAAAGCTATTTGATCATCTACATTGGGTGCTCAAAATTAAGAGAATTTGAATATTTTGTCGATTTTCATGAAAAGTTCTAAGTAAGACTAATGCTTTCAAACAAATGCAAATCTCTAGTGGCGAATACGTAAGCATATACATGTGTATGGGTGGTACAGAACAGGATTTAGAATAGCGAATGGAAATTTTTCATTTTCATTTGTTCAACTAATTTTGCGACATTTTATTTATTTATTTATTTTTCAACAATTTTAAAAAAATTACGCTTAGATGATGGAATGAGTTGAGAAGCGTGGTGAGAATGGAAGCAAGGTTGTCCCAAGAGCAGGTGGCTAGTAACTCACAATGTCTTGCTGCCTGATGGCCAATTGACTAGCGCTCTGCCCGTTGGTATCAGAGGTTTCAGGTTCAAATTCCTAAGTGTGGCAGGGATGTTTGTTGGGGATTCGGAATCCACGTTAAACTAGGACTCGGTCTCATTAGCCCAAAGTGTAAAAGAAATTACTCTAGAGCGACAATCCAAACTACAGTGTCTTATCCAATTTATGGTAACAGTTTAAAGATGCTAAATCTGTAGAGAGAAGACTGTCCATTCAAGAGCTACGATGGCAAATGAACATTTATCCATTATAAGAGTTCAACAGGTTCTCAGCTTTTTCGTGGCCTTCACTTCTTAAGAGCGCATGAATACTTTGTTTTCGAGGGTGACTTTTTTCAGAAAGATGCACAAGAGAGGAATAGTTGCATGCCCAAGAAACCCCTTTAGCATCAACTTTGGAACCGGTGGGAGACGATTTTATTTACTGAGGAGCCCCGGTTGAGGTTAATCGCTTATTCTCGTCTGTCTGGGAAAGCATCATATAGAATTGGAAGGCACATCTCTATATTTTTAATCAGAAACTCTGTGTTTGTTGAGAAATATAGAAATGAGACTTCGGAGCCATGTGTTTCTATGTTTGTAGTTCAACTTTGGCTGAGTTGTGGTTGATTTAAGTTCAATTTACGACAACGTGGAGCTCATCTGATCGACGAATAACTGGAAATGGAGGATATTTACTCGATGGTTTGGTCAACTAAATCACCAGAATCTATCAACCTTATATGGCATGATTAGGGAAAAGCTATTGCAACTTGCTCTTGAGAGGGAAAATGCTTCAAAAACAATATAGACATTTTGTTGTAGATGGAACTAAAGCCTCAACGATCGCAAGAAGGATAGGCATTTCTTGAAGAATGCAAAATGTTACTAACAAGCTTGTAGAATTTAACTGATTAGGATAAGGTTTTTCCCCTAAAATGAAGCAACTGCTACCTGCTACTTTCTAACATTTATTTTCTGTTTATGATTAATTATATACATTACTACAAGATTAGATCAACTTTGAAAGGTTATTAATGCTTATTATTTTTCACGAATTCCTATTAATGCTAGAGCCATGTCTTAGCCTAGTGATGAATCGATGTCAATGTTATTTTATAAACTTGCTGTTGCTTTTCGAAAGGACCTGGACCTTCTGTTTTTGACATATTAAAAGGCAAAGAATTTAGCCATTGAATATCTTGCCACGTTGCATCCACGTATAGATTTATAAAGAAAGGTATGAAAAGATTTTCTTTTTATAAATTCTGCGTTTTATTACTGACTGCTTTATAAGAGCGAAATTTTGACATAGATTTTTTTTCCAATACAGACAGCCCATGCAGGCACAAAATTGTTGAAACATTTATAATGAGGAACATCATTTCGGCGTGGCAACGTCGTCTGTTGGAAAATGTTGAATAGGAATTTAATGCATTTTCGAAGAACAATGAAGAAATATATTTGTATGTCATAATAGAAAAAAGCTGGAAAATTCCAACCGTACAGTTAAACTGCCGACGCGAAAGAATTTCACTTTGTCTAAATTTCCTCTGAGTCTACTGTTTTTACAAATCGGTGAATGTAGCGGTGACCAGCAGAAAACAGCGTTCTTATTTTTATTTCTTCTTCATTGACGCAACAGCCCCATGGTGGGGCCAAGGCCTAGCAAGTTTCGAGACATGAGAAGTTTTCTTTTTAAGGGGAAGGATTGTCAGCCGTATGCCCAACAGTCATATTAGACAGGGATCTGCTGATTAAAGTGGATTCTGAACCACTACAAGCCTCCAAGGCACCGCCGGAACTCGAACCCTATGACATCGAGTGCAGAGTGCTAGTCACTCAGCCATCAGGCCTCTTATACATATGATACTATCATAATTTGAAATGAATATGTCCAGGATCTGAGAGATTCGCCTTTTTCCTCAAAACCCAACACATGGGAGCTATGTGCAATTATGTGTAGATTGCAACCTACAGACTTTTCTTGATCCTCTCCATTCGTAATCAGTTTTAGAAACGAGCTCAAAAATCCGCTGCCCTGATCTCCAAGCCACTCTGTGCACTGTACGAAACTGAAATAAAAAAAATTTGAATTTGAAGCCAAATGCAATTAACGTTTAAATAATTGTTTATACAAAGAATATATATGGCAATACAATTCCAGGTAGAATGACACCTAAAATTGCAAGCAAAAATATAAAATACACTTTCTATAAATTAAAATAAACTCATATTTCAAGTTGTAAGTTAATATGCAATTCATAGCTATACATACGAGTGCTACATTGCTTCATTCAAGTACTTTTTCTCGCAAACTTCAGACATTTGTATCAATATGAATCCCTTTCAAATTTTTAGATTAAATCTTCCATTGACTTAAAATTAAAATCACCCCTTCGACTTTTTTCCCCAAAGGGAATTTTTTTTTTTTTTTTAAATCATTCTTTTCAAACGAATACCGTATCGTTTTAAAAAACCCCACCTCCTCAGTCCGGCAACACCAACAGCCTGGAGCCAAAAGAACACCACATCGCAAAACGTTCTCGGGGGAGGGTGCGGATGAGAAATAGAAAAATTTCGGGAAGGAAGTCATTTGGGATCCACCATTGTATACACAGGGGCAGACGGTCCCTAACCGGATTTTGGACTTGCCCTTACTACACCCCCCTAAAAACTACCGAAGGGTGGATTCGTGTTCTATTTGCATAATCTTGTTGACTTCTCGTCTCGGAGCGTGGGTGTAATGAGCGAAGGCATCGCCCAGGATACCCCCCAGAGAACGTTCGAGGGTGACTAAGACACCCCTTTCGAAAATGAGCGGCGCCCCCTTTGATGTGTTCACAGTCATTGCGAATTAGCCGTATTGAATTCTGGAAGCAAAGAGTGGACGAATAGGGTTTGTTTGCCATCTTCATGAAAATGGAGGTTGGTGTTTGATTTTGATGAAGTGGTAAAGTAACGAAACGATATGAGCAGAATTTATAATGGTCACTGTGTCCGTATACCTACTTTTCGTCATATAACCCTTTGTTGAATTGATTTTAATCAAATAAATAATTGAATAGTATTACGAATACTGGTTATTTAATTCCAGTATTGGTTTAGGATAGAAATACGCAGACGGTGGGGTGCCATGGCTCTTTCTGTGGCCAGCATCATCAATTTTGCTTTTAAACTCTGCATGAGACTATAAAGTATTTCTTATTCTGTTGTTGTTTCTTATCCCACTTGGTCGACAGCAACATCTGGACCAAGTCCATTTTCTTTTATGAGTCAAGCCCCATGTGAGTCCAAATCAGAATAGCCCATGCATGTCATAAAGCGGCCTGATGGTCAATTGGTTAGCAATCCGGCTTTTGGTATTATAGGCTTCAGATTCGAATCCTGGCGGTGGCATGGATGCTTGTGAGTGGATCGGAATCCACGTTAAACTGTAGGTCCCGACCTAATTAGCCCAATGTGTGCACAAAATGATCGCAGAGCGACAAACAAAACATGCCTGTTGGAAAAGGTGACTAAAATGGGTACACAGTGTCCGGAGTTATAACCGAGTAGGATAAAGTCAGACTTCTCCATTTGGGTCTGTCTTAGTGCCGCAAAGTCAATGATAAAAAGAGGCTGTATTTTTTAACCTTTAGCATGACTCGTCGTTTTACGACACGGGTTCATGGACTCGGTCCAGATATTGCTGACGATCAAGTTGGATAAGAAACAACAGCAGGATTTCTGATTTTGATTACAGATAAAACATGGGTTATAGATAGTACTTTTATATGTTTATAGTTAATACTCTTACGGTGAAAAAGTTATAGCTATTTGAAAATTTCACAATTTTTTCTAATGATTTGGTTTGTCGCTCTACGGTCATTTTGTGCACACTTTGGACTAATTAGACCAGGACATACAGTTTAATGCGGATTCCGAACCACCAAAAAACCCCTATGCCACTGCCAGGATTCGAACCGGAAGCCCACGATACCAAAGGCCAGAGCGCCAACCAACTGGCCATCAAGCCGCTTTCTACATAGAGCTTAGTGACTGCAACCCAACAAAGCGAGAAGGAAAGAAGAATACTTATGTTTAAATTTTCATGCTAAAAAAGACGTTGTAGCTGTTCGAAATTTCACAACTTTTTCTACATGGTTTGGTTGGTTTGTCGCTCTGCGGTCATTTTTCGCACACTTTGGTCCTAATTAGAGCGGGATTTACAGTTAAAGTAGATTTCGATTCACCAACAAACATCCAGCCACCGTCAGGATTCGAACCTGAAGCCTGTGATACCAAAGGCCAGAGCACTTGCCATTCCACTTGCTACGTTGAGTTTAATGACTTCAACCCAATAAAAGGAGAGGGAAAGATGAATTCTTCACCGAAACTTATTAAAAAAAAGTTTACCTTATCGACAAATGTGATTATAAAGTTAAAAGTTGGTCAGTTTAATCTTCAGTGTACTAATCAATATTATAAAAGAAGGTACTAAACATTTTAATTCCGGTAAACAATAAGATTTTTTTTCCATGAAATTTCTCGTTAATACTGATCTATTAAACTGGAACCATACGAATAAGGTATTTTATTATACACATTTTACTTGAATCTCATGCAATTTATTAAGTTAAATGCAAAAATAAAATAAGATAGTAGAATAATTTCTCTTTAAAATATGCATATTAAATGTCAATGTTCATTTATAAAAACGAAAATGGCTTTCATTTAGATAACTTCGCTTGTCAAATTTTATTTTCCTCCACAAAGTATAAAAAATTAGAGTTAAATTTGATATAATAACGTTTACCGTCACATTTTTTTTTTTTAAATCAGAAGAGAGAAGCACCTTACGTGAGAAAGGTAAAAATAAATAAATTGGAAGAGAAAAAAAAAAAAAGAAAATTCTGGATAGGTTTTCTAGATCTCTCATAAGAAACTGCGCTTAAGATGGCTGTCAACTTCTCCACTGAAATTCTTGATCCAAATCAGATTTGGGAAAATTGGATTTTGCTAAGTTAGGAAGCCGTAAGTATCCCACGAGAGTCCGCCGACCAATAAGAACTCTGGAAAAATAGCCTCGCACGTAGGGAGACGTAGAAATAAGCGATGGTATAAATTCTTTTTTTTTTTTCCTTCTCGCCAGATTTGGCGATAAATCGATCTATCTGGTGCCTTGAGACTCGAGTTCACGCTTTTCTCTGAATTATTCAAGATTGAGGCATGGCGTAATATGGCATTTTTTTTCTCTCTCTCTCTCTCTCCAGTCTTTTGCTTTCTTAAAAAGCAGGGAAATCAATTTTTTGAGGTTGGTTTTCCCGGTGTAAAATAAGTGGAAATAAATTTTGTAATCGTTTGAGTAAACTGCAGATAAATTTATCGGGTACAGGGAGTATTGAGTTTAGGAATATTCCGTGGAGATCTGGCTGGTAGCAAGATAAATTTGTGCTGATATCACATGAAGATTTCTTTTTTTCTTTTTGTTTTAAAGAAAGAGAGTAAAATAGAAAAGAAAAACTAAAACGTATTCAAAACATTCTCTGAGGTGAAATTGGAACACAAGAATAAAAAGAGTCTTTAATTTATTGTATTATTCCAAAATTATTTAAATAAACTTCAATTTTTTTTACTTGTTGTTCTAATGTAGCTGGCAATACAGAGACAGTTAATCTTTATGTCATAAGCAAGGATTGCACCGCTGTTACTCATTTAGCACTACCCAGGGGGCACGTGTAGCTTGAAAATATGCTACAGACGCGAGTACACTATCCCAATCTTTTTTACTTTATATGCTTTATATTTTTTTACTTTATATATACTTTTTTTGATAAATGGCATGTATTTATCAAAATAAATTTGTCTTCATAAAATGCGTACAAAATATTATTAAAAATCTACAAGTTTGTACTTGACTTGACCTGGTACTTTGCTCGCTGACACTGCTTTATCTCAATTTATCTAAATGATGTTTAAAATATTACAAACAGAAATTGACAAAAGTGAAGAAGCTTGCGCCATTGGACATTTGTTCCACTTATGCATGACACAACGAGTGATCAGAGGAGGACATTGCTTTCATAAAGGATTTTTAAGGGTAATTTCTTGGCATTTCAGTCTCGTATGGGAGGAAACCATGCAAACTCTACAACAGGCCCCTGACAATCGATGCGAAACATACTACACTCGTTGTAATAATCGCCATCTGGACTACCCGTTTTTCTGTGCCCATTACCACTTGGCTATAAGTCGAACTGACGTTCTGGTATTAAAAACAAGCTTTAATTGCTTATTCTTTCCAAAATAATATCAGTTTTGGAGGTAAAATTTAACTATCATGCATGATACTATCCATTATACTATCCATATCATGCATGAGACATTCCATTATACTATCATGCATGAGAACATCTCCTCACATTTGTTTTTCAAACACGTACATTGTTAAATGATTATATATATGTATATATATAGGGGTGCGGCAGTAGATATACCGCCACGTGGTGCTTGGTAGTAGATCAGTAGATCTACCTCAACGTCCTAGGCGGATAAGAGATCTACTATTATCGGCATGCAGCAACGCACTAAGCGTGACCACCTTCATAGACTTCGTGTAGGCTGAATGTCTTACAATGGAATGCGGGCGGCCTGTCCCAAACTAAGATAGTTGAGAATCAACATTCCCTTGCCATCTACGAGTGGCCTGATGGCCATTGGTATCATAGGCTTCAGCAGGGTGACTTGGATGTTTGTTAATAGTTCGGAAGCCACGTTAAACTGTTGGTCTTGGTCTAATTAACCTAAAGTGTACACAAAATGGCCGTTGAGCGACAAACCAAGCTAATTTCCAGCTACCCTGTTGATATTTTTGCAATCATGAAAGCAAATCTTTCACACGAGACTCTGGACTTCTTTAAATTCCCAGTATATTCTCTACACCTCCTACCTAAATCTAGACACTTGTGGTGTTCCAAGACTTTTTGGCGAGCCATCTGCCCCACTTTTACGTTTTTTATAGCCCAAATGGCCTGGTCTGTGGCAAAAACAAGATCACGGACATTTGGTTTGGTTTGTCGCTCTACGGTCATTTTGTGCACACTGTGGGCTAATTAGACCGGGACCAACAGTTTAACCTGGATTCCGAATCACTCACAAACATCTATGCCACCGCCAGGACTCGAACCTAAATCATGGACAGGCACCACCAGGATGCGCCACGTTGCCCGGGAACTTCGAGGTAGAAAAGGAAAGGAAACCTGCCTTTGCTTCGGAACTTCGAAAAGATATTGGATATCTAGAACTTTGCTGATGAGACATTGACTTTTTTCTCTTATTGTTTTCTTTTCACTTATGTTTCTTATTGCTTTCTTTTTTCTTATCTTGTGAGAGTTTGACATTTTATCTTGCTATTGGAAATAATGTATCTATATATGCTCGCACTTATGTGTTTCCTGATGTAACATCTGAAAAAGAGAAGAAATATCTCATTTTCTTAAAAAATATAACGATACCTTTTCATGCTTCTTACTTACCCGAAAAAAAGGTACAGAAGCCAGCAGACCAAATTTATTTTTAAAAAAAAGTCGATGAAAAGAAGAAACAGATAAATTTTTCAAAAAAAGAAACAATGGAATAAAACTCCCCATATGTTGATTGATATCAGATTTTCTAACGATTTATCGCACTTAAAATTGACATAATTCGAAATTAGATATTATATGACTTTTAGCGCATAATTTAATATCTCAAAAGTCCTAAAATAATAGAAAAAGACTTATTTTGACCAATTTTTTTTCATTCTTTCCTTACTTGATTACTAAGGTACAAAAAATTATTTGCAATTTCGTCAAAAAATTCTAAAAATTTAAATAAAAATATAGAACAGTATATAAATTACTGTTTAATTATACTCACAAATACAATAGCATATTCAACTTTATTTTAAAAATGCTTTTAAAAATGTTACAAATTGTTAAAGAGAATGATCAAACTTCCAGCAAAAGATCGCCAAATGTTGGCGACAGATATCAATGAATTATTGCAGCAACCCTATCTTTATCAAGTCCTCATTGTCAATTAGTAGTCTCCCCTGTTTGCGCTAAGATGGCGATTTTCACAACTCATTGTTGATTCGTTATTTAAGAGCCGCTGTTGAATAAGGCGGCGATAAATTATTGGGCGGGAAATAGATCAAATTGCATAACTAATTGGATATTAGAGTCTGAGGGGAAAAAATAAAAAATGCATAAATTTCTCAGGTGGTGTAATTGTCATTTGATATTCGAGCCTGGATTCTTAATTAATCTCATTTTTTTCTTCCTTACTTAATGAAGGAAAATAACAAGGCGTTGATGATATTGTAGTGATGCATTCACAAGTTTACAAAATCAATTAAATAGTTATAGTTGATGTGAGTTACTTTTTTTTCGTAATTGCTATTCATTTCTTTCAAAGTAATTTAATATAGTGATTTTGGATGTAAATATTACTTAACGTAAGACATAAATTAATAGATATAGGTTTTTTCTTTTATTTATTTTGTTGTTTAATTACTGTAGAACACTCACTCAAATTCGACGGGAAAGAATAAAAAAAACTCATCAACACATAAATCGTTTGGTTACTTCTATAACATTCCGCAATTAATATCTTCACAACAATATGTATATGTATGTATATATTACAAATTTTATATATAATATAATATATCCAATTAAAATAAATAAATTATTTATATTTATATTTTATTAAAAATAATAATATTAATTACATAAATA
The DNA here is from genome assembly GCA_021605075.1 of Caerostris darwini. NCBI lineage: Eukaryota > Metazoa > Arthropoda > Arachnida > Araneae > Araneidae > Caerostris > Caerostris darwini. Next base: position 564,164 of record BPLQ01007303.1, on the reverse strand, counting down.
TACGTAATAGTTTTCCCTTATGATTAATTGCCTTTTTTCAATTCCTACTATTAATTCACACTCTCCCTATATATATATCTTGTTCCAGTTTTCCATCGTTAATAAAATACTTTTTATTCATCCACTCAAATTCAAATACTTTTTTTTAAACTTGTAGTGGATGGCACTTCCTGTTAAAACAGTTTTTTCAATTAAATTAAATTTAATTCATAATTAAATTTAATTAATTAACTTTAGTTTTTTTTAGATTTAAATTGTATGTATCTACCAATAGATGGCGCCAGAAGTAAGAGGAAAATTTCAACTTTAATTATAAAGGACTTTCTGCAATATAGTGAAAAAAAAGTAGGAATTGACTTTAAAATTTTTTTTTTTTTTTTTTTTTTTTTTATAATACTTGTTAATTTTCTATTCGTAAGAATCAGACGATTTGTTTTAATCTGTTATTGTAAACTTTTATAGACATTCTTTCAAAAATGTTTATTATACATTTATATAATTAATAAAAAATTATATTATTTTCAAAATTTCATTAATTCTCTAAATTCTAATATTACATTCTTACACGAAATAAAGTAAAAAATTTATAAAAACACAAGCTGCCATTATTACTACGAATGAAAAATTCTACGCAAAAGATTATTTTAAAAAAATTAGATGCGTTGTTATTCAAAAAATATTTATCTCACAACTAAAAACAGAACGATAAATATTCAGAACGGTGAAAATTATTAAAAATAACAAACTCACAAAAGGGAATATATATATATATATATATGTATATATATAATAGCTCTTGGTTATTATTAACCTCCTGTTCTATGTTTTTACTCATGAAAATTAGAAGATTTGTTTTAATCCATTAATATAAACTTTAATAGAAAATTTTTCACAAAATGTTTATTATATATATACACTGAAGTGACAAAAATCATGGGATAGCAATATGCAAATTTTCAGATGGCAGTAGCATCGCGTAGAACAGGTATAAATGCGCAGTGCTTTCGCAGAGCTTTCATTTCTGTTCAAGTTATTCATGTAAAGAGGTTTTGACGTGATGATGACCGCACGACGGGAATTAACAGACTTTGAACGCGGAATGTTAGTTGGAGCTAGACGCATGGGTCATGCCATTTCGGAAATCGTTAGGGAATTCAACATTCCCAGATCCACTGTGTCAAGAGTGTGCCGAGAGTATGAAATTTCAGGCATAACATCCCACCATGACAGCGCAGTGGTCGACCGCCTGCACTTAACGACCGAGACCGGCGACGTCTGCAAAGAGTCGTAAATTCTAACAGACAAACAACACTGCGTCAAATAACCGCAGAAATCAATGTGGGACGTACAAGGGACTTGTCTGTTAGAACTGTGCGGAGAAATTTGGCTTTCTTGGGCTATTCCAGCAGAAGACCGACTCGAGTGCCTTTACTGACAGAACGACATCGCTTGCAGCGACTCTCGTGGGCACGTGAGCATATCGGTTGGTCCCTAGATGAATGGAAAACCGTGGCCTGGTCCGATGAGTCACGATTTCAGTTGGTAAAAGTTGATGGTAGGGTTCGAGTGTGGCGCAGACCCCACGAAGCCAGTGACCCAAACTGTCAGCAAGGCACTGTTCAAGCTGGTGGTGGCTCCGTAATGGTGTGGGCTGTTTTTTCATGGCATGGACTTGGTCCTCTGGTGCGACTGGACCGAACATTGACTGGAAATGCTTATGTTCAGCTACTTGGAGATCACTTGCAGCCATTCATGGACTTCATGTACCCAAACAACGATGGGATTTTTATGGATGACAATGCACCATGTCACCGGGCCACAACTGTTCGCGATTGGTTTGAAGAACATTCTGGACAATTCCAACGAATGATCTGGCCACCTAGATCGCCCGACATGAATCCCATCGAGCATTTATGGGACATCATCGAGAGGTCTGTTCGTGCCCAAAATCCTGCACCATCAATGCTTTCACAATTATGGACGTCTATCGAGACAGCATGGCTCAATATTCCTGCAGAAGACTTCCAACGACTTGTTGAGTCCATGCCACGTCGAGTTGCTGCACTTCGCCGGACGAAAGGAGGGCCGACACGATATTAAGAGGAATCCCATGACTTTTGTCACTTCAGTGTATATATATATACAAAATTTTATTAATTCTAGAAAATTGAAATTCTATTAATTTTCTAAATTCTAATATTACATTCTTACTCGAAATAAAGTTACAAATTTATAAAAACACAAAATGCTTCGAAGAAAAGAAACCTACTCAAAAGATTATTTCAAAAAATTAGATACATTGTGTTTCAAAAAATAATTATATCTCTCTTATATTTATATCTATTAGTAAGAAAATTATTAAGAACAGCAAAGTCAGAGAAGTGAAAATATATATACATAATTAGTTTGAAATTCTATTAATTCTTTAAATTCTATTACATTCTTACTCAAAATAAAGTGATAAAATTATAAAAACACAACCTGCTACTATTATTATGAAGAAAAACTTCGACGCCAAAGATTATTTTTAAAAAATTAGATGTGTTGTCATTCAAAAAAATATTTATCTTCCAACTAAGGATAGAACGATAAATATTCAGAACGGACAATATTAAGAATAACAAACACAGAAAAGCGAAAAAAATCAATAAATATTTACATAAATCAGAATACATAAAATAACTGTATTATTTTAATATAAGAAAATTACGAAAAATATTGTTAAAATTTTAGATAAAAAACATTCAACTCAACTCTACTTTGTGAATTATTCCCTTAATCGATGGGGAAGCAAATTTGATTCTAGTTGATGACATAATGACTCTAGTTGATGACAACACTATTTTGAAAAACGAGTAGAATCGGTGTACCATGTTATAAAATATCTCGTATTCATCTAGAAAGAGATTTATGGATTTCTTTTTGTAATGCAATTGCTAATTAATTACAAAAACTGAAATTAAAGCTGCAAAACTGAAGCAAATTTCTTCAAAATAAAAAGGAATTTCACCTTCATTATATTCGCATAAGAAATAATATATTCTCATAGGAAATAATGTTGTACTTTGAGCTAAACTTTCCAAGAATTAGTTCTGTTAAAGGAAATATTTCCTTCAGTATATTCATTTGTGTTATACATATGATTTCATTAATTCAAAATGAAATCGTTACATTTCAAAATTGGTCCAATTATATTCCTTCTTATATGTCAAGTAACATCATACCTACATAATAAGGAAAAATGTTTGATTCCTGCTTATGGCGTGAATTGTATACACAATATTTAAAAAACAGCAGAATCATTGTAAATTATGAGAGTTTCTCATTCAATTGATTAACGTTCTTATAATGAATTGGCAATATTAATAAAATCTATAAAATTATATCTATAAAATTCATATGATTCAACCACATACGTTTCAAAAATGTATACATATCAAAAACATTTTTCAAAAAAATAAATTTAAAAATGGAAATATAACGTACTTCCATTAATTTACTGCGTACAAATCTCTAGAGAAACGCTAATGCATCCAAAACACATCACAAAATCTAAATATTTGGAAATTCAGAGTGAAATGTATTCGAGTCTTGATTTCAAAACGGCTGTTATTTACCTGAAAGCTTTGCACCTGATTTCCCATGATGCTTCAGCTTCGAACGTAGCAGACGATTTTCGACGTTCGTAAAGAAATGTCACGCTTTTTCTTTCTTTTTTTATTCGAAAGAAAAATTTTTAACAAGGACGCAGGGGACGTGAGAGTTTGCAGAATAATGTCGTGAAAAGAACGTTTTCGATTGTTAAAAGAAATCGTTTGCAGTAAATGTACTCTTTGTTTTCGTTCTGCTCAGAATGTCTTATACAAATATTACTTCCCTTTTATAAAAAAAAGAAAAGTAATTTTAATGTAAAAAGATGTGAAAGTGTTGGCAGCTGAATTTAGTTCAATAAACAGACGATTTCTGAACGTATGGTATAGTGTTTATTTTATCGTTTGGTATTTTTGTAAACAGCGTTCGGTTCTTTATTGTGTTTTGTTATGTTTCTTCACATGTTGTTTTCAGTAAATATTTTTGGGTTTAAATATTGATATTCGTGTTTTCAGATATTAAATATTGAGTTTACAAATATTTGTAAAAGATGTTGTTCATAATAAGACAGTCTGAGATTTGAAATGTATTTTATTTTTCCTTCGTCAATATATATTTAAATAATTTAATAATTTTTTTTTAATCCTTATTTAAATATTTATTTAACAAAACTTTGGATGATTGATAAAAATGATATTATAATGAAAATTTGGGGATTTTTTTTATTGTTGTTGTTGTTGTGCAGGGAATCTTTCAGAAAAGTATACACACTTTACTTTCAAAAGAACATTGTTTTTAAAACTATTTATTAAGCGACAAATGAAAATAAAACAAACAGAAAAAAATTTGACAGTTCAATTGAAGTAAACCAAAGCTAAAATTGTTATATATTAATAAGAACTTTTGTATAGAAGAGTATTTTCTCCAGAATTTTCTGAAAGACTCTTTGTTTAAAATAATGCCAATGTATAAAAAAAAATCCTAAAAGCTTTAGCATGATATGAAAAGCCAATTTACCTTCTATCTAAAAAAATATTTTTAACTTATAATAATTAACTTTATCAAAGACTTTTCTGAAAATTTCCCTAAATAAAAATGTGTTTACAGTCACTTTTTATTGCTAATGCTGTCAAATTGGTCATCTTTGGGATATTCTTAATATTTTGCATAATATAGTGCTTATTTTTGCAGTACCAAGTATTTTATATTATAAATTAAATAAAAAAAAATTTAAGCCTCAACTAACTAAAAAAGTTGTGTAAAATAAAATAAATAATCATTTACATTTATATAAACATTCATAAAAATATTTATGCACTCAGAATAAGGACTATCACTTCTAATTTAAATATAAAAATTGACTTTTTTTCTCATACAATCAAATACAGTTGAATGAAATGCTAAAAGCATTAGAAATATTTTTTTTTTAATTTATAACGTCTTGATTTATTTATTTACCAATAGAAAAAGAAAGATTCACTTTGAATCCGTTTTTTTTTTTTTCATTTCATTTCAAACACAATTTTTCTATGCATTTTTATTAGTCATTCTGCTTGCGAAATATGATAAACGTCAGTAATTTTGTTTAAACAAATACTTGACAAATAATTTACAAAAATAAGTCATAAAGTGTTAACCATAATATATCAACTAAAACTAAAAGACTTGCCAAATTATAATTTATTCTATACATGTTTATAAAATTTAACGAAACGCTTTAAAAATTACGAAGACATGATATTCTTTAATTTCGATCTTCTCATATTTTTTTATGTTATGGAACCTTAATAAACTTACTTAATGATAAATATCTGTATAATCTTTACTTAATGTTAAATCTTTAGCTTTATATATACTTAATGATAAATATCTGTATAATCTTAACTTAATGTTAAATCTTTTTATTTATTTTATATTAAGCCTTTATCTTTATATACACTTAATGATAAATATCTTTATAATCTTTACTTAGTGATAATATTTGAATAATATTTACTTAATGTTAAAGCTTTATCTTTATATATAATGATAAATACCTTTATGATTTTACTTAATCATGTAATGAGTAGTCTACAAAAAAAATTGAAATAATTAATTAAATGTTTGTAATTCTTTGCTGTAGTACACCTTTCCAAACTTCCCCAAATAAATATTTCAAATACCAATTCTCTAAAATAATTTTAGTTCATCCATTTTTCACCCAAATAATAGACAAAACGGGGGAATCAACAATGCTTTTTAAAAGTCCCATTTCCAGTCACTTGTTAGAACTTCTAAAAATGTTCTTTTACAGAGTGACTATCATTTCAAAAAGTTTCCAAACGCTAAATCCTCCATCCGTGTTCTAACTCCCATGCTGCGTCCCTGTTCCACCCCACCCCCCTGATTTCCCACGGGACACGGGACCCTCCTCACACACCTAACGATGATCACAATGATGATGGCTATGGTCATCATCATCATAAAATATTGCAGGTGGTTGGATTCGCGCGTGTCGAATGTTTCATCAGACATCTATCTATCTGTCCGAAGATACGAACAAAAAAAATTTGATCTAATGATAAAACTTGAGCGAGATCCTAAAGCAAAAATTTTAAATAAAGAGCATTTCATGAAAATGTAGATTGAACCGGCATTTTAAGTCTTTTTTACAATATTTACCTGTAGATTTTTTTTTTTCTACTATATTATTAACATATTTTGTGGTATGTGTGTTTCTGTAACAAAATTTGTGGGCCCAATCCTAATAAACCAATAGTTCTCAAACAGCAACATGCAACAGATAGACAAAGAAATATTTTCTTCTGGTAAAAGTTAGTTTATCCATTAATTAGTAATTTAGCACCACTCAGGTATCATTATTATTGCTTTCAAGATATCATGTAAAAGATATACGCCATGTTTTGTTGCAACTAGAAAGTCTGTAGATGTGTATACCCTGTTTTTTTATCTAGATAACCCTGTAGGAGATGCATACCATGTTTTATTGAATGACACCCTGTAAGAGATGTATACCATTTTGGGTTGAATGATACCCTGCAGGGGATGTATATAATTTTTGGTTGAATGATACCCTGTATGGGATGTATACCCTTTTTTGTTGAATAATAATACCCTGTAGAGGATGTATACCCTTTTTTGTTGAATAATACCCTGCAGGGGATGTATATCATTTTTTGTTGAATGATACTCTGTAGGGGATGTATACCCTGTTTTGTTGCATCTGTATACCATATTTATTTTAATAATTCCCTGTAAGATATTTAGGTACTCTGTAGGTGTGTGTGTGTGTAGGAAAAAATAAATACCTTATTACCCATAAAATGCATGGGTATTATTTTGTTAAGAGTGGGTCAACAATATCCTGAATCCTTTTCAATGTTTCTTAATGGTTTATTTTTTAAAATTTCTTTTACGAGCTTTTTTATGAAATTGTTTGGAATTCTATAAATTTATTTGTGTTTTTTAAATTTCTTTCAGATCTTTTTTATTAAATGTTTTTCACAAGCTTCATTATAAAATCATTTTGAATACTACAGTTTTTTTATATAACCTGTTTTATTTTTTTGGTTTTAAACGATAACTGATGAACATAATTTTCCTGAATATGATTTATTGATACTTTTTCTTTGTTCAAAATGTCTGTTAGGCGTTTTGTCCTTACATTAAATTCTGAATTTTATGGGTAACCTGTATATTGGCCCAGCCAATTAAATTTGTTTTTTTTTATATACCTCTATTATTATTATTATTACGCAATAATAATAATAATATAAAAAATTGTACAAATATTGTTGGCATAAAATTAGCATAAAAAATTGTACAAATTCGGCGAAAATTTTAATGTAGTCTGACTTCCTGATTAGAGGTACTTAATTTTCTCGAAATATTATAAGCAAATATAGGTCATTTACAATAACGTCCTTCGTGAAGATTTTAACCCTACCACCATTATTCTATAAAATAACATGTATCTATCAAATACATTATCTATCGATTTCAATATCTATTATCTATCGATATATCTATTGCTACATTTTATGAAAAAAGCCTTTATTTCATAATAAAGTCAACAAATTTAGAATTTACATAAATCAATGCGAAATGAATGCACATATTGGAAAAAAAAATTATAACGTAATAAGAAATTGAAATACAGAAAACTTTTTGTTGTCTACTTACTATTAATTTTAAAAAAATATTATCTAAAGTCTAAAAACTTTATACCAAAAATATCATGGATTATTCAATTTAGCAAACATGTTTTCTTTCGTACAGTGACGTATGCATGCAATAAAAGTTCATATGCATTTCAAATAGTTCATTCGAGTTAATTCTTAACGATTTGTTAGCGTCTGAAATTTTGGACATTCACTAAAATAGAATCTCGGATTTTGAATTAAAAAAGCATTATAAATCCTGATTCTTCTTTAAACAAATAATTCAAGCGAGAATGGCTTTGACTTATGAGAAGTCATAAAGTTACTTTGCATTAAAAAATATTTTTATAAGAACGAAATTAATTTGCTGGATTTAATTTAGCATTAGATTTCAATACATAATGAATAATTACAAACAATAAAATTAATTTTTGAGTGATCCAAAACATATCACTATTTGTAAATGATCAGAATAGAATGTCAAAACCATTATGACATTTTATTTCACCATGAAAAATGTCAGAAGTGAGGATATTTTTTTAAGAAAAAGGGGAAAAAAGGAATGCAAAAGTAAAAAGTAAAAATCCTTTGCCTCAGGTTATATAAAAGGACAGAAACAAATACAAAAAGGACACAAAAAGGTCAAAATTAATCAAAGTTCCTTTTCCGTATCTCCCAGCAACTATAGAACAAAGAACTCTCAAAACCATAACATCAAAAGATGTTATCTTTTATTAGTACGTAATTGCCAATTGGATAATAGCAGTTGGAGTATTTAGAAGTTATTGTAAGTTTCACTTCATATAGAAACTAACATTTTTTAAATTGTGTATATAAAAAATAATACTGCGATATCATATGATTAGCTAAACAGTTTGCATTAAACATTTTCTGATTAAATTGTTAGATATCGAATTTAAGTCAAATGTTTCATTAAAAGCTAAAAATATTTCTTTTGTTTAAACAACGAGGAACATTTGTAGATTACAATAGCTTAGAAAAGGAATAAAACCAAAAGTGAGAATTAACATTCTTTAAAAAGATATTTTTGTTAAATTCTTAGAACTGTTAATACGATTCTTAATTAATTATAAGCAGTAACTAAGAATACGAAATGTATAAAGCAAATGAAAGAAAATAACAATCCCAAGTTTTTCTGTTTGAAATAAAAATAATACAAACTAAAATTAAAATAATACAAACGATAAAACAAAAATAATAAAAACGATAAAAATAAAAATAATATAAACGATAAAAATAAAAATAATAAAAACGATAAAAATAAAAATAATAAAAACGATAAAAATAATAAAATAAAAATAAAAATAAAAAAACGATAAAAAAAAAAAACGATAATAAAAATAATAAAAACGATAAAAAAAAATAAAAAAATAAAAATAATAAAACGATAAAAATAAAAATAATAAAAACGATAAAAATAAAAATAATAAAAACGATAAAAATAAAAATAATAAAAACGATAAAAATAAAAATAATAAAAACGATAAAAATAAAAAAAACGATAAAAATAAAAAAAAAAACGATAAAAATAAATAAAAATAAAAATAAAAATAATAAAAACGATAAAAATAAAAATAATAAAAACGATAAAAATAAAAATAATAAAAACGATAAAAATAAAAATAATAAAAACGATAAAAATAAAAATAATACAAACTATAAAAATAAAAATACTGCAAACGATACTTTTCATACATTGAAATGAATTAAATGCTTTAAAACAGCCTTTGCGCTTGGAATAAATGAAATAACAATAAGAATAATAAAATTCTTATAGTTTCAGACATCAACTATTCTCACATTGATAGCACATTCCACATTTACCACAAAAAAACATATTATTTATAAAATATAAATAGAATTCTTTCACTAGAAAATCGATATCTCATTTCTTTATCGATACCGAAAAGAATGGATGTTTGATAAGATTCAATCTGGCAACAATCTTCGAAGCCGTAACCATTTTCGCTGTTTTCTGGAAAAATCTCCTGCCAAGTAAAATATTTATTGCGAAAACCATTCGCAAGCTGATTTTCCGAGATTTATACCAAATACATACTCAACTGAGGGAAAAGAAGAAGGAGATGGTAATGTTAAACATACATTTTTCATACCGACTTCACTTGAGACAATATTTCGTGAGAATAGAATATTGATAGCTTTTCTAATATTATGAGAACGCCATTTTCTTCTCCCCGAGTTGTGTTGTTCTTTTCCTGGTGTTATTCGAGAGTGGAGAATTGAAATTCTTATCATCAAAAACTTGCGTGTTTCGAATCTTGCATTCGGTACTAAGGATAATAACAAAGATAAAACTTGTTCGGAAATTTTGCAAAAGGACATTTGTTTTAGTGGAAAATCTACTAGTTGAGTAAGAATGCAGAAAGATTTTCCTAGCCAATTTGTCACGCTCATGTCATTTTGTAGGATTATTCGTTACGAATAAAAATATTTTTTCGTTATCAATAGGAAAAATAAGCATTGTGCATTCTTTTAGGACAAAATGTAATATACTTTTTAAGTTAAAAGTTTTTAATAAAAGTTAATAAAATATTTAAAAAATATTTGTTACAATACTTTGCATTATTTTTATCAACTGACATTTTAGAGCATTCAATAATATAGATTTCTAAAGCTAGTTAGTAATTTTCTAATTTTTTAAATTTAATTAAAAAAATAATACCTCCTTAACCGAATTATTATGAAATTACTTACAAATGAAATTTATTACAACACTTAAAACAATTTTGAAATGTTGGAAATAATATCTTACAATGTAAACTTCCAAATTTATGTTTTTCTATTCATTTTATTCAATAAAAAAACAACTTTTTACTAAACTATTATAACTATAAGAAAAAATATTTTCCAGCAATTTTTACATAATTTAGATAATATTTACATGCTGTAATTGAATTTTTCTTTTAAAAGTCCTTTTTTCAGTTGTATGAAATTAAATGAGTCTCTTCAAATGGAAAAATAAAGTAAATAAAACAAAACAAAAATTTAATTTGTTGGGCCGATGTATAAGCTACGCATAGAATTTAGAAGTTAATGTAAAAACAAAATGTTTGTTTTGTTAGACAAACAAAGAAAAAACAAGTAATATAAAAATTCCTACTTTTTTTTCACTATATTGCAGAAAGTCCTTTATAAATAATTTTTATTCATTTTTTTAAGTTTATCTGGCGCCATCTATTGGTAGATACATGTAACTTAAATATAAAAAAAACTAAAATTAAGGAATTAAATTTAATTAATGAATTAATATTTGAAAAAACTGTATTAATATCAAGTGTCATCCACTACAAGTTCAGAAAAAAAAATGTATTAGAACTTGAGTGGAGGAATAAAAAGTATTTTATGAATGATTGAAAATTTGAACAAGATATATATAGGGAGAGTGTGAGCTAATAGAAGGAATTGAAAAAAGAAAGTCAGAAGGAAAAGGTCCTATACAATTTTAAGCATGTGAATAAATTTTAATAAAATATAGAATTTTATAAAAAAGCATTTGAAAACCAATAAGAATATCTCGTGAAAGAAATTTTAAAAAAATAAGAAGAAGCCAAACAAAACGTTGAAAATGGTTCATAACATCGTTGAACCATTCTGCCCAAAATAATCCCCATATATTTTATAGGTTATAATTGGAGTTAAAATATATAAAAAGCTATATAAATTAAAAGAACTTTGGGCTACATATATCAAGGCAGTTTTTCTGAGTTACAACCAGGGATGTGTCAGCCAAAAAATTTCCAACTCCTGAGTTTTGATTTTTTAAACCGACACCTGACTATTTTACGTAATTTTTTATGCATAAATTTTTGGAAGAAGGAATTAAGAAGAATTCGGGAAATTAATTCAATATTTTCTTGAACACTTTTATCTAAAAAAACAGTTTTTTCATACCAGAGTTTTTCTTTCTTTACAGTTTTAAAAGTGCACTGAAGTAAAAGATATTTTTCAATTCCTTCTATTAGCTCACACTTTCCCTATATATATCTTGTTCAAATTTTCAATAGTTCATAAAATAAACTCATGTTTGTGAAAATTGCAACACCATGAAGGAATCGTCATAATTGAATGAAATTTAGTACACAGTTGAGTGGTAGTGGTACAAATAAATGATTAAATGTTCAAAGCAAACAAACAATAACAAGAGATCGGAATCAGTATTTTGTGCAGCCACCACGCGCCGCAATAAGTGCTGCTACACGACTTGGCATGGAGTCAAACAAATTTTGAATGTCTGCCTGAGGAAGAGCATTCCATATTGTTTTATGCGCACCCAAAGTTCGTCTGCAGAAGCAACAGGACGAGGATCACGAGAGAGACGCCGACCAACGAAATCCCACTCATGTTCAATCGGCGACATATCCGGGGCATACGCAGGCCAAGGAAGAAGCTGTACCTGCCGCGTTGCAAAGAAGGATTGAACAGTCCTAGCGATATGAGGGCGGGCATTGTCTTGTTGAAATACAGCGCCTGGAAAGCTTGGAAAGAAGGGAACAGCTTGGGGCTGTAGAACTTCACTGATGTACCGGTTGCGGTTCAGATTGCCCACAATTCTTAGCAATTGAGATCGTCCATGACATGCTATGGCACCCCAGACCGTAACTCCGGGTGTTCGTCCACTGTGGCGTTCGATAATGCACTCCGGAAGGTGGCGTTCACCGGCATAGCGTCTGACACGAATGCGGCCATCATGGTACCACAAATTAAAGTGGGATTCGTCAGAAAACACGACATGCTGCCAATCAGCACGCCAGTCTCTATGCTGAGCGGTCCATTGTAGCCGCAGGCGGCGATGGTTTAGCGTGAGAGGGATCCTGTATAAAGGAGTCCTTGCGCGCAGTCCACGCTACAGCAGACGTCTACGAATTGATGAAGCACACAATGAAACACCTGTAGCTATTGACCACTGTGCTGCAAATTGTCTAGAGGAAGCTGTACGGTCCGTCAGCGCCATGCGGACCAGGTGTCAATCATCGCAAGCTGATGTCACATTTCGGGATCCACTCCCGAATTTTCGAGTTGTCCGACACTCGTCCGCCCACTGCTTCCAAAGACGCATCACTGTGCTGCTGTTACACTGCACACGAGCGGCTACTGAACGATAAGACAATCCAGTTTCACGAAGGCCGATGATTCTCCCCCGTTCAAACTCTGTAAGTTGTTCAAATCTCGGTCTCTTTCGTCGAAGAGGCATAAGTAACGATTGAGCTAACGTTTACCACTAACAGATAACCACCGATAACCATACATGCCTCGCTACAGCCGTCCATTTATTCGGATCCATCCGCCGTTCAGAGGGCGCTACTCAGCATACGCATGCGCTACGGATTTGAAATTCTAATCATTTGCATAGCATGCGCTAATGTGCATTTCCTAAAAATTTCAGCTCACTCGCGTAAGTCCTTCATGGTGTTGCAATTTTCACAAACATGAGTATACTTTTTATTCGTCCTGTCAAGCTCAAATACATTTTTTTGAACTTGTAGTGGATGACACTGGATGTTAATACAGTTTTTTCAAATATTAATTCAATAATTAAATTTAATTAATTAATTGTAGTTTTTTTTAGATTTAAGTTGCATGATGGCTATAGACCAATAGATGGCCCCAGATAAACTTAAAAAAAATGAATGAAAATTATTTATGAAGGACTTTCTGCAATAGAGTGAAAAAAATGTAGGAATTGACTTTTGTTTGCTCTAAATTTGCATGCAAAAAATACATGTATCCAAAAATAGTAAAATAGCTTAAGACGAGCAAAAGCAAGATACATTTTAAGAACAAATACATTTACATTTCATTCATTTTAAGAACAAAGATGCTATACATGTAATACATTAAATATTTTTGTTCTTAATAATAGAATGACTTTTATAAGGTCTTCTTTCATTTTGGGTCCAAGACAGCTTTTTACTATATAAATCTTACTGCTGAGAAAAGTCTCTTAACATTGACTTGGTATGCTGATAAAGCAATAACTTCCTTTGCTACTTGCTTTAACATTGAAGAATGCTAATGAATTTTCCTCCTTAACATTTAATTTTAACATTAATTACTGGAATTTTGTAAAAATAAAAATTATTTTTATGAAAAAGTGGGATGTCAAATTTTTAAAACGACAACAGACTCCGACTCCAAAAATGCTGGATTCCCCATTTCTGGTTACATCAGTAAATATATTAGGAAAACCCCTTTAACTGAAGTTTACATAAAATATTTGACGAAATTTTTTTTACAATTTATAAATAAAATTTAATTTCAAATTTAATGAATGATGTGCTTCTAATGTATTTGATTAGTTTAATCCAAAATTTAAGTAATTTTTAAAATCTAACGAGTTTTTGTGCCTAAATCACGAATTCAAACTGCAATATCACAACAGAAAGATAGACATGAGGTTAATATTCGATATCTTTAAGCCTTTCTTCCTTTTTTCTTCAAGTGAAAACCAATTTGTAAATGTGCTTCATATGAAAAATACAATGCTAATGAAATGAAAATGATAATATAGTAAAATTTCAATTAACAAAGTTATTACTTGCCTTTTGTATTAATACGCTATCAAGCAACAATCACAACAACTTTTTTGTACTCACAATCAGACAATTCTTTTCTTTGAATTTTTAAATAATTTTATTATTTATATCCGATTATAATAAAATAACTGTTACTATCATCAAATATTAAAGTAATATCGTTCTACTCAGGCATATTATGTAAAATATATGGAATTCAAAACATTCTTAAAGAGAATAAAATTTATTCTAAATTCTTCCATTTATTCAAAACATTCTTAATTTATTCTGTACAAGATTAGAAATGTTGATTAAAAAATCATTCCATGTCTTGGTTGTGATTATCTTGAGTGGTTGTGGTTGCAATTGTGGTTTTTAATTTATTTATTTTTGTTCGTAAAATAATATTCATAAAATTTTCTTTTTCTTCTTGAGACCAAATCATTTGGTTTTGTACAATTCAATTCATTTCTGTTCGCTTTTTAAGAACAAAATTATTTTTAAAATAATCGTCACATCAAAATTCATATTGTTTGATAAAAAAATAAGTACAGAGATATTCACCAAATGACATTTTAGGCCCCATAATTTTAAATATTGACATTAAACTTCGAAAATCACCGAATATCTAATAAAACGCTCGCTCGAGCAGACAATAAATCCAATAAATTAATAAAACATGAAAACCAAACGATACGGAAAAAAGTTTCAAGTACCCATAATGGCAACATTTCGCCTTTGAATATCAGAACATGCATTTATTTGCCGAAAGTAGGTCACAGATAACGGGATATCAGACCGAATCTGATCAAATATGCATTATGGGATAGGATGAGCAATACCTTGGGGATCACGCCTGTTTTTTAAAGCTCTTACAGATTCAAACCCATTTTAAAATGAAAAATTTTTCAATTCCTTTATTCCCCGGTTTGTTCTAGGGGTTCGATTCGTTGTTTGTTTAAAGTAACATTTGGTATGTATGCATGCATGATCAGCTTCACATGTGTGGCAACTTTAAGTAAAGTGGATGTGAAAATGACGTGGCTACGCGGTTGAAATTTATATGGAATTATTAATGGTCAGTTGCGAAATTCATCGTCTGCCTTCCCCCCTCCCTCTCTCTGGACGTTGGTCATAGGTTCGATGGGGATATTGAAATGGCTATAGCATTTAAAATATTGAAGAGGTTGCAATACATTTAGTGTCAATGGAGATAAGCAGGTATGAAATTTTTATTTCCGTAAAGGAATTTATTATTATTTTACAGAGACAAGTAAAGTTTATCGACAAGTAAAGATCTAGTGTTTTATTTATCACTTAAGATTTTAGAAAGTTATAGAAATAGTTAAGTTATTGTTTTTTTAATAGAAAGGGACTTAAATAAATAATCTAGTATATTATACTAAAATTTTTTATAATTGTTATATCAAAATATATTAATATTCAAAATAATTAATAGATTTGTTATTTATGTTACTTCATTTCTTTCTTAGTCTAGTTTTTTTTTTTTTTATTTTTTTAATCTTAGAATATTAGAATTCTTAAATTGGTAAAATCGCAGAGTAGAGGCCGTTGAGATCTGCGTTCTTTTCGCCAAAGTCTGCCAATTAACAGATTGCGATTGTAAGTGAAGTGAATTGCAAACAGTACAAGAAACCCGGGTTATCACATTTAGTGACTTATTGTTCAGTTGGCACCAAATAAAATCGCCAAATCCCGACACCCTCTATTTTGTGGATTGAAATTGGAATTTCAGATAATTGGTGCTTAATTCCCCAAGTTTCTTTTTTTGTTTTTGTTTATGTTGGTATTGTAATTTTTAATATGCACATTTTAATATCATCTGTAAAACCATATGTTAAAATATGGATTATTTCAAAAACATATGAAAAATCTCCAGGATAGAAGAAAAGAGACTTACTAAGAAACAACATCAAAATTATGCTTTCTTTCTTTCTTCGAATTAATAACATCAAATTAATATTAAAAAATATTGTAGAAAGATGCGTTTTCAAAAATAATTTAGTATTTTGATTTATTATAAAAAATTTTCATTGGTTACTGCAAAATTAAATCGCCATTTGACCATGAGGAGGAATTTTTTATGCACAGTAAAATAATTAAAAAATACAGTTATAATAGTATAAAGCTGTCTTCATACCATCGAGTTCGAGTACCGGCGGTGCCTTGGATGTTTGTAGTTGTTCGGAATCCGCTTTAAGCCATAGATCACGGTCTAATATGATTGTAGAGCGTTGGGCAACCCTAACCCATAAAAATTTTGTGTCACGGAGCCATGTCAGACTTCTACCTGCTAGTGCGCAATCACAACAGAAGCTGCCCCCCTCTTTACCTCTTTCCTTGAGAACCACATGGGTTCTTGGACTTAGTCTATATATTGCTGCCTACCAAGTAGGATAGGAAACAACATCCAAAAAATTATTTTTCAGTAAAAAAAGAATACAACTCGTGGAGCCTCATACTGCTAATCATAATGGCTCAGTTCTGTTACATGTGAACTAGCATTGCAACCTAACCAGAGGACATTTTCTTTAAAATGCTGAGATTTTTATGTTTACATATAAGCCCCAGTAAATTCCAAAAAAGGTATATTAAATGAAAAAAAGAACAATGACATTTTAATTTTATTTAAATGCTGAAATACGGAGTATTCTAGTGTGAGTGGGGCATAGAAGCTAATTATTATGTAGAAGAACAAAAGTTAAATTGCCTTTGGTCACATTCTGTACAATCAGTGTATTGAATATTGAAGAGCACCAGAGATTAATCATAAGAAGAAAATGTGGCCGTCCAATAAAAAAAGAAAAAAAAAGGCCCTCAAGGAATTAAAAGATCGATTATCCGTACAGTAAACTTGTTACACTGCTTAAGAAGTCTTCCTGCCAAACAACAACAGTGTATCTTATTAGTGACCTAATAGCTAATTAGAGTGTAGGTGTTGTTACAATATCCAATTCTACATTAACATCATTCTAAGAAACAACCAAATCCATATTTTAAATATAGATTTTGTATCATTATTTAACAATATCGATATAAATGGTTTTTTAATGACTTGCGATAAATTGTAACATTAATAATATGATCATAAGCTAATCTAGGAATAACTTACTCTTTGAATATTGAACAGGGTAGACGATGAGTTTTTTGCACTGAAAATAAGAGCATTTCGTATATTATTACCATTTTCAACATCTCATGCGAAATCGAATTTTCTGCAGTGGCTGCTTTGAAGTCGAAATATAGATCTCAGCTAAATATAAAAAAAGAAGAGTGTTTATTTATAATATTAAATCTTCCTTCTAAAAACTTTGTTCTGCAAGGTAGGCCCAAGTGAGTCATTAATAGTTATAAAATTTGTTTATAACTTAGAACTGACAAATTAATTTTTAAATAAATTGTACTCTACTGAAACAATCCTATTTATAAATGTATTATATATTGAGTATTATATCTCTTACAAAACAAATTCACTGCTTGCACATAATGTGTATTTTACAATGATTCCTGCTCATGTGGATTTGGAATTTAATGAAATTGCAGATTCTGTGGCGAAGACTGTCAGAAGTCTGGATGAGTCCTACTTCCCTTGCAGATGCAAATGCCTTGTCAAAATCTGAACTTATATTTCCTTCTAAAATTAAAACTAAATACTAAATTACAGAACTAAAGTTCGACAGAAAAAACAGCTACTACTCTCCCAAGATTAAGGATGAAGCACCACAAAAATATGAAAATTTCTACTGATGACGTTAAAAAGTACCAAAAATGTGCTGCCCTGATGCCGAGCTTACTCCTCAACATGTCTTTGATTGCCCAATTGTTGCAACCGCTATACCAACCATCCCTCGGAAGAGAATTTATATTATGAGCTGGCAATCAACATAGCCAATGTTATTCGGGAGCACCATGTTATTTGATTTTCTTGTACTCTTCAAGAGATACGACAACACAACAATAGCAACAACATATTATTACACCAGAATGTACTTTGTTTTGATTTCCTTTCAATAAATTGATAATTTTTCAAAAATTTTTAATAATATTTTCTTTTCGATATGCTCGAGCATATCGAGTTACGATTTACATTATCCTCAATACGCGTAATATTATTGTCTTAAAAATATTAATAAAATTTTTATCAAAAATAACACATTTTTAAAAAGTGTCTGTATTAAATCAGTATGCGATGTAAAAGGAATTAAAGATTTATACAGAAAATAAAAAAATCTTTTACATTAAAAATATTCCAAGGATCATTTTTCTCAAAAGAAAAAAAAGTATTTATAAATTAAAACAAAAAAAAAAACATAAATTAATATCTAGTCAAGAATTCTTCAAGCTTGTGCTAATCATTTTAATTTTTCCAACCAAAAATAAAAATTTCAACAAAATATATCACGTTCATAATTTTTTTTATCAAAAACCACTTTATGCATTTTTTTTTTCTCTTGCTATCAAACTAATTCATAGGAACAATATTAATTGAAACAATTTTTAGTTTTCAACGACCTAATTAATCGTTACACTACCCCAAGAAGAACAAACAGAAAAAAAAACCCACCTCCCTAAGAATTTACCCTGTCGGTGTAGTTTGAGTAATTAACCGTATTTGCTTAATGATTCCGATGAAAAATGATGCGAACTTGTATCAAATTACAGAATTTTCCGAAATAAAAATAAACTTTAAAAACTGGGTTAATTGTGTTTCGGACATGTCATCTTAACCGTGGCGGGTAACAGATTTCAAGCCCTCCATATTTTGCTAATGAATGACTGGGGGATTATGTGGATGGCTAGTTAGAAGAGCATTTTGTTCCATGAAACAATAATCTATTTTTAATAGAAAAATGGCTGCGGTAATGGCAGAAGGATAGCTTCCGCAAACTCATCTAATGATCCATGAAAGACAAGTTTTTAAATAACAATTCTTTTGTTCATTGGTGTGAGGTTACGATGACTGAGTAATCGATTTCTGCAGTGCATCTTGTAGTGGCTGTCACCCGTGTCAGTTTGGGATAAATGGTCTTGAATAACTAATTGGCTTTGGTGGTGGTGGTGGTTGTTCCAAGGCTCCATGTTGTAGCATGTGTGTGCGGGTTTTAATGTCCTTTCGTTCTCGGAGACATAAAACGATGGAAAAATGATGCCTGTTATTTTTATTTTAGGAAACCACCAAATTTTCTTTTTTTATTTATTCTATATCGATGATGAACATCATTTTTATTATTATTTTTATTAATGAGTTTGAGTCTTAAATTGAATATAATGTAAGGCTTTTTAGTAATTATACGTAAATGATAGTAATATACGTAAAACTTTAATTCATTTTTAACATCAGTTGCTTTACACCATGAGAGGAAATTTTAATTTCCTCTGCAACTGATTCTATAATATTTTCTAAGTAAAATTCGAATTTCTATTGTAGACAATCACCATTATGGAATTAAGACTCGTTTTAAAATAGATGAATTTTCCATGCAGATACTGTAAATAATCTTCTCATGATAAAAGGCGACCTGGTGTCCAGTTGGCTAACACTCTGGCTTTGATATCACATGCTTCAGGTTCGAATCTTGACAATGTATGGATGTTTGTCAGTGGTTCGAAATCCATGTCCAGCTTCCCTCACTTCTCATTGAAGAAGATACTTTCTTCCCATGGTCACGATTCAACAATTCATAGTGTAGTCCATATTCCATCTGTAATTGTTTCGACTTGTGAATTTCGCACAGACAATCGTTAATTTCATGAGGTCTCATTATTTATGACACCGAATATCTGCTATCAGATTTGAGTGACAGATTAGTCTCATTAGTACAAAACACTAATTGCATGTAATATAACTACCCACAACACTACTTATCTACTGTCAAATTTCAGTGAGGGGTTGTTATTATGTACTTGTCAAAGAATATACATTGCTCTCTCCTGAGAATGAAAGGCCACAACTCTTTCAGTGGGAAAAATGCTACATTATGTGATATTCTATAATAAATCAATATTCAATAATACTTAATAATATTCTTTCTTCTGAAGACAGCGACAGGACGAAAAAATAGCGTACGCATACGCATAAATACGCATGATAGCAAAATTAAAATGAATGCTAGGAAATAAATATTTGGCATTATCCGTAGAATATGATTTTAATTATATGTTCACTATATAGAAACAACATATTCGTATTATATTTTTTAAAAGATTTGTTAGTAAATTCATCGATATATTGACTTCTGAATCATATGGCATTATTTGTAAGAAATTCCAATCAGGATTCTAACAAAAACAGTCTTTTGAAAAGCATGCGTCACTATTTGTCAAATATAATCCTGCTTGATTTGAACTCTTCTTATAACACTGTATCAAAGAGGAGCATTGTAAGTCCGTACTCAACAAGTCAAATATGCTTTTTTGTAAAACTATTTATCTTCATTTCTTAATGCTCGTGATTCATCTGAAGCCACCCCCTCCTGGTAGGGTCTACCACCTGGCAGGATCGAGAACATTTTAAATTACCCGGCTTTTCAAAAACTCAACAACTCCGCTTTAAAACAAATGACACAAACCGAAAACCCCGACTTTTCTATTTCAATGTCCCCCCCCCCCTTTTTTTTTCACTCGTCGGTACTTTAAAACGATGACCAGAAGAAGAGGGGAACCCTAGAGTACAACACCGACACATTGTAATCACTCCAATACCATAGGGAGAAAAAAGAGGGAGGTAGCTGAGCTTCAGGGGTCCACCCCTTGATGGGTACCTACGTGAATCGCCCTTTGTAAAAATCTCTGTAATTTGTCAGAGGTCTGCATAACTTTCATCCATCAACTATATGAATGGAATTGGTGACGCATCCCTCAAAGTATCCGGATTTTAGAATCCGAAAATATCTTCTGGCAGGGCCGGATAGATCCGGGATTTGAGAAGTTCAAGATGTTCTAATGATGGAGAATGGAAAATCAGAGGAGGGATGGTTTTTTTTTTTTTTTTTTTTTTTATGTTCTGGAGAATATTGTCTTCGCCGTTGTCCCTCTTGGCCATTTGTTTCAATTTTCGATATTTTTTTTATTTATTTATTTTGAGATTCGAAACGGGATGGCATGGAACAGGATGGATGAGTTGGTTATGTAAATTTTCATCAATGAAATTGGTTTCGTTTTTATTGTCTCATGCCGTATGCTAATTAGTTACAGTTGTGATGGTTTTTTTTTTTTTTTTTTTTTAATTTTGCATAATTTTGTAATAGTCCTTTCTAGTTTAATAAAAAAATATTCGTAATATATTAATTTAGTACGACTCATTTAGGTAGTTTTTATTATTTTCCCACTATATAACGTTTTTATTATTTTGCCACTATAATAATTTAAACTATTCAGTAAAATTTTAATCAATGACAATTTTAGGTGATATTTTTATTTATTTTATTTTTATTATTATTAAAATATTATTTATTTATTTCATTTCATTTTTAATTATTTTTATTTTAAAATTTATTTATTTTTTATTTTATTTTATTTATGACTAACAAACAGTTTTATTATTAAAATTTAAATTAAATTAAAACTACTATTTCATGATTAATAAAAGGGTTTTGGTTTTTTTTTTTAATTTATTTATTTTAACTAACTAATATGGGATGATTTTGTACAATAGATGTCCAAATACAAAATTGCTAGTGAACCTAATTTAATTGTAAACAAATAGAGTTCAATGTTTTACGAAGTTATTTATTCCATAAGACTCAAAATCAGTAGTAATTATGCATTTACTTATCTTCTGTAGCATTTCAAAGTAAAATTGTAGTAAAACAAATTATTTCAATTTCTGTAATAAAACAAGCAATTCCAACTTATGTAGTAAGTAAACGATTTTAATTTCTGTAGTAAAACAAACGATTTCAATTTCTGCAGTAAAACAAACAATTCCAACTTCTGTAGTAAAACAAATGATTTCCATACCATAAATCAAACATAAACATTTTATTTAAGTGAAAAGTAGACAAAAGTTATTTAGAATACACTAGCATTCTAATTTAATTGTTCTTATTATGTTACCTGACAAAATAATTTGCTATTCTTTCACCAAAAGACTCAAAATCCTTAGTTGTAATGTGTTTACTTATTTTGTACAGCATTTCAAATGAAACAAACAAGTCCACGTTAAAAATCAAGCACAACTGACAAAAAAAAAACTTATTACTGTTTAGAATACAATAGCATTCCGATTTAACGCCTATTTTTTATTTTTCTCGCCAAATTGTTTTTATTATTCTTTCAGCAAGTATTTACGCAGTTCTACTATTCCAGTTTAACTATCGTGTGGTCTCAATAAATATTTACCTTGCTTCCAACTAGCTGGGAGCCAACTAAAATTTCAATTTATACTTCCTGTCTTCGCCAAGCGCCAGCAATAACAAACGTCTGGGGAAAGATAGCAAATTGGAAAATGGCGGAATGATTGCTGGGCAAAGACGCCAAACGCAAACAGAGGGTTGGCGAAATATTTGAGTTGCCCTCTCTCCCTGTTTATGAGCTCTGCTAATGTTCATTAATTGCAGAATTTCTGGAGTTAATTAAAAGCCGGCGAGAAATGAGTCAGCAGTAAGATATGTAAAACCCCCTTCCATCTCGTATAGTGGGTACAAAAGAGCGCCAAGGAAGAAATGCAGCGTTTGTGCGAAATTGAAGTGGCAGAGGCGTAAGTCAAAATGTTCGAAATGTTGGTTTTTGGGGACATTGTTGCACTTTATGCAGATGTAAATTTATTAAATTCCTAAAACATTAAAGTTGAATTTTTAATCAAATTTTTGGGTATTGGAAGAACTTTTTCTGTAGTAGTTGCTGAAAAACCTTTAAAACTAAATTAGCTTAAGATTATCAGATAGTATATCTATATATATTGGAAATTATAAAGAATTTAGTCACAAGAATTTATTAGATTTACATTTTTGTTGAAAATTATAAAGAATGTCGTAACAAGAATTTATTTGAACTACGTTTTTATTAGAAATTATACAGACTTTTATCACAAGAATGTATTGTGATTAAATTTTTATTGGAAATTATAAAGCATTTTGTCACAAGAATTTTTTGGAATTCCATTTTTATTGGAAATTACAAAGGATCCTCGTACATAAAAGTACGATGTAAGAAACAAACAAATCGATGACAAACCTTTGTCACAGAAACAATAACAAACAAATCAGTAATAAAATTGTAACACGTCAAAGAAATATTATAAACATATCGATAACAAAAATATAGAACATCCATAAAAATAATGACAAACACATCAATTTCAAAATTTTAAGACACCAAAGAAATTAAAAACTAATAAATAACAAATTTCTAAATTACCTAAGAAACAAGAAATTTAAAACACATAGAAGTACAAAAAAAATGTTTTTATGTTGTTAACTTTTTTTTTTTTTTTTTATAAAAGCAATTATGGCAACTTTTTATACCAATTCTCACATAATCATTTTCGTTTAAATCCAAACACATTATTAAACAACAGAAAGAAATTTTCATTTATAATAAATAATTAGAAAATCTTCAATTCTCCGCACTGCTAAATGAAAATTAGTTCTGTTTAATTGTATACTGGAAAATATACTGGAATTCTAAGTCATCCTTTCGCTGAGTTCCGTTTGAAATAGTTATATGTCATAGAAGTTACCTTTCTCATAGTGCTAGTAGTAGTTTAAAGAAAATACACATTTTTTTAAAGACATGCTTAAAAAAAAAACGAAAATTCTCACAGAATATGAAGTATAATAATGGAAATTAAAATATGTTTTGATGTATTAAAAACATATGAGTTATTTCATAAGCAAAAGTCTTTATCCATTTTCACATGTTTAACTTTTCTAGAATGGGAAACAACACTCGATGTTCTAAGGGCGATCGATGGTGGAAAAGGAAAGGTAGGTCTTATGACTTTTGTTCATCGTGTGATTTAGTGCTGTTAGTTACATCAATGCACTTTGTGATACATATACTGCAAACAGACCACAGACGCTCTATGAAAGGACGACATTGACTTCCAGGAGGATTTTTAGATTAGGACTTTTAGAAGTATTAGCGTGTGGTACGTCTACCAAGCAACCTGACTGTCAATGTGGAATACATTATATACGTTGTCATAATCGCCATTGAGTTTCCACTTCTTCGAAAACTGTCTGCAACGGACGTCACCAGCAGATTCGAAGCCCCCTACACACACAAAACAAAATTATCGTGTGCATTTCCCGGTATAGACATAATTGCTTTCAGTGCAGTATTTGTCGAGTTACGAAGTCGGCACCTTGAACCCAACGCATTATCCACGAACGCTTGCGCTCTTTTTCCGTCTGTAAAGTGAAGGAAACATGACTATGAATATGGAACACTTTATATATACACTGAAGTGACAAAAGTCATGGGATAGCAATATGCAAATTTTCAGATGGCAGTAGCATCGCGTAAAACAGGTATAAATGCGCAGTGCTTTCATTTCTGTTCAAGTTATTCATATGAAGAGGTTTTGACGTGATGATGACCGCACGACGGGAATTAACAGACTTTGAACGCGGAATGTAAGTTGGAGCTAGACGCATGAGTTATGCAATTTCGGAAATCGTTAGGGAATTCAACATTCCCAGATCCACTGTGTCAAAAGTGTGCCGAGAGTATGAAATTTCAGGCATAACATCCCACCATGGACAGCGCAGTGGTCGACCGCCTGCACTTAACGACCGAGACCGGCGACGTCTGCAAAGAGTCGTAAATTCTAACAGACAAGCAACACTGCGTCAAATAACCGCAGAAATCAATGTGGGACGTACAAGGGACTTGTCTGTTAGAACTGTGCGGAAAAATTTGGCTTTCTTGGGCTATTCCAGCAGAAGACCGACTCGAGTGCCTTTACTGACAGAACGACATCGCTTGCAGCGACTCTCGTGGGCACGTGAGCATATCGGTTGGTCCCTAGATGAATGTAAAACCGTGGCCTGGTCCGATGAGTCACGATTTCAGTTGGTAAGAGCTGATGGTAGGGTTCGAGTGTGGCGCAGACCCCACGAAGCCCTGGACCCAAACTATCAGCAAGGCACTGTTCAAGCTGGTGGTGGCTCCGTAATGGTGTGGGCTGTTTTTTCATGGCATGGACTTGGTCCTCTGGTGCGACTGGACCGAACATTGACTGGAAATGCTTATGTTCAGCTACTTGGAGATCACTTGCAGCCATTCATGGACTTCATGTACCCAAACAACGATGGAATTTTTATGAATGACAATGCGCCATGTCACCGGGCCACAACTGTTCGCGATTGGTTTGAAGAACATTCTGGACAATTCCAACGAATGATCTGGCCACCTAGATCGCCCGACATGAATCCCATCGAGCATTTATGGGGCATCATCGAGAGGTCTGTTCGTGCCCAAAATCCTGCACCGTCAACGCTTTCACAATTATGGACGTCTATCGAAACAGCATGGCTCAATATTCCTGCAGAAGACTTCCAACGACTTGTTGAGTCCATGCCACGTCGAGTTGCTGCACTTCGCCGGACGAAAGGAGGGCCGACACGATATTAAGACGTATCCCATGACTTTTGTCACTTCAGTGTATATATATATATATATATATATATATATATATATATATATATATATATATATATATATATATATATATATATATATATTGTCCCAATCGCCGTTGATTTTTCATTTCACTGCAACGAACGTCCCCAGCGGATTCAAAACACCCTACGCGAAAAAAAATTATCATGATTTCCAGGTATAGACATGCTTGCTTTCAGTTCAGTATTTGTCGAGTTTCGAATCGGGCACATAGAACACAACGCATTATCCAAAGCTTGGGCTCAAAAAGAGCCCAAGCTTTGGATAGCGTTGTAAAGCGTCTGTAAAGTGAGGAATTAATGTGGATCACTTTATATATGCTCTCACAATCGCTATTCAGTTTCCACTTCTCAGAAAAGTGTAACTGTAAAGGATATCACCAGCGGATTCGAAACCCTCCCTACACGAAACAAAATTGTCATGGCCTAGACGGTTTAAATCATCATGATCTAAACATGATTGCTTTCAATTCAGTGTTTGTCAAATTTCAAAACCCGGCACCTTGAACACAACACATTATCCACCAAAGCTCTGGGCCCTTTTTCCGTCTGTAAAGTGAGAAAAACATGACTTGTATCATTATTATTTCGATTTCCCCTAAATATGTTTTTAAACGTCTTTCGATAAATTAGAAGTTTCTGAACTGGATAACAAAGTTTCTGTTAGAAATACGAACATTTGTTTAGAGGAAATTTTTATAACGATGATAAATATGTCGGAAAGTTTATTTGCTTCCAAGCAAAATTGTTTGAATATTAATTGTTCTTTCTGATAGCGAATTTCACAAACAAAATAAATTTACCAACAATTATTTCTACTTTTCATTTTAAGGAAATGATTTTATGTGTTACCTTTAAATATTGCAGTTTGTTCTTATGAAATGTTTCACTAACTTTTGAAATGTTCCTAAAAGTGATAAATTTAAATCATTTATTTTAATTGACAGCAAAGCAAAAGCAAACAACTAGCAAAAATAGTTGAAAGGATGGCAAAATGCTTGGAATGAATTTGTTAACTTACAATGCAAAGCAATAAACCTTTTCAATCAATTTAATTAAAGAAAAATCTATTTATTTTACAGATAAGCGGTAATAACTGCTTTTCAAGGTTTGTGAAATTTTTTAATTAGAATTTAACTTATGAATCTGTGATAATTTTTATTTGAAATACTTTTTAAATGAAATCTCTATTAATTAACTCCAGTATGCAAATTTTTCGAAATAAAATATTATTTATAGATACAAACAAATTTATTGCTATCTATAATGAGGTTTTTAATGCTTTTAAGATAATAAGACAAGATGCTTATTAAATTTATAGCATTATAAGAATATACGTATTCTTCGGAATTAGAAAATATTAAAAAGAAATCACCCTTTTGTCTTATCCCCCTTTGTATATAGCAATATCTAGACCAAGTCCAAGAACCCTGTGGTCTCATGGAAAAGGGAACGAGTTGACAGCTTCTATTATGATGGAGCAACCGTAGTTGGAAGGCTGACTTGACTCCGTGACGTTGAAGAAGGAGGGAAGCGCCTTTCTGGAGAACTTTTAGAGAAAATTACCAAACATTTGCGTATCATATGGGGAAAAAAGGGTAAAACTCCTATCAGGTAGTTCTATTAATGATGCAAGATTCTGAACATCACACAAGCTACCGAGCCTCCTCATTTTTTAAACAGTGTCTACAACAAACCGTCTGCGGTTTGAACCTCAAATCTAATGCTCACCAGCAACGCGCGTTGCCACCGAGGCAAGACTCGGGCTAAATTCATCCTAAAATGTTGAATAAGCGCTCTGGCTATCGGTGCCACGGATGTTTGTAGTGGTCCCACTCTAAGCCGTAGGTGCCGGTCTAATATGACTGTAGAGTGTTCTGTGTAAGGCTAACAATCCTACCCCGTAAAATAGAAAACATCTCCTTTCTCGAAATCTGTCAATAGGCAGATGGCCTTGGCCCCGACCATAGAGCTGTAACGGCAATGAAGAAGGAGAAGAAAATAGTAAATAGCCCTACTGATGACGGTATCGTCCACAACTAGAACGCAAGAGTGCCCTACTTCGAATCCACTGGTGGCGTCTGTTGGAGTCACTGCTTTCAGAAACAAAGAAGCTTGATGGAGATTGTGATAACGCATGTAAAGGGCCTCCCCTCCTTAATCAGAGCCCTTATTTACCATTTTAGGATAAAATTTGTTTTTATATTTTCTAATTCCAAAGAATATATTCTTATAATGTTATAAGCTTAATGAGCATTTTCTCCTTTTTTCCTTAAAAGCATTAAAGCTGATGGCCAATTGCCTAGCATTCTGGCCTTCAAGTTCACCACAGGCTTCAGATTCGAATCCTGCCGATGGCATGGATGTTTGTTAGTGGTTCGGAATCCACGTTAAACTGTAGGTCACGGTTTATTTAGCCAAAGTGTGCATAAAATGACCGTAGAGCAACAAACCAAAACCAAATAAATTGATAGTTTAAAAAAACTAAAAACACGCTTTTAGAGTTAATCAAACTAAAAAGTAAAAAATAATTGTTAACATAAGAATAAAATGACTGACGAGAAAATGAATGTCACTGTTCTAAAAGCGTGGGGTGCTCGATATCAATCGTTATAATTTTTCACTCGTTTCATTCCGAAATGGAGAGTTATTTTAAAAATGTCATACAAAGCACCCCACGCTTTTAGAACAGTGACATTAATTTTCTCGTCAGTCATTTTATTCTTATGTTAACAATTATTTTTTTACTTTTTAGTTTGATTAACTCTAAAAGCGTGTTTTTTAGTTTTTTTAAACTATTAATTTATTTTTTACTCTTTAGTTTGATTAACTCTAAAAGCATGCTTTTTAGTGTTTTTAAACTATAATATTTAAATGAGGTCCCGGTACGGAGGACTGGTTCATACAGTAATTTAATTGTGAGTAAAACAAAGGCTAAATGCGAATATGTCGAGCCAGCCAGGATTCGAACAGGGAATCTCCTAATCAGGCGCGTTATCCGTTGTGCCGCTGTCCCATGTAGGTTTGAATGTCTGAAAGATGTCTGTAAATGTTTCTTTGCAGCCTAAATAGTGTGTATGAGGAAAAACAGATATCCAGGGGAAAAATGATGCGCTGATCAAGATGACTTTTCAAAGGCTGTGTGTTTTAATCACTTATCCTGGCGTTCCTAATCATGATGAGATAATAAACTTATCAAACTATTTTAGTGTGGTCGGTCCTTGATAAGCTTACAACATTTCAATTAAATAGGATCGCTAAAAGTAGGGCAAAATCGAGCCCAAAGAGTCAGTTACATACATACAAACATACAGGTGAGACTAATAAAAGCATATTAAAAAAAATCAATAATCAAACTACCTACTCTGGTTTTCTCTTGTACTTTAGGGATAATAAGGACTTTTAGGGAGATTTTCCCAGCATATGTTGGGAAGATATCGCTAAAAGTCCTCCCATAAGATGAAAGGTGACCATAAGATCTAACAACTTATGTATGCCACCATCTCCCTAGTGGCATACATAAGTTCAGCACGAAGCCCATCGATGTCCATCCGATGTCATCGAAAAAAAAATTGCCGATTATAATTTAAAAAAAAAAAAAAGAACTAATCTTTAAATTACACTGAAATTTCATCAAGTAAAATTAAATTCCGAAATTGAGAACCGTCATTTTTTTTAGAATTTTAATATGATCATATTTCACTGATGTACTTGATTAAACAAAATGTAACAAATTCTTCAAATTGATGATGTTTTACAAATTACCTGTTGCAAAACTGCGAGGCGGGAGAATTAAATGAATTCCAATCGAAAAAAGGGAGAAAAGGAAACACAAAGATTAAATAAGTTCTAATCTAATCCAACGTCCGGAAGACTAAAACTTCTCCAAAAGGAATCCCGGAACCGGTAAGAAGTGAATCAAAATCCAAGAAAATCCGGTTTCATTTATTTTGATGCTGCTTCACTCATCTTCATCTTCTTCCGCCACCACCTTTCATCTTCTCGGAGATTTACGGCGCGAAACAAAAACAACAGAAATCCCTACACCACCCACACTTTTTTCTCTCCCTTGCCTTTGTTTTTGTTTTGCTTTGTTTTTCACCCCATTATTGTTTTCTTCTCGACAGACGCTCTGTTAATGAATTAGAGTGGGGCAAAAAAGATTGTCGCGGCAAATCCCTACATATTCCCTGACGGGGATTAAATTCTGGCACTGGATTCACCTGAATTGATGAGTGCTTGGAAGTGTCCAAGAAGGATAGGGAGAAATGGTGTTTGGAAAGGGACAAATTGTGACAAGGAATCAGATGCCTGAATCGGGTATTTGTTAGAATTGTTGCAAAGTGTTATTTAAACTTCGGATGTACCCGTAAATTATTTCTAACAATTTTTTCATATAAATGAATATAACGAACAAATAAAAATTGAAGAGCTCCGATTGACGGATTGGTTTTCAGATCTGGAAGAGACCTGTGTAAAACTCAAAAAACGATAACGAACCAATAGCTTCTTTGTTCAACAGACGATAAAGAACCAAAAGCTTCTATGTTTATGTAGATAGACATAGGAAGAGTACATATTAAGTGAATAGACACGATAAATCTATATGCTGGATTGTTCTTCCTTTACGATCGATCGATGTGGCGAGGGGGAAGTGAATTTTCCTTTGAATATTTGTTCAAATTTGAGATGAATGTAGCAACCTTCCTAGGTAACGCTGAATGTGCCAGAAATCTATCTTACTATTAATGAGTGACGCAGATCAAATTGCCCAGATTTCTAAAACTACAATTCTCCTGGTATTTTTTTCATTTAAGAAATTTAAAGTCTTTAAAAAATTTTCATTAATTTTTCGGAATAAATCAATTAACGCAATAACATTTTAGTACAATTTAGAATGGACACACCCAAGAATCTTAGAGATTCGCCCCTTCCTTCTTCCATTCTCGACACATAAAAAAAGAATTTTCCCACTCACGGATTTATCCCACTCTTTCCACGGGAAATTAGGTTGCTTCGAATGAAGCTCCCTTATAAACTAAACCACAAATAATCCTATTTTAGACATTGGTTAACATCTTAACTTTTTAGGATGCAACTTTTTAAGTGAGGAAATTATCATTTAATTTTCGTTTCTTTATTTAATTTACAAAGATGGCCAATCAACAAATCAGATTAATTATAATAGAATTAAAAAAACAAGGAATAATCTATGCATATATGCAATACTTAATGAACATTATCATTAATTTACAAATGAAAACATTTCCCACACACAGGATATACAGGTTCTTTACATTCTTTGTAAAAGTAGCAAGTTCATAAAATACAATATTTTGTCACTGCATCTACAAAGATTTTTGAAATTCCTTTCTTTAGGATAATGCAGTGCTAATAATATAGATTTCTATTTTTGGAGGAGAACATCAACTTTAATTTTTAAAAAAACTTACGGCAAGAATGTGACATTGACCAATGAAGAAGTTAAAGTAATAGATTAGTTAATAGTGAAAAAAAAAAATCCCTCACGCAAAATTGGCGAATAACACCTATTCCGTAAAAAAGAAATCTTTTTATAGAAAACAAATAAATTGTAACGCTTTGTATAATAAAATTCGAAGACAATTTTTTTTCACCAAAAGATATTTCTATTTGTTATACATTCTAAATTTAAAAATTATACTAAATTTATAAAATTTATCTTTAAAATTATTTTAATTTATCTTTAAAATTTTATATTAAAAAATTTATATTTAAAATGTATCTTTTAAATTTATTTTAAAAATTATATAAAATTTATCAGGCATAATACATTACATTAGCATTTTATGATAGAACGCGAAGTGAATTTTCTTCATGCAAATGATATTTTTTTTAATATATTAAGTTTTATTTAAAATTTTATCTGGCATCACAAATGTCATTTTTTCAAAATAAATCGACGTAATTAATCAAAAAAAAAAAATTTCTGTTAATTATTTAAGTAGCAAAATAGCATAGTAGGGTTTAGAAAAATCGTCATATTTATTGGAAAAATCTTCAAGGTTTCTTGCTTAGGTAATATTTTTCACATATTAGAGAGTTGTTAGACTGTGCAAATCTAAATGTAATCCGCAAATTCTTCTCAAACATGACGACATAGACAGTTGTTCTTTTCGAATGCTCACCACTTTGACATAAATCATTCGTCACTAGAAACAAATATGGTCCATGAATTCATCGTACCCATTCCCAACATGAACAAGGGAATCACAATGAACAAGAATAAAAACATATGTTTCGTTTGTCGGATTTTTAACCCTGCACTTCTAGTTCAGAAACCATTATCCACCTAATTGCTCCAGCCATACATTATAACTGATAACATATTTTTTAATTAATTGCATTAAAATTATAAATTAAATCTAATAATTAAGTATTAATATTTTAATACATAAACTCAAATAATCAGAAATAATCCAACATCTGCTTACCTTTTATTCATTTTTGCGAATATTGTCATTCGAAAAAGTTAATGGAATCAGCTCCACAATGCTGACTTTTTTTATTAATTCTGTTCGATTTATTTTGTGAACATGACGTTTGTGATGCCAGATAAAATTTTAAATAAAACTTATAGTAAAAAAAATATATCGTTTTCATGAAAAAAAAAAAATCTCTTCGCGTTCTATCATAAAATGCTGAAATGTAAAGAAAAATATCGTTTGCATGAAAAAATAATTCTCTCCGCTTTCTAACATAAAATGCTGAAATGTAAAAAAAATATATATCGTTTGCATGAAAAAGAATTCTCTGCGCGTTCTATTATAAAAGGCTGAAATATAATATGCCAGATAAATTTATATGATTTTTAAAATAAATTTAGAAGATAAATTTTAAATATAAATTGAAATATCAATTTTTAAATATAAATTTTAAATATAATTCTAAAGATAAATTTTATAAATTTATTATAATTTTTAAATTTAGAATGCGTAATAAATAAAAATATCTTTTGGTGAAAAAAAAATTTGTTTTTATATTTTATCATAAAGTGCTTTACTAATTTTCGGAATATTTTTATTTATTTCATCAATTGTGATTTTTTTCATCTTTGCGTATGCATTTTGAATACTTAATATACTTTGCATATTTTTCGTTGCAACCTATGTTTATCACTCAAAGAATGACTCTTTCTACAAAGAATGAAAAATTATTTTCACCAGAAAAGAAAACTTCGGTTCATAAAATCTTCATAAAAAAATTCAAGAATAAATTGACGGAAAAATATACGTACTTTTTCAAAAACATTTTAATTATATTGCAGTTTGTCATTAAAACTGGGTATCACTGACAGCAAAAGCACTCTATGAATTTGCTACTCGTAATTTTTATCGCATATCTCATAACTTAAAAATTAAATTGATCTCATAAAACTCTCTCTAAATTAAAGTCTCTGTGAGACATTCTATATTAAAGCCCAGTAAAATTAAAAGCATGGTAATTTCTCCTCTTCATGTTTTTTACTGAAAAGCACCCCACACGAATTTGAGGGAGAGAGTAATTATTTCCCATAAAAAAGATCCCTCAACCCGATTAGAAAAAGGCAAGATAAAAAAAAAAAAGAAGATTCGTATTAAAATCGGCGGGGTAGATGACTGCAAATATACTTTCTGCTGTTTTTAAAGTCAGAAAGCGTACGTCAATAAAGGGCTGGATTCCTGTAATGAAGATGAGTCGTTCTAGGCGTCGTAAATATTTTGCAATAGGCGATAAGAACACTCTTTCTGCTGCGCAATTACTGATGAACGGAATGTGTATGTCGTTATATTGATAAACCATACGCTAATGTTAGCGTAAATTCCATTCTTTAAATATCGCTTCGAGCTACACGTGGGTAGTAGTAGTAGGGATATTATCTGCTATCTGTTGCTCTCTTAATATTCTTTTTTCAAATTTGTAAAATGTTACGGGTAAATTGAAGAGAGATTGAAAATAATAGGTTGATTTGAAAACAAATATATGTATATGTGAATATTTATTTATTTATTTCCTACTTAGGAGGGTATTTTATGGATCGCATAAGAATTTTTAAAATGTGCATTAGGGCCTGATGGCCAAGTGACTAGCGCTGTGGCGCTCGATGCCACAGATTTCGTGTTTGACTCCTGGGGGTGCCATGGATGTTTTTAGTGGTTCGGAATATACTTTAAGCCGTAGATCACGGTCTAATATAACTGTGGAGCGTAGGGCTGACAACCCTACCCCATAAAAACTCAACGTCAATAAGCTAAGTATTGACCATGTACCTGTGAGCAGCCCATTATGGAATGCTCACAGGTACAGATGTGGGCCACTCCGATGAACGCTGTTACTCATTTAGCACTATCAGGGACACGTGTAGCTTGAAGATATGCTACGGACGCGAGTAACACTACCCCACAACGTTTTACAATCGTATTAGACCGGGATCTAAGGTTTTAAGTGGATTCCGAACCACTACAAACATTCATGGCACCTCCGTGACTCGAACCCGAATCCGATGACACCAAGTGCCAGAGCGCAAGTCACTCGGCCGTTAGGCAATAGATATCCGCCTTAAACTGCAGGTCTCGTCTAATTAGCCTAAATTATGCTCAAAATGATCGTAAAGCGACAAACCAAACCAAACCTACTCCTTCTCCTGCTCAAGTACCGAAGGCTTCAGGTTCGAATTCTGGCGGGGTGATGAATGTTTGTTAGGAGTTCGGAATCCACGTTAAACTGTAGGTCCCGGTCTATTTAGTCAAAAGTGTGCACAAGATGACCGTAGAGTGACAAACCAAACCAAACCTCTTGCACAACGGCCTGCGGATTTATCATATCTACTTCCGCCATAGATACATAAGCTTTCGACTCACCTTCCTCGCCTGGTTTCGAACTGGGCACCCCATTCAACAAGATTTTTCAATCCGAATTCTGCATCACAGAATGTTTGCAATTTTATTCTGAGATATCTCATATCTGAGATCCTACGTTCTAGAGCGGCCTGATGGCCAATTGACTAGCGCACTGGCCTTTGGTAAGACAGGCTTCAGCTTCGAATTCTGTCGGTGACATGGATATTTGTGAGTGGTTCGGAATCCACGTTAAACTGTATGTGCCGCTCTATTTAGCCGAAATTGTGCACAAATGACCGTAGAGCGACAAACCAAATCCACAAACCTACTACGTACTAGAATCTCAGCAATGCATTTCTCCTTCATAAAATCTTAAGTATGAGATTCCGTACATGTGTTTAAGGAAACCGTTTAAATTACTACCCAGATTCGCAATGGTCTTCCTCAATGCAACGTTGCATGCTTCAAATATCGGTGCAACACTTACTCCATCAAGTGCTCCCTCATTCCTGGAATTGTTCTTGAAAATTCAAATGTGAGTGCAATTCTATCAGGGGAAATCTCACTCAAAACAGCTTGCATCTATCATAACTCCCCCGGCACGTCATCGCCGAGGCTCAGGGATCCTGTTACCTTGACAACCAGGACGAAAGGATTTTCCCTCAAGGGGTGGGGGAGGGTGGA
Organism: Caerostris darwini; assembly: GCA_021605075.1. Classification (NCBI taxonomy): domain Eukaryota; kingdom Metazoa; phylum Arthropoda; class Arachnida; order Araneae; family Araneidae; genus Caerostris; species Caerostris darwini. The sequence continues at coordinate 528,672 of BPLQ01007303.1, read as the reverse complement.
AGATATGATTAACACCGAGCAAATCCCGTGTCCAGTCTCTCAAAACCCAGTTGTTGCGCACCAGTCCATTAATAATGGAACCTCTCCAGTGTTCATCTGGCAAGTCTTGCTTTTGTCATCTGTTTTAAAACTGTCAGGAGCCAATTTTTGGGGAAGGGATCAGCAGGCATTGTGATCCATTTAGTGTTTGCATTCCATTTCGTTGATGGAACAAGTAGGTGTGTTCCATCCATCCCCGGCCCCCTGCTGCGTGCTCCCCTGTGATGAGTTTTAGAATATCATCAAGGATTTCTGGAGATTTGTATGGGAATTTTTATGATCCATCGCATGGATTCGTTGCGGAAAGGGAGCTGATGCATAAATTGGTTTCTGATTTGGATTTGTTTGTTTCCTTACGTCTTTTACGGACATTGCTTTTCAAACTCTGATGTTATATATTCACCCGAGACCACAAATCTGTATTGCTGAATATTTTCAATTTGCATGAGGGATTTGATTGCATTGATAAAATAATCAGTCTACAAAAAACTAAACATTCAATCAGTATTTGATTTTAAAAGCATAAAATAAAGCTTGTTTTAAAATTGCATTATTATTCCTATTTGTTGGCCAAATATGTTTGTTAAGACTAATGACCACGAACAAAATAATCAATCAGAGAGGCCTTGTCAAACAGTATTTGGCAGTCTTTTGATGCTGTTAATGCTTCTTAAAATATTATATCTCTTTATAACATTTAGCAGTTTTTTAAAATTAATTTTCACCGATCAAAAAAAAAAAAAAAGTTCACGTATTATTTATTCTCAGCGGCCTATAAGCCACACAAAAAAAAATCCTAACTTTTTTTAGCATATAATCTGAAAAAAAAAAAAAAAGATGCATACGATTAGAACTATCTATTATTACGGTACTTAAGAATAGAATATATCTCGCTCAAAATACTGAAATGATATTGTAGCATTTTTTTTTTCCTCGCGAGAAGTTTTGGCATTTCATTCTCAAGAGAGAGGAATGCATGCTATTTGAAAAATATATAAACCCATCACTCAAATTTGGCAGCAGACGAGCTTTATTGTGGGGAGTTATATTACATTAGTGTTTGTACTAATGAGAACAACCTATCACTCAAATCTGATAGCAGATATTCGGTATCATGTATAATGAGACTCGGGGAATTAGCGAATGTCTGTGTGATCTTCACAGGTCGAAACAACTACAGATTGAATATGATATACTATGAATTGTTCCATCGTGATGGGTGATAGACCACGAGTTGAGAAATATCTACTCCAATGAGAAGTGAGGGAGCTGGCCCATCCTCTTGACGGATTGTCTTAAAAGGAGTTTTTTTGGTGAAGAGAGATAATGCTGCGACGAGTCGACCAGAAGAGTTTTTTTTTTTTTCCCTTTTTGTCTGAAGTGACTGAATAGGCCGGAGTTATCCGCCTGTTTTCAAAGTGAGCCGCGATTTCAATTTCTTGTGGTTTCGTGAATCACTCCGCGTGATAGTTAAGGTCTGCTGCAGATCAGGTGTGTAGATTCGTCATAGACTCGAGAACTCTGAAAATCTCCGAACTTAGTGTAAACTGCACTTGTGTATCTAACTTATATCCTTAATTTTCATTTTTTGTAAACAGAGTTCTGCATATATATATATATATATATATATATATATATATATATATATAATGTTTGTAAATAAAATTTTAATGTTCCCATGAACTTGAAAGTGGCCCTTTTCTTGAAATCGCTATAAGTCTAGTGTAGGCCGAGACGTTACAATAGAAATTTAACTCCGAAAATATTTTTTTATTTTATTCATTTATTTTGGCACACAAGATAAATAAGAAGGCACAATTTTAAATTCAAAAACATTTATTTTTCTTACGGCATACATTTCATTAAAGTTCTAAGAAAACTAACAAAATACAGAAATATCACATTAGTATTCTTATGTGACCGACACGATTAACTGAGATGAAAAATAGTTTTAAAAATATTACTGTCTAAAATAGATAACACCACACATTATTTACTCTATCCATTTTTCGTGAATTCCATTGTTAATAAATGAACAAATGCTATACATCAATTTTTTTTGTTGTTTATAAATATTTACCACGGCATTCTCTGATACTTTATCATATACTAGCACATATTAAATATATTTAACATTATATCGTATACTTAACATGTATATCACTACTATGTAGCACACACTAGCAGACTTTATAAACTAATACAATTTAACAATTTCGGTAAATCAAGATGTTTCAATTTAATAATTAATTCAAATAATTGAAAAAAATTATTCCATTACTTTTTAATTTTTGTTTTAAGTTTTAATTAATCAATTACAAAAAAATGCATTTTTCAAATACAAATTTAATAATGACTTTAATATAATCAGGCAACAGAGAAAAATACAGGAAACGTTTTCAGATTTTTCAATAAATTTAAAACGTTAATCATCACTCCAAGCTGAACTGGCTAGTGGGATTGATACAATAATATAATTCCAGACCCAGTGGTTTTTCTGCATTAATTATTCAGCCACGAGAAAGATATTTTCCATGATTGCGCATGACAGTCGCTTTAAAAAAAAAAAAAAAAAATGTATTTCGAAGAATTATTAGTGTCTTGTTTCGATACTGGGACCGGTTGCAGTTAACTCTGGAGAAACCCGCGATTTGTTGAGTAAGTACACTAGAAAGTATTGAAAAAAAAAATGCTTCTCTTCCTCATCATCATTACCTTTGATTCACCCAAGTTGTGTTATCCATTCCAAAATGATCAACGGTCCAGAGACCAAGCAGAAGACTTGATGCTTTTTCTCAATAAAACAAATACGTTAAATCAAAAACACAATTCTTATATTTAACAAAAATTTTCTAAATTAAGTTCTTTTCTTTTTTAGACATGCTACACAAGCAGCAATTAATATTCTTTTGATAAATGTTAATATAAATGAACGAAGCTTTAAAAAAAAAAAAAAAAAAAACAGAATGTATATATCCAACAAAGGTCAACCGTCACTTTATTAATATTATTTAATCCTGCTAGGAGTTTGACCTTCACTAGACAGATACTTTATCAAGCATTCATTACCAGAAAGATAAAAAAGGAATCATAAAAACAGGCGAAGTAATATAATAAAATGACAGTCGTCAATTTTAAATGTAGAAATAATTGCTTAATGCAACAACCAGAGAGATTTACCAAAGATCTTCCAACCTGCAATCTTTAAATTAGATCGGCAAAGTAGTGCCATCCATTTCAAAATGATCAACAGTTCATGGGCCAAGTGGAAGAGTTGATGTTTTTTCTCAAATAAAGTAAATCAAAAACACTAATCTTAATTTAGAAAACTTTTGTTAAATATAAGTTCATTTCTTTTTTTTTTTTTTTAAGACATGCAATACAAGCAGCAACTAATAATATTCTTTTGATGAATGTCATTGTAAATAAACGAAGTATTTAAAAAAAAAAAAAAAAAAGAATGTATACATCGAACAAAGGTCGACCGGCACTTTTTTTATTATTTAACCATGCTGGGAGTTTGACCTTCACTAAACAGTAATTAAAAAAAAAGTAATCGTAAAAGCAGCCAAAGCAATAATAATAAATAAATAAATAAAAAAAATGACAGTCATCAATTTTAAATGTAGAAATGACTGCTAATGCAACAACCAGATAGATTTACCAAAAACCTTTTATCCTATAATCGAATGCTCTTTAAATTAGTTCTGCTGGCAACAGTGTCACTATTGCATGTATATGACTAATAAGAATACTCTTGTAAAGTCGATTCTCCAACAATAAGCTCGCAAAAATGAAAAATTACGTTACGTCCAACTTACAACTTTAACAAACTTACATTATAAATTTCATCTACTCACTCTTTCTGATAGCCCGCGGAAAACGCAGATTATCCTACTTCATAATCATCCAAAACTATCTGTGGATTATCTAACAGATAGAGGTCTGTGGAGATCTAATTTTAAATCACGCAAAATCTCGTAGATGAACATTCAATGACCGAAAACGAAATAAAACGCTTTATTTTGTTACTAAAATTAAATTTTCTACTGATTAATACAGAAAGAGTCCTCAGCTAGTTCTGAAAATCTCACAGAAATTTCCTACATTTTCTATTGAATTATACAGAAATTGTTATCAGCAGTTTCTGAGGAACTAACAGAATTTTCCTACAAAAAAAAAAAAAAAACGTGGGATCCAACAGATATCTTTATATACATGTTAAAGCTGCACATTTAACGAATGAATTCGTGAACATATGCATGCTGATGGTAATTCCAAAACTTTGTGGCATCGACAATCGTAAGCCTAAAATCATTCTGCTTAATGAGCACCAAACAATAATTCCTTTGTTCAGAGTTTAATTTAATCTGAAAAAATTCCAACTTGGTAAAAAAAAAAAAACCTTTAATTTAAACACAAATACTTTATTTCAAAATTTTAACCGATAGCATTTTTGAAATTATTAAATTCTGATGTGGTTTATTAGTTCAATAATTAAATTCGAGATCAATCTGTATAATGCCAGTAAACAATCAATGGAAATAGATCTGCATAGACTTAGCAGTAAAAAATTGGACGAAGTGATGCCACATCATTATTATTAGTAAATTACACCAAAAAAACGATCCAAAAGTATCAAATCCTGTGTCATTTCACAGTCGAACAATTCGAAGATTTATCACTAGATTTAGAAAATATATCCATTATAGAAGTACAATAAAAAGATCATGATAGCAGATAAGATCCTACATTATTTTGTAATACAGGTCAAAACTACTAAGAATTTGGTTCCAAGAAATAACATCAAAGAAAACAACAATCACTTTGATATAAAAAAGACGCCATCATATATGGCTAAACTGAAAGATTCGTTGCAAATTATCATTTTTTTTTATACATATTGTAGAACAAAAACAAATTATAAGAACAGTTTTTTTTTCTCTGAAACAATCGAATTTTGTACGAGAACACTGAAATACCTACTGCATGAAATCGAAATTCTTTCACTTAAAAGTTAATTGTATTTAAAATGGGATTATCATTAGTCAAAAGAATTTCAAGTACATAATAAGAACAGCACAAACCCTTGTTTTTTGTAATTTCTGGTACAGATATTTCATTTATTGAATTGTATCCTAATTTTTAGTCCTCTGTGTGATTTGTAAAAACATTGCTATTGTCACAAAAAATGGGAACTTGAAACACTCAAAATATACTGAATAGCAATGACACTCAAAACAAAATTTAGCAATCTAACTAATTTACTATTTTTAAACAACCAAATAATACAAAGATATGAAAATTCGTTATTCTTTTTGTATCGCCACTCAATTTATTTTATTTTACAGAATTATAATTATTATTTTTTTAATTTTACAATATGTTCAATTTAAAATTCTTTATTATAATAAGAAGCGATCCTAATTCAAGAACTTGTAGATAAAACAGATTTCCACATACTTAACATTTAGGGGATAAAAATAATACTTGTTGGTATAAATCATATTTAAAACAAAAACATAAAAAATTTAAAATAGATTTTACATTCTTATTAAATAATAAGGAAGTTAAACATACACATTTTCTCATGTAAGCCCTAAGAAATTATTTATTTTTTCAAATTTATTTCATTGCTATATTAATACGATGAATCTGGAGAACAGTGCATATTTTATTCACACAAATAACTCCATAATATGTAAGTGAGATAGCACATCAAAAAATATTTAATAAAACTAGCATTTAATTATAGAAATCAAAAATTACCAAACACTTTTCTCAAAAATGCTGAATCAGAAATATTTCAATCTGATAAACAGAGTCCTGTAAAAAAATTTCAATATAGGGTAAAACTGTTCTCAATTCCAACACAAAAATAGGTACTTTGATTTTCCAAGATTTAATGTAAAAATGCAATTGAGTTAATAAATATTTTAATAGCCATTAAAAAGCATTTAAAATTATATATATATATTTCCAAACTATGTGTATTATATAATGTCCTTTTAGTAACATTTCTTTTTAGATCCTGTACATTTTTTTTTTAACTGAAATAGGACATCTGCCAATGTGATGGCACCGCCACTTCGAGTGGCAAATTGTAATTGAAGTCAAAAGGGATCCTTATGTGATAAAAACAAAATATATCCAACATATTTTCTACATGATAAAAAAAAAAAAAATAAAACAAATCCAAAATCACATTTAAACAGCTTTCATCACTTAATGCTCTTGCACAGTAATGCAATGTATCATTTTCCAACAAATTATTTTGTCAATGGACAAGCACTACAAGGACTATCATTTTAGGAGATATATATATATATATATATATATATATATATATATGCTTGTTTATATATAAACAAGTTTATTTGAAAATAAAAGAGACAAAGAACAAAACATTTAGAGAAATATCTACAAAGATTCAATATTAGGTTATTTTTTTATAATTTTGGAGTATTAAAAATTTACAGGATCATTTTAAATTGATTGCCATTTAAGGTTCACAGAAGAAAAATAGTAGTAAATTCAACTGTTTAAAATTGCAAGATTTATTATTTTTTTTTTGTAAAATGAATTGAGAATTACTAGAAAAGTTAAATTTACAAAAGATAGTGTTTTAAAGATTTTTAGTTACTATTGATAAGCCTTATTTTTAAAGCACAGATAACTGAAATTAAAATCATCTATAATAACATCACACTAAAAAAAAAAAAAAAATGAGATTTTATTAGTACAAAAAAAACCAAAGCTGTTAATTTTATTATTATTTAAAAACGGTAATTAATAAATTTGAGAATGTAATATATATTGGTTTTTGATATTACTTATAAATAACATCTTGGTGTGTAATATTAAAGCATCACCCTATATAATAGGATTGTTTGACAACTCATTTAAACCCAGACAACCTTTTCGGTTTTTATTAAAATCTAAACATAAATTCATTATGAAAAATTTGATTTGTCTATTCAGAGCACCGTTTGAATAACTTTTAATGATAAAGATTCATTATGTTGTTTAATTAAATATTATTTAACAATAGGTTTCTTAAAAAAAAAAAAATACATATGATTGTTCTTGATAAAAACTTTGGACGAACTTTCTGCAAAAGCCTCATGGTGTAATATCAATTTATATCATAGAGACAACACTATGAAACATTGAAATACAATGGGGGTTTTTAATACAACAAATACTGAAATTAAGTAAAAATGAAAATAAAACAAAGGGATAAATCCTGGACAAGTAAAAAAATGAAATAATTTTACCTAATAAATGTTCTCAATCTATTTTAAGATGTTTCAACAGATAATTTTATTTAACTCATTAAAGATAAAAATTTTTTTACTATATTGAAATAATAATTCAGGAATAAGAGAAATGAAGCTTATAGATGGAGTAAATAGAAAACATTTACATTAATAGCATGTCTTATATATTTGTAAGAATATGAGTTAGAATGGTAGTATAAATTTTACTGAAAAATTACATACACAAAAATATTAAGTCCATAGATTACAGAAATTCAAAATGCATTTAAAATTGCAACATATATAATTATTGCTGTTTTAATGAAATATTTATAAATAAAATAGTATAATAAAAATTAATAAATTTGCACTTCAAACAAAAATAGTCAATATTTAATCATTCTAAAAACACGCTGTTTTAATCTACTTAGCATAAGTGAAAAATAGCACCATCACTGAAATGAAAATAACTAATATTTTATGGGCAGAAATAGAGAGAAATTTTGACGCACACAGACATTCACAATGTAAATAACTATAAGGCACTTAATTTTTTTTTTTTTTTTTTTTACATAATTTAAAAAACAAAAATGAATATGAATAAATCAGAGCAGACATAACAAATATTAAGTAAGCATTGAATGAAAAATAATTCAAACAAATCCAATAGAGATCAAGTAACAATATCATTTAAAATACTGTAAACTACAATAAATCACACTTGAAAGAATTACACACAAAATTTCAAATGTTCCACACCAATAAGGAGTATGCATTAATATTTATACAATTAATAAACTAGAAATAATTAATATGCTCAAGGAATTTAGGATTTGCATTCAAAAAATTCACTTAACCCACAAACATGCATGCTCACACCACGCTGGAGCATTCATACAAAGACAGGATAAATTTCTACCCTAACGGTAATTTTTTTTATGTTAATTGAGAAATATTCAATTTATTTTCATTATATTTTGAAATGCACGTTTATTTTTCAGGCTTATATTTTATTTATGAACATTAAAACAAACACACAATATGAATCTTTTTATATATTATGGATAATTAGCAGCAAATATTCAATTTATTCTAACCATGTATTTTTCCAAGATTCTGCATTTAAATATTTTCATATTTTATTTTTATTTTGCATTATTCATTACATTTCATAATTTCCTAAAATAATCCTAACATTTTAAGTAGAATGCTTTTTATTAAAGTGCATGGAGTAGTTTTTATGCCAGGGAATGTACTTGAGGGTTAATTAAAGCGTGCAAAAAAATAGCAATATGTTAATATATTTTTTTTTTATAATCAAACCTTCGCATTAAAAAAGCAGATATTAGATAAGAAAATTTTAAAAGAAAAAGAAAGTATTTAAATCATTCCAATTCAATGATATTAAGATCTTAAAATTTATCCATTTGCATCCAATGATCAACGATATAAAGAGCCGATCTTGCTATAAATTTCTAAAATCACAATAGCTTCAATTTTTCACAAAAATAAAATAATTATGCTTTTAAAACATAACTTTAGAACGGATAAAAAAAAAAATATTTATGGTGACCTTTTTTTTTTACATATCTATCAACACAGAATGAAATTACATTTATTAAAATAAAAACCATTATAGAAGTTTTGATTGTCAAACGTTCCAGTCATAAAGACAAAGGGTGAAAAATAAACAATCCTCCATGTTTCCAAAGTTATAGATTGAATAGTAACACTTAAATGGTATTATTTAGAAGTTAAAACACCAGTAAATAATCAGGTTTCTAATAACACTTAACCAATAAATAATCAGGTTTCTAATAACACCTAACAAATTTTAATTTTCTTCATTCCACAACAGACATCTAAACAGAAATAGACTGTAGTCCAACCATGGATAGTGTGGAAGTGGAAGCATGCAGTTTAACAGCAGAAATATGTTGCAAAAAACTGCTTGGAAAGAAAAAAGTGTAATAGTAGGTGTGGAATTTTTTCATCTAGATTTTCCTTTAATATTGTGTTATCTAAACTTTAATTAAATAACAATTTTATTCATTGTAATTAAAATCCTTCCTAAATGATGTTTCCTCCTCTATGACATAGTTCTTTTTGAATCCACTCAACTTGCCAATTTTCCACACTATCAGTGGTCAGACTACATCTAAATAAGTTGGATTCAAAAATTATTGTTCACTCCTTTTATTCTCTTTGGAAATTTGATAAAACATACAGGCTGAGAACACGAATCTAAATTTCTTCCATTCATCTATCCATAAATTATTGATATAATCCAGCTTAAAAAATTTGGATGTTTGCTGAGTGACAAAAGAATACACTGATAGTTTCATCTCATAATAGACCCCATATTTAAACTCCTATTAATTCTATAATTTTGAACATGATAGACATTTTTTTTCTGACCTTTCATATGAACTTATATTTGCTAGCTATGCATATTAGTAATATTTTATCTTAAGCCTTTAGATTTACAGTTTATTTAAAAAAATAAAAAAAAAAAACATTAAAAAATACATATGAATTAAAATTGTGTACAAATAAAATCATACATAATTTAAGAAGTTTTTTCTTAAATAAATAGGTAAATAATTTTTAATTAAAAAAAAGTAATCTTCAATAACTTTTTTTTTCAATATTTGCTTGTTTTCATAGCTTTATAAGCATATTCATAACCTGTTAACCATTTTTTCTTCTTCTAAAACTGCAATTAATTACTGGACCAACTGTACACATAATTACTTATAAATGAAAGTTTAAAGATAACTTTATTGCTAAGTACAGTCAACATAGGACAGGTAATGGATTGGTTCATTTACAACTAATAATTAAGGTGACTATTAATGCAGAATTCTATGCTAAGACTACTATTAATATTCAATATTCATAGATAAACATTTGATATTAAACAGCTTAACTACACAAATAAAAGTTTAAAATTTAATAAAGAAACATTTATTTATAAAAAATAAAATTTTAATTATTTATTTAACAGTAAATGTTAATTATGGCAAAGATTTCTATAACTCTTAAAAGTATTAGTGATATTGGAATGTTTTCATAGCAATTTCCTTTAAAAAAGGGAACTAGTAAACACTTTCAGCAGTGCTATGGATAATATTAATATTTGAAGAAAGGATCTCAAATTCTGCACTTAATTTTGATTTCACAGAAAGCCATATTAAATAAATAAAATAAAAATAAAAACTATTAAGATAAAAATTTCTACAAAAAAAAAAAAAAAAAAAAGAAATCAACCATAAAAAATGCAAAAAAACAGTAAAAAAATCAAATCACACAGAAGCAACCCAAATTTTTTTTCAAGTGTTTAAAAAAACATTAAAGTTTTTTTTTTTTTTAGTGGGGTAAATAATAAATTTTACATATATTATGTAAATATAAATACATAAAAAGAAGGTTTAAAACTGAAATTAAATTAATAATAAACATTGGTACATTTTTTTTATATACAGGCTTAATCTACAATGGAGCAAAAATACTTTCAATTATAAGCCACAATATTATAAAAAGGTCAGTATATAATTTAATTTCATAAAATTATTTTAGTTGAATTTAAGTCATAAAATATTGAAAAACTTAACTTTAATATGTGATAAGTTTTAAATTTCTACTTCATAAAATAATACATCACAATACAACAAAAAACAATGTAAAAAAACACATTGCTTTTGTAAAATACTGTAAAATAAAAAAATAAAAAAAAATCACATTATTAGCATTTGGTTTTTGAATGAAACAAAATCTACAAAATTATTTTTCTTTGTAAAAAGCAAAATAACCTTCAATTATCTGCAAAAAAAACATATATATAATTAATATCTGAAATTAAAAATGGCAAACTTGTGTGGAAAAATTGTGTCAAAAATCTTTACACAATGAATATCTTCAAACATACACAAAACAGACAAAAATTGACAATAATTCAAAGAAAGAAAAAAAATCTAAATACTTTAACAAACAAACACTTTTTTTTTTAAACACTTGAAAAAAAAAGGATTGAAATAATATAAATATAGCATAAAATATATACAAGCATTTAAGCAAAACAAACTAAAAAAAAAAAAAAAAAATCACAATATTGTACTTAGAGTAACATCTAAATCATAAATTACTACAGATATATACTGATATGAACAGATGTACACAGCTGTAGATATGGACAACAATAAGGCTAATGTTCCAAACTGATTATCACTGTTTATGGCTAAGTTTGCAAAAATTGAAACTTGAGATCGGCAAGATTTAAAGAAGCTAATTTAATATTTCAAGATACGCAATTGGAACTTTTCCTTTCTGAGTACCACGCTCTCCCATCATCCAATCAACATCAGGAACTGGCAAAGGACACACAACTATAACCTAGAATGTTTTTTAAAAAGTTTCATTAGAGATTTATAATTGATTAAACTAATCATCATTCATATTTTTTTTAACATGGAACACATTTTCAAGACGGGAATAAATATGTTATGTATACATAATATACATACATAATACATATGTATACATAAATATGTTATGTATAGAAGAAGGCACTTGATCAAGGTCATGAGAGGTGGTAGAGTTACTCCCAAATGTCTTCTTTTAACTCAAACATTACTATTATCAAATATTAGTTACTTGTTAGCATCATTTCAATTAATCATTTAGATGTATAGTTAGATGGATTTACTTAAAAATGGATTGAAATCTTTGATTAGTGTCATTATCATCATTGGTGCAACAGCCCTATGATGGGTCAAGACTATCTGCCTTTTTTTTTTTTTTTACAGGATAGGGTTGTCAGTCCTACACCCAACAGTCATATTAGACCAGGATCTGCAGTTTAAAATCGTGGTACCAATGGCCAGAATGCTAGTCATTTCATTATTGTGCCTACTAAAATTCTCTTAGGCTATTTTCATTAGCTTGATTGATCTATTTCTTCCAAACTTTAATTTTATTTGATTACATTTTCAAATGCTCCATTTTTTTTAAATAGTTCATTATTTTACAATAGTGCCATTTATAATATTTCAAAAGAAAAAAAACCTAGGTAGGTACTCCCGAGTTAAAAATAGACTAAATCAGCAAAGAAATTATGAAAGCAAGAATGTTTATTTCAGACATTCAGTACCTTCTTATATGCTACAAAAGCATACAAGAGGGTACCTACTACTTATTACTAAAAAAAAAAAAAAATAATAAATATCTCTTAAGTAAATAACTTCCCTTTACTTTAAAAACATGTGGTAACATTGTAAACAACATTTCAAGGGTCAGTCAATTAAAATATTTTAAAAAATAAAATCATTCCCAATGAATATAGTTTCTGGAATACTTTATTTAATAAGCACGTATGACTAGTAAAACTTTTGCTTGAATCAAGAAAACTTTATCTTAATTGAATAGATCCTTATATTAAACGATGAGTCATTCGAATTAATTCATTTTTTATAACAAAAAAATCTCTGCCTATTTCTTTGGATTTCATTTATCATTATGAATCATACAGAATGCATACAAGTAAAATTGAGGAATATTGAAGAGCAAACTTTAAATTTATTTCAATTTAAAAGAAAGTGATTCTGAGCATAAGGAAATTTTCTACCCATTATGACATTAACAATCTGCGAGAAGTGGAATTTATAAATATCTTAATGAATAGCAATTTGCTATTAAAACATAGAAATGCAGAATAAAGGAAATGAAAAATACATAAACTAGAGCCTTGAGTGAATATATTTTGATAGGAAAAAACACATAGATTAGCTTCTTTACTGTCCATTTAAAACAAATTCAATATGTAATTTTATTTAGGAAAACAATTTAATATTTAATTTATAAATTTTGAAGAAATAAATAAAACTATGTAAAACAAACTAATTAAATATTGTTAAACATAATATATATAATATTTAACACATTTATTGTATATAAATATATATATTAACAGACAAATGAAATACCTAATACTTTACATGAACACATTCTAATGTATTTTAATTAAAAAAAAAAAAAATCATAAAATTATGTATAACCGTTTATCTCGCACATTATTTATACCTACAGGATATTTAAGATATGTGTATTAATTTTTTTGTTCAAATAAATTTGTAAGAAATTAATATGAAGTACATATGAACCCCGCAAAAATAAATAAAACAAAAAACTTATTCATGTAACATAGCTGCTGTAAAACGAAATGAGTTTTTTTTTTTATTCATCATTTGTATGTCAATTTTCTAGATAATATTAAATTTTTTTCTAAATATATAAGAAACTTCAATATTGAAATTTTTTAATACTTTTGCTTTGAATCAGCAAGCAATGTTATAAAGGCGGAAAAAAAATGTTACACCTGTTTGTTGCGTAATGACAACAAGTGATGTTATAAAATACCAATGTGGCTGTTAAACTATACAATCTCCTGATTTTAATAATTAATCTTTAATTTATAGAAAGTTCAATAATTAATACTATTAAATATAGAAACAAGAGTTTAAAAAAACAGGTTAACTGAAACCGGAATATTAAATTTATACTAAGCAATTAAATTTAAATGGTGAGAAGCTAATATTTTATTCTAATTTCAATAGAATAAAATTAAACTTTTTAAATAAAATTACTGGAAGCTAAACAGAATTTTTTTTAAACAAAATAAATACTTGAAGTGGATTAAGCTAATCAATCTGAATGGCTAGATAATGTTTGAGACATTGAAAATATGAAAAAGCAAATTTGAAATGCTTTTAACAGATCTATATTAGCCACACATACAAATGTGTTTACAAATGTAATACATGCTGTTTGACATAAAAAAAATATATTGCTAATATGGTGAAAGTACTTGTTCTTCAATATGTTTTAGAATTCTGTTGGTAGTAATTCAACTTTATCAGGGAACTTTTGAAAAAGAATATCAAAACCAAAAGAATACCTTAATAATTACTAACTTTTCACAAAAAAATGTGTACTCGTAAATTTTAATATAACTGCCAACTTTAAAGAATAAGAAACTTTTGCAGTAATTTAAATAAGCATAAAAAAAGGGAGAATATAATGCACTACTAATTTTTTAATAAAATTTTTTTCCCCCTACGTTGGAGGCAGAGGTCATATCCACCATGAGCCCTCTAGTAGCCCAATAAAAACCAGCCTTGTTATAAAAGTTGTATGGAGAACAGTTCATAAAAAAAAGTGCTGGGCAGCTTGTCAAATGTGTAAAATCCATAAAAGTGCTGAAGAACACAGGACATAGGAATATTGGCCACACCAATACGGCAAACGTGTCCTTGTAAAAAGTCGTGTCCAGTCAAAGGTCAAAAATTTGCAATAAAAACCGAGCGAGGAAGATCCACTGAGAAGGGGAGTACAATAATGAATACCAAACCTTACCCATCACAACTTCAACACAGTCATTTCAGAGGGAATTTACAATCCATTTTTTATTACATTACAGATTTTCTAATATGACAGAGTAAAATGTGGCTGTTGCAAAATGCGTCCATTTTCTGCAAGGATATCAGAATTTTCACTTCAGTGGAATGATGCAGTAGCTAGGAATCCATTGTAGAACAATTTTCTACCCAGCAGCATTATTAGGATTAACATTAACAAACATTATAGGGATTTTCTAATGAAGAAAAGGATTTTTTTTCTATTAAATAAAAAAAAAATCCTTATGTATGAATATTTCTTTAATTAGTATAAGTTTGAGAGATTTATGACATTTTCAGATACAATTTCATAATTAGAGATTACACTATGTTTAATAATAAAAAAAAGAAAGAAATATGGCCAAGGCCTCTATCTAGAAATGGAAAAAACATGTTACCTCATCTGCAGTCAAGGACAATTCACTTGTGTCATATGCTTCATAATTATACAGAACTCTAGCTCGTTTCTTGTCATCCGGTAGGGAATTTAAAGGCATGTCTGATGGACTTGGTGATGCAGGATATAAACCTTGATGTGCTCCTTTACCTCTGGCTAGATTTGTTGAACTGTAGATAGAAAAAATGGATACATTTATTTTAATAATTAATTGATAAATAGACAGATAATACCTGTATAAACTATAAATGATGTTAGAAAGCTCTGCAGAAAAAAAAATTTAATTAAAGAATATAATTTTAAAAAGAAAAACTGCAAGCAATGATTGCATAGAGTATTTTATAATTACAAACTAAGCATTCTATATCTTGAAGAAATGTCAAGATGACTATACAGATAAATTAATATACACATAAAATTAAGTTACATATTTCGATTTTATTAATTCATAGATTTTACCCAATTGTTCCCCAAAACTTTTGATAAACCTACAGAAAATTTTGCAAGAGAAAAGCATTGTTAGAAATAATTTTACTTTTAACAATATGCCGACAACAGACATGTCTTGTTTATTTCTATAGTGAAATTAATCTGATGAACATCAGCATAATTTTCTAATTTTTTTTTTTTTTTTTTTTTTTTTTTTTTTTAAGAACAAATACTTTTATACTTTAATATTTGATTGCTACTATGCAAATCAAAAAAATATTAAATAAAAATATTTAACTTCATACAAGATTAGTTTACAAACCTAGAAAGTTCTTTCTGTAGATCAACCATAAACTGTTGGCACTGATTATAAAAAGCTGCCTGAGCTTCCACAAAGTCACTAAGACAACGCAAATGATTTGCCTAAAAATACAATGTAGAAGAATTGATTCTAAATAAATATTTTTAGAAAATATATGAAATGAAATCAAATAGAGCATAGTTTCTTTTCTATTCCCAACACATAATTTATAGAAATTTTCATTAAATGTCAAAACATTTTTTTATATAACTGTTTAATCATCATCTAGGGGTCCAGTATGACAAACACCGAAATCGATAGGAAAGCAAATGCCGGATTATAGAATGTAAGATTAAAGAAATGTTATTGTACTTCCATATTTTGTATGGCTTTGAGAAAAATCACCAAAATATGTCACTAAACAACATGCAATCATAACTACTATCACTTTGACTACTATCTCTTTGAGAAGAGACCTTGTTGACCATCTTGGTGTAGGCCACAATGGAAAACATAATGATAAGGAAGTACCCAAAATAAGTTTTGAACTACATGATTTAAATGTACAAAAAAACTGGTCTGCAAATGCAGTACGAGAAATCTTACTCTAATATCAGTTTCAATTATTTATTATCAAATTATTGTGTCATCATCATCAGCATTCATATCTATAATTCCAGAAATTTTGTTAATTCATTAGGCATTTTGAAAATCACATTTACTTATCTTCTAAATGATAATTGATTTGTATCATAAAAATACTCTTTTGAAAGAAATGGCTACTTTTATTCTTTTGACTAATCAATTCCCAACCACAATTAAGTACTAAGATTAATGCATGAATTGATACAAAATTTCTACTAATACATAATAATTTTAGGCTAAAAAAATATACACATGTTACTCATGTGTGCTATCAATAATTCCATTTATGTTAAAACATAGTTAAATTAAAAATAAAAAATGCCTAGTATAGGTAATTCTCAGATATTTGAATTACATAATATAACATGATTAATAGATTTTGAAAAAGATGTCTTGTGTTATAGAAATTTATTATATAAAATAATAAACAAAAAAGAAGAAAAGAACCATGTACTAAAATTGAATTTTTTTTTAAATGTTTTATTTTTTAAAAATTACAAAAATTTATAAGAATAACTGACCATTAAATTATATATAAACCTTATATAAAAAAAATTTTCACCAACAAAACAAGTATTTTCAGTAGTACCTTGAATTATATAAAAACTATTTTACCAAAACACTAATGTTAGAATTTCCTCCAATTCTCAAAGTTAAACTAAGCTTTAGTAATACTATGTTACAATCTTTTATGAGAGAAATACTTAGATAAATATTGTATTACAAAAATACTGTGTTTTATAATAGTAAATAATGTTTAATAGAAAATAAAGTCCATAACTCACATGCGCACTACTAATTCCCTCGAGCAAGAGTCTAGTGATTTCTGCTTGCCTATCAAATTCAGCCTGAGAAATTCTGAGTTCTGTTTCAGCCTACACATGTAAATACATAAAAAAAATTATAATTAATAAAAAAAATTAATATAATATGCATATATATTTTACTTCCTATTACTAATATATTCTAAATACACAATACTTCCCATTTAACTAACAATTTCATATTTCCATTTTCCATATTAATTTTAATTTTTTAAATTTGGTTGCCAATTCCATAAGGATGCTTATTTGTTATACTATAAAAAGAGTGCATTATTCTTAAAGTTATTCATATTTAATGTTCATAACTTCATTTTACAAAAATATATAATTTGAAATTAGCCAGGAAATCAGAATTAGTTAGCACAAGTTTTCCGAAAATTAATAATAAAATTTAATACATACACCTAAATTTAAAGCCTTTATTTTTCTTAAACATAACATAAAATGGAACATTACAAAAGAAAAATTTGGCTGCTATCTCCTATCCTGCCAACCATATTGGTTGCTTTATAAATTATGCAGTTACAGCTTTGGTAGAAATAAAAGAAATTTTTTTTTAATAACTTATAACTCAAAAGTCACAGTGTACAAACAAAATGTATACAAAAGGGCAAAAATAATATACTTTCTTATTCACTAACAAAGGAAATCTTAATCTCAAAAAGAAATCTTAAACTTTCCAACAAGTAAAACATTGTTAATGATTTTAGTATATTTTGTGAAAATATACAAATGATATAAACATAACAAATAGTAAGACAGTATTTTAACATATATGACATGATACATACCATGCATGCATATTACATGCTGCATTCATACAATCAATAAGACACTTTATTTCATGCATTATTGCATAAATCATTTAAAAAAATTGTGATAATTTATTTGATTTATTACCTGCTGAATCTCTCTCTGAATCATGTCAGGTTTAAGCTTAATAATAAAAATGCACATTAGCAACAATGTATACAAAAATGCAAAGTGACATCACATAATTTTTAAACATGTATTTCATGTACAGTACAGTAAACAATTTGTAATGATTTCTTCACTAAATTAATACATTGTTACATTGCAAAACCAAAAAATTCTAACAAAAATCATCAGCAAAAATTGATAAAATACTCACATTAGCTTGGCTTTCCATAGATCTCGCTTTCCTCAGCCTGCTTTTACAAGCATCTAGATCTAGTCTCTTATTTTCGAGGATTTTTCTTTCTTTCTAAAAGGAATGAACATTCAAAATGTTAGATTCAAAATAAAAATATAAAGTACTTTACAGAAAGCATAACCTATTGCATTCAATAATTGTTATATGAATCATGTGTCCATTTTACCTAAGTGGTTTAAAATGAGCATTAATGAAAGAATAGCAAAACATTTCCACATATTTTCATAATCTAAATCTCAACAGATCTAATAAAAAATTAAAGTAAGACACATATAACTATACACAAATAACAATGCTTTTCTGTGTTAAGCATGTAAGTGTTTATAAATTTATGAAAATAATAAAATAAATATTTTTTTATAAAGGAAGTTATAGCATTAATACAATTATAGATTCATTTACAAAATGAAAGTTTCATTCCTCTTTTTTCAGCATAAAGAACAAAATCTTTTAACTCAAGAGGAGTTTGATTTAAATATATGTGCATAATGTCGAAATTGGAAGGGGAGAGAGAATAATAATAAATTAGAATATAAAATATCTACAAAACTTCCACCTTTTACTGAACAGTTTATCTTTCCCTTATTACTATACTGGACATTGGTCAGTCAACACGATGTCAACAATTGGGGAATTTAAAGTGTCTAAATTTTTAATCTCGGCATCAATAAAAAGTCTAAATATCCTAAAACAGCAAATTTAATACCAGGTATAAAATACAGAAGATCATAAAGCTTTTTTGAAAAATTTTTCTCATTAAAACAAGTGAAGCTTGAGTTTATTAAATTATTAATAAATGTTATTAATATGTTATGCTAATAATAAAAAAGATTAAATAAAAAATTTAACACAGCAAATAACATTTCCGAGGCCTTATTCAGAGTCGAAAGTTATTAATCAAAATTAACCAACTTTTTAATATGGCAATTAATAGCATATTAGTAACAAATCTGACACCATAATTAATGCTTTAATCTTGCATTACTTGTCATTTACTTGTATTTGATATATTTTATTTATATTTAAAATAAAACTTATCAAAGAACAAAGCCAATAAACATTTGTAAATTATGTTTCTCTTAATTCCTGAATCTAGAAATTGAAAAACATTTACAGCCACGACCATTGGTATAATCTTTAACAAGTTTTTACTTTTCTTTGGCAAATAAAGTACAAAATAGTAAGCCTTACCATAATTGTTTTCATATCTCCTTCTAAAAATCTCTTTAAAGGGCTAACATAGGTTGTCATAGCAGAGCGAACAAATTCACGTTCAGCTGCACCAAGACGCTGTTGTGCTTGACCAATCTTGATTAAAGCACTGCCTATAAATGAAAAATATATTATTTTAGATTACAAAACATTTTTTGTTAATTTTACACTTCAACGATTAGAAAGCATGGCTCTTTTATTTTAACTAACTCTTTCAATGTGTTCAAGAAAGCTTCTGATATTTCAATATATTTCTAATCTTTCATTTGGAAGATAATTTCTCCATATGTTAAGAAAGCAAAATGAAAAAAAAAAAAAAAATCCCTAAACTATTTCAATTATAAGTCATTATTCTTACTTTTCATGTGAGTATTTTATCTTAATAATCAGTTATTGTCTTGCTAATCAATTTTTAAATTTGGACTGCAATAAAATTTTTGGAAATAAGTTTTAATTAATATTTTAAAAGCTTTTTTTTGCAGTCAATTTGCTTAGTTAAAAGTAAAATTAAATTTGAATATGTTTAATTTTTCTAATTGCATTTTTTCCATGGTGTATAGTATTTAAAATTACACATTCCATAACAAAATGTTAGGTACAAGTATGAAGATTTTTAAATCCTAGAAACATTTATACACTAGCACTAATTGAATGAAGTAGATTTTCCATCAGTGCTAGTGTAGCATTTTCAACCAGTGCTATGCTATGCTCAGTAGAATTATTCTGACAAACTCTATGCAATTCTACAAGTGGTTAAGATTCCATGTGAAAAAATTAATTTGAAGATAGTAAAATATCACTTTGAGATCAATTTCCTTGGGAAGTGTTGACATCAGTATTTATTTTTGTAATAGCAACACATAGCATTGCTAAAGAATCAATAGGGTCCAGTTATTTATACCAATTTGTTTGATATATTTAGCTTAAAAGAAACGGTGTACTAAGTCAGCAAGAAAGTTTTTGCAAGTTCTATAAAAAAATAAAAATTAACCATTTTAATAACCATTATTATTGAACTTTTCAAATTATTGAGTTGTTCCATATGAAATGAACTTTAGAGTATAGAATTTTTAAAAGGTCACAAACAGAAATTGTTTGAACACAATTAATCAGCATATGACCTACTTCCACCTTTGATTACAAAGCATCTTTATGCCAATTTTAAACAACAATTTTGATGTAGACTCAATAAATTAGACTGTTTTGATGTTTATCTGTTGACTGTTTCGACAGCTGTTCTTGACAAATAATTTATTCTTTAAAAACAATTTCAAATGTTTAAAGAAGTGGTAGTCAGTAATAGACAAGTTTGGTGAATTTGGTAGATGAGGCAGAATCTTAAAATTTCAATTGGTTTAGCTTATAGCATGTCACTTGTGAAACATGAAAAATAATACCGTTCCATTTCACCACCTTAAATTCTGATGTTAACAATTTCTGAGGCACAATATCAATTTGTCTACAGTAATAACTCAGTATTAAGTGTTTGACCTATTCCTAGGAAGCTCTAATGGATAACTTCCCATTTATTCCATTAAAACATTTTACATTGTCTTCTTAGATGTTAGCCTGGTCTCCTTATTTGTATTCAGCCACTTTGCTGAGTACTTACAATTTATATATGACAACAGTTTCTTTGCCAAATACTTAATGATGTGAAAATTGCAAAAGTTCTGCTTAACAAATGTGTTCCACACAAATTGACAAGTTTTTCACCTTTTCTAGCACTGCAAGATGTCTTGAAACTATTTCTACATTTATTCCAGTATTAACAAGTTCTCACATAGTTATTGTAGGAATAGCCTGAACTTTTGCCTTTAGAACAATACTGCAGAGGACATTTTTTACATGGGGTTCATTATCTTATAATTTGAATTTCTCAAATCATCATCTCCCTGTGAATACATTATTGTATCATCCCCAAATGAGCATTAATGTTTTGTGTTGTCCCAATTTATATTCATACAGAAAAAAATATCTGTATTTTATGAGATTCCTTGATTTTACTTTAAGATTTTCTTTAAAATGTCAAAATCTTCATGCGAAAAATAATAAGAATAATGTGATAATAAGTAATAAAATGATATATAATACTTTTATTTAACCTTACACTGATAAAATATATATTTTATACAGCATTAGCTAATACTTAAAAAGTTAAACTTAAAAGTTCATTTCATATGGAACAACCCATAAGTATCACAAAAAAAAAATCTAAAATGTTATGTATTGTGTAACTAATATAAACTCCTTGCTAGGACTCAAATACTTATTATTGGATTTTTTTTTTATTGGAAAAAAGAAACAATTTTCTCAAATAAGACAAACTTTACATTTAATATTAGATTCATCATGATATGAAAAAACTGCATTGAGACATTCTATTTTTACAACATCAGATTTAAATTTTCAATTGATTTTTTAAGAATTTGGTTTAAAGGGAAAAAAATTTAATTACTAGCAGCCTACAAAAAATGTGGCATTTAAATTTATTAACTGAAACAAGTAATACATATAAAAAAAAAAAATTTTAAGTCAATTCCTACTTTTTTTCACTATATTGCAGAAAGTCCTTTATAAATAATTTTCATTCATTTTTTTAAGTTTATCTGGTGCCATCTATCGGCAGATATATGCAACTTAAATCTAAAATTAATTAATTAAATTTAATTAATGAATTAATATTTGAAAAACTGAATTAACATCAAGTGTTCTTCACTACAAGTTTAAAAAAAATGCATTTGAACTTGAGTGGATGGATAAAAAGTATTTTATGAACGATTGAAAATTTGAAGATATATATAGGGAGAGTGTGAGCTAATAGAAGGAATTGAAAAAGATGGCACATTCTGTATATGATAATCATTCAGATGATATGAAACTATAAAAACTTATACATAAATATACTATGTAGAAAATTTAGATATTAAATAAAATTATTTTTATTTTGAAACCAAATTATTATACAGCATTTTGACCAACACAATATATTTTTAAGAAAATATCAAAGCAGAAGAATTTCAATGCTAAAATTGAAAGATTAATTTACAATACCATAAGGAGTTCCAGAACCAATATCAGCTCCAGCATCTATCATATCCTGTCCTAGTATATCTAAGTTGGAAGGATGTTCTCTTTTCTTGTCAAGTTTCTCAAAGAAGTAGTCTTCAACTCTAGTATCTGAGAATTTAAAAACAGAAGTCTTTTGGCTACCTAATATTATAAACATAGATTACTAAGTATAGGCAACTAAATTATCAAAATTCTAAAAAGGGGTGAAGGCATGGCCCCCGACAGAAAAGAACATAAAACAGAAAAAATTTAGAAATAAAAGATCATTTGAGTATATTAAAAATATTTTTTTTACTTGGATTAGGTTGGAGAATAGCATCTGTCCTGGACACAAGTCTCTCAGTCCAGTGCTTCGTTCGATCAGCACGCAAGGCCAAGCCATCATAATGGGCATCAAGCTCAGTTTTCTCGGATGTCCCAAGTTTTTCTTCAGTATACTATTAAAAAGAATAAACAATAAGTTGTAAAGCCCTAATTTAGCTCACTTTAGGTGACATACAAAAATCAAAGAAATTCAAAAATAAAATAATGGCACATAACAATAATCAAAAAATACACTTCTTTTACAAAAATGAAAGAAAAGGCACTTCAAACTTTACTACTTGGGAAATGTTTCTGTTCTATAACAGGAACATTAAACAACTAATGAATAATAATCAGTTATTCCAATTAGGATAACATTGTTTATCATAAAGTGGCATGCATATGCTGATTGCACAACATAAATAAGCAGTCAGAACAGCATTTTCCATGTTTTTAACTTTGCTACACATTCATACAAATTCTTTTCATTTAATAATGTTAAAATTTAATACAATTCTATGTTTATTTTTTAATTTTCAAAAATTAAAAAGAATTATATTTATTTGCCATTTTTTACCACCTGCTGACTGCAAAGAAAATAATATATATATATATATATATTTTTTTTTTTACCACCTGCTGACTGCAAAGAAAATAATATATATATATATATATATATATATATTTACAGAAAACATGGGCCTGATGGCCAGCGTTCTGGCGCTCAGTACTACAGGTTTCGGGTTCAAATCCCAGTGTGCCATGGATGTTTGTAGTGGTTCAGAATCCATTTTAAACATAAGTTCTGGTCTAATAGGATCATAAAGCGTTGTGGAGTTCGTGTTACTCATGTCCATAGCATATCATCAAGCCACA
Source organism: Caerostris darwini (assembly GCA_021605075.1). Taxonomy (NCBI): domain Eukaryota; kingdom Metazoa; phylum Arthropoda; class Arachnida; order Araneae; family Araneidae; genus Caerostris; species Caerostris darwini. The sequence goes on along the minus strand of BPLQ01007303.1, from coordinate 504,690 downwards.
TATGGGTGGTGCTAAATGAGTAACAGCAGTGTAGCCCTTGCTTATGGCATAAAGATTAACCGTCTCTGCATTGCCAGCTGCATTAGAACAATATTTACAGAAAATGAAACAAAAATAAATTATTCATAAAAGCTGCATTAGTATATTTACTGTTAAGTGGTAAAAATCTGCACACACAAAAACAATTACACTGCCCTAATTAGATCAGTTTTATCCATCATAGCAATTATCTAAAATATATATATATATATATATATATATATATATATATATATATTATATATATATATATAAATGTGAAACTATGTTTATATGTCTCCCATGAACTACCACATAACTCAATTAAGATACTATTGATGCCAAGATTAATTAAGATATTATTGATACCAAGAAATTTTAACCACATATTACTATGTCACAAGCATGAGGCTGGAATTAGTTCAGTTTTCCTTAAATAAAACAGTAAACCACAGCAACACACCTAAGACATGGCAATTTTAAATTGACAGCTGGCCAATGATTGGACAAAAGCAAGACACTTTAAATTCTTTGTTATCCTCTGCTGGTCAATGAATATTATTTGCATAAAAAAAAAATTGTTTTGGTGTCAGAATTATGAACAAAATTTTTTAATTAAGAGTGACACAATTCATTTATACTATTATAAAAATCTATAGATTTTAATTTCGCTGTTTCTTTTATAACTCATTAAGTACTTATCCAATTAAGATGGAATTTAAATATATATTCATGATACAATTACTTAAAATGCATGCTACTTTTTCAATCAATTATCTATTACAATACAAAGAGATAATTTTTTTTTTTTTTTTTTTTGAAAATCATTAAAAATAAGGGTAATGATCATTATTAATTGTTAGTTATTTTTGTAAAATGTGAGTCATTTGCTTTATTTATCAATAGTTCGTGTCAAATTGTTATTTGTTTCAATTATCAATTATTTTTGCTGATTAAAAATTTTTGTTTTTTTATCTACCTATAAGCTAAACTGGAATATATAATCTATATCTATACTCCTATATAATTTAAAAGCTAAGTTTGTTAAATCTGATTAAGAAGGAAATTTTTATACATATTCAAGTTACAACCACTTAAATAATTTAGTTTTACATCAATTATCTATTAAAATATGTATATATAAATTCTTTAATATAATTAAAAATATGGCTAAAGTTCATTATCAGTTATTAATTGTTTTTGTATAATGCATGTCATTTGACTTATTTATCAAGTTTCTGATAATTGACTCAATAAGTTTTGCTTTTTTATGAAATAGTGATTTCATTAAATTTGGTTATAATAATGATAATAATAAAGACAGTAGAACAATCTGAAAACTGTTTTTCCCAAGGGCAATTATTATCATTACCTAAAGCAAGATTAAATACAAATGTATTTGTATGAAAAGCACCTAAGAAAAATAAGATATCTACAGAAAGGCACAAAACACACACACACATATATATGATGAAAATTTTAAAATAAAGAGGCATAAGTCAATCAAATACAATCTCATTTAAATTAATTATTTTTAACTAATAGATATATTTCCTGTTCATATGATCATTAATATACATGCTACATAGCAATAAGGTACAAAAATATTAATGCATAAAAAAATATCTTATGTGTGTGTGTGATATATATACATATATAAAATGACCAGTAAGCTAGTTATTTATATATCAGAGCTCCTGGAAAACAATTTTGATCTTTCTTTTCATTAAGAAATATTTTTCTCTAAATGATTGAAAAAATTGACATAAGAAAAATTTAATCAAAATTAGATGTAAATTTATACAAATTATTAAAAAATTCTCATTCAGAATGTAATCTTTATTAAAATGAAACAACTTATTTTCATACATATGTTGCTTAAAATATGATAAATAAAAATAATAAAAATTTTAATGTAAGAATTATTTCTAAAAATTATTATTTAAAGCAACAAATTACTTTAAATAATTTAACTAAACTTAGTCATAAAATAAAATTTCTGCTTTTATCTTATAAAACCTGTAATTGGAATAATTTATGCACAACAGGAGTTCTAACAATAATAAAAATTTCCAAAAATATAAATATTTTTTTAAAAATCTAATTTAGTCTAATAAGCTCCTTAAATAATTATGCATATTAAAAGAAATGATCAAGAATTAGTACTGAATAATATGATAATTGTTGCCTATCTACAGCCTATATAATGCAACTGACAAAAATTCCAAAACTTTTTATTGAGGAATTTAAGCACTATCAACTAAATTACTGAATTCCATTACATTTAATTACAATGAAGTATTAGTAAATCTATTGCAGCAAATAATAAAAAAGCTATTTATAGAACATCTTTTTTTATTATTATTTGCACTTGAGAGTTACAACCTCAGATGCAAGAGGGCTATGAAATCACTATTATTTTTTTTTAGAAATGTATACCCATTATCAATAAAACTCATACAAATTTTATGGATAAAAATTCAATGCCACTATATTTTTAAAACAATTTTCTTAGAATCTATTTACACCCTCACGATTCAATTTATTAAAAACTCATTTAAGCATATTGGATACTTTTTTAAGCCAACCAAATGTATATTTTGATATAAGAATAATCTTAAAAAAATAAATTACTAATATTTATAAATAAAAATATAATTATATTACCTGAACGGCTCGAGTAAATGCTGTAGCTGCTTCAGCGGCCAGACCTTTGATAGACTTCATGCTGAAATCCATAACAATTTCTGCACAAGCGCAGAGACAACTGCTGAAAAGACTAGCGATAAAATATTTTATGGTTATCCTTTTTTTCAAAAATTTATGCTGCGTATTAATCAATTAAGGATTCTGGATTTTATGAAACATAAAAGAAGAAGTAAATAACAAGATAGCTGTATTTAAAAGTTAAGGCATGCTTAATTTTTATTAAACAAATCAGAAGCTAACTTTAAAAGGACTTATACAGTTAAAAATACAATGAAGCAGATAAACAAATGAGGTGTTTTATGCCAGGATGGCTATTGGTATCAGAATTCCTGAGATATTGACGTCTTTAGGGAATAAATGATAGATATTTTTTTTTTTTTTTTTTCTCTACTTTTTATTCGTGAATAATAAATAATTTTCCTTTTTTTCTTTTTTTTTTGTCAGTCTCACAATAGAATGAATGAAGTGAAATAAGAAAATCCACAACGTGTTTATGAAGAAAGCGCTTAGGTCGAGTTCGTAAGGAAGTGTCAGCCTCGTACCCAAGAGAATCGTTCAAGATATTTGAGCATTCATTCACTGGTTCTGATCACACTTGAATGGTTCTCTGTTTGCCTTAATGCTTCTCTTTGTAAAATGTTAACAATTAATATTTGCGATGTATGTCTATGTTATTAAAAATGACATCAATATAAGAAAGCCCAAAAGAATTGTGCATCGGACGAAAAAAAGATTTACTATTTATTTTGACTTGGGAGGAATCCAGCATATTGATTTACTTGTGAGCACTGACAATTTCTTTTTTTCTAAACAAATGAAGAGTATATCTAACCAATAATCATGGTTATTTGCTGGATAAGAAGGTAGTATTTAAACTATCAATCAGAGTATTATGAATAAATGTTTTAATTAATCAAGATATTATTTCATTACAGACTGATTGCTTAGGCTAATAGATAGGCATTAATGACACTCTGGAAGTATTTCACCAAATCACAATTTAGGAGCCGTTGGCTTTGTTGTCGTCATTTAAACGATAAATCACCAAATATGGAGCAACTCGAGCAATCTGCTGAAATTTTCTTCCTTAATCGTCATGCTGCGTTGATGTTTTACTAGTATTTTCCTTCTTTTTTTTATTTTATTTGCTGAGATGTGCACGTGTGGAAATAATAATAATAATATTATTATATGGGGATAACTTTGTTTCCTTTTTTATTATCCGTCGCAGCATTTTTTTTAATACGCTTTTATTAGTTTCACCTGTATGTTTGTATGTATGTAACTGACTCTTTGGGCTCGATTTTGCCCTACTTTGAGCGATCCGATTTAATTTAAACGTTGTAGACTTATCAAGGACCGACGACAATAAAATATTTTGATAAGTTTATTAACTCATCCTGATTAGGATCGCCAGGATTAGTGATTAAAACACACAGCCTTTGAAAAGTCATCTTGATCGGCCCATCAGTTTTTCCCTGGAGATCTGTTTCTCTCATACACACTATTTAAGTTGCAAAGAAACATTTATAGTCATCTTTCAGACATTCAAACCTACGTGGGACAACGAATAACGCGCCTGATTAGGAGATTCCTTGTTCGAATCCTGGCTGGCTCGACATATTCGCATTTAGCCTTTGTTTTACTCATAATTAATTCATTGTAAGAACCAGTCCTCCGTACCGGGACCTCATTTAAATATTATAGTTTAAAAACACTAAACAACATGCTTTTAGAGTTAATCAAAGTAAAAAATAAATTAATAGTTTAAAAACACTAAAAAAAAACCAAGAATTTAAAGTTAATCAAACTAAAAAGTAAAAAATAAATTACTAGATTAATTAATAAATTAATTATAATTCTTAACATAAGAATAAAACAGAGTTAGTTTAAAAATGTCATACAAAACACCCCACGCTTTTAGAACAGTGACATTCATTTTCTCGTCAGTAATTTTATTCTTATGTTAACAATTATTTTTTACTTTTTAGTTTGATTAACTCTAAAAGCGTGTTTTTTTTAAAAAAATTTTTAAACTATTAATTAAATTTTTTTTTTTTTTTTTTTTTTTTTTTTTTTGCTGTTCTTTTTAAACTCACAAATGTACGATAAACATAGCTGCAAGCAAAAGTGATGCAGGAGTGAGGCCTCGTATCGTAAATCAAAGGGCAAATCCAGTGAGGTCATCGAAACTGTGGCAATATTGATTATGTAATATGCTTATCGGTAAATAGAATTAAACCTTCTTAGTTGTGTTTTTCAACACCCCCCCCACACACACACATAGACACCTTTTTGTAATCTAACGGAGAAAAAGTGAAAATAGGAAAATGTTGTTTACTCCCCTTCCCGCCACAGCCGATTAGCATAGTTTGTTCATTTCGGTATTTTAATTCTTAGAATCTGAGAAAGACACTGGGTTTTTTTCTTTATTTCCAATTCTTAGATGGCAGATTAGCCAGCTCGCGAAATCGAGCAGCTAATCTGTTATTGTTTTATCAAAATCTGTAGTTTGTTTAAATTCAGAATTTTTATTGAACTGATGGAAACAAGGAATAATATCAAAATAAGTGCCCAATGTGACAGAGGATCATAATTGCATGTTCATGTTTTCTCTGTTTCATCCTTTTTTTTTATCACTATTTGACCGCTAATTGTCAACCGTAGAAAATAAAAAATAATAATAAAACAAGTACTTTTTTTCCACTTAAAATTTTTTTTGAGGAAATGTGCTAAATTATTTTTTTATTTTCAATACAAAAATCAATTTTTTTTATACAACTATTATATTTTAAATCAATTTCTTTTCAATTTATCAATAAAGTTTTACACGTTGATTAATTACATGTGTGAAATTTTTCTTACATTTTTCGGGAGAAGTGAAATATACCAGTTAAAAGATTCTACGCTTTATGCTTAAAAGAAAAATTCGACAGTATTTTTTTAACAAAGCAATTCATGCCTTGCAAATTAGTTTATATTAATATAAAGTAAAGAATTTGTAATGATAAACTACTCAGTAGTTTGCCGTATTGTAATGTGCAGTGCGTCATTAAATACATGCAAGATTAGAATTATGTTCCATTTGTACGTAAAGAGTGTTGACAACAAATAATGGACAGAGTAACAGTTGACAGTTCAGGGTTATTAAAAAATAGAGCGCTAGACGAAAGATCACTGCCTCTTCATTGCTGTACAATATATTAAAAGTGTAGCGACACCTATTGATGTAAAATGGAATACAAATTGAACGACTTCTACTTTCACTGTTAAAAAAGGGAATTTTCCCGCTAGAATAAAAATAGAACGTAGTAAGCGTTCGAAGTAGAATAAACATGTCGTAATTGTGAAAATTGATTATCGTCTTTTATTTTGCCGTCTGAATTTTAATAACACTACGCAACCTTTACAATACCGCCACAAAAGTAAAGAATATTTGGCAGCGCAATTTTCCTAGAAAATATGGTCGTAATAGTGATTTAACTTCATCAGCTGTGAAGAGATTAATTAAATTCAGTTAGACTGGATCAATTAGGGATCTTAGATAATTCTAGCTAATCTTCAAGAAGCCGTTCAACACAAACCAGCAAAGAAGTTCGCGAGTGTATTGCCGAGACTCCAGAAACATCAATTCGGCACCTTGCTCAAGAACTAGACATTTTTTTAAATTCTCTGTTGTATATTCTCACCAAAGATTTCGAATTGACAAAGTTCAATAGACTCCAGAACGAAGCCTACTAACTGGGAATAGAGAAGTGAGTTTGCTGAATGGATTTTGGAACTACAATAAGTTGATGCTAATTTTTCGAACAAAATTCCTTTCAGCGATGAAGCTCATATTCATTTTGATGACTTCATTAATCGTTAAAATTGTCGCATTTGGGATAAAGAAAATCCACGAATGACCGTTAAATAAAAAATGACACTACATTTATCCATAATGTGTCACTGTTTGGTACGGATTATGTGCTACAGGGATTATAGAACCATTCTTAAAAAATGCGGTTCAGTAGGCAATAACAGTTATTGGTATCGCGACATGATAATCCAGATTTTTGTTCCTAAATTGCAAAACATAAATGTGGACGACATTCCCACGACCACCTACGCCTTGAAGATGGAGAAATTGAGCGCTGTATTAACTAAATTCAGACATATTTATACGAAAAAGTCATGAAAAATTTCGACCAAAGGCTGCGTATGTGTCAACAAAACCGTGGAAACTATTTACTCGATATTCTATTCCATACATAACCCTTTACTATATGCTTTATGAATCAATAAAAAAAAATCACAATTATTAATAAAAAAAACCTTGTAACCGTGTTCCCTCCTACGCACAACAAGAGCGTCCTCTACGGCATTTTGAAGAAATGATCAGTAGGTATCGAGATTCTCAAACGAGAGGAGGTACGGCGCAATAGTCGCTGCCGTTATTTACAATCTCTCATTCCAAGAGAAAATAAGAGGATCTTCAACTTAGAAGTGGAATCCTTCCACGAATGTATATGTCTTTAAATGTGTTGCATGTTGTCTGTTAAATATTGTTTGTAGTTAGTTGTGATGTTTATGTGGTATTTGTGCGCTTGTAAATAAAACTGTGTGTATTCTCAAATCTGTCTTAACCCAACCACACCCAGATCCAGCTACACAAACAAACCGACAGCACTACAACTTGTATTTTATATCAAAATTATTTCTTGTGTGAACTTTGGGTTAACCTGTAAATTTGAATTATGTAAATTTAATATTAAATAAAAACTATCCGAAATTGAATTAAATGACTATTTTTCAAAACTTTGGAATACAAATAAAAATATCTTTCTCAACAACATTTTATTAAAAGTACTACATAATTTCCTGTTTTATTATTTGCAATATTGTATAATAGGAAGGCGTAATTTTTGGCCTAATAAAATAGATCTTGCAAAATCCGCAGGTTATTCGCATCTGGTTTTTGACATAAAATATACTAGTGGAGGGCAGATGTCAGGTCAACCGGAGCCTCATACTGATTTCATATTTTTTTAAAGGAATGTCATATTTTTAATAAAATTAGATACAATAGCTAATATTTAATTTAACTTTATTAAAAACCAAATATATAATATCAAAAAATATAGCCAAATATTTTATAGAACAGATACAATAATATTGCTTATAATTTAATTACAAGCCTTTTTCATCCAATAGCATTCCAAAGGTATGATTTTCATCACGTTTGGCATGTAAACTAGTCTCCTTCCCACCATCCACTGTTATACACTCATGTCCATAAATTAAGGATAATGAAGTTCAGGCAAAGAAAGAGACAGAAGCAAAACAAATTTGACTTATTTGTAAAGTCTATTTATTAAACAAAAGGTAAAGAGCAAAAAAGATGCTATATGTTTGACATAATTAATAAAAATTGCGATTTTTACTCCTTGGAGCAAATTTCAAAAAAGAACCTATTTACAAAAAAACAGTATAACATGGTTAGTATGATGGTTAATATGGAGTATGTCTCCCGGACTATGCAATACAAGCCTTACAACATCTAGGCATGCTGAGTATCAAATTATCAATCTGATCTTGGGGAATATTACACCACTACTCAAGCAATGCGCTCCGAAGTACCGGTGTACAGGTGGGATGGGGTTGACGGGCTGCAATTCGTCGGCCAAGCATATCCCACACATACTCTATTGGATTCAAGTCCGGTGAGTATGCTGGCCAATCCATACGGGTGATATCCTCCAATTGAAGGCATTCGTCTACAATGTTTGCACGGTGAGGACGGACGTTGTCATTCATAAACAGAAATTCAGCACCCATGGCGCCCCGAAACAAACGTGCATGTTGTTCCAGAATGACATCCCGATAGATGTGGCCTGCCATCGTTACACTCTGAACATGCAGGTCAGTTCTGGAGCCAAGAATAATTCCTCCCCAAACGAGCCATCCTGCACCACCGTAACGGTGTCGTTCAATATTGTTCTCTTGGTGGTAACGGGTACCTGTCGCTCACCATATGAAAGTCCGTCGAGAATAAGACTGCAAACTAAACCTGGACTCGTCGGAAAACATCACACAAAACCACTGTTGCGGTGTCCACAATGCATGCTCTCTACTCCACGTTAATCGCAGGCGACAGTGAGTTGCGGTAAGGGAACACATCTGACAGGCCTACGAGCATATAGACCAATGTGCCCTAAGCGTCTGTACACGGTCTGCCTTGAAACTGTCGTACCGGTAGCTGAAAAGAGCTGACGAAACAGGTCTGATGCTGTGCTCCGTCTGTTTCTTTTGGCAGTAACTGCTAAATACCGGTCCTCATTCGGCGTTGTAACTCGGGGGCGACCTGTGCTGTAACATATACTCACATTACCATCATCTTGGAATCGTTGCCAAAGCCTGGAGATGATACTCTGGGCGATTCCAAGTTCCTCGGATACTTCCAGCTGGGTACGTCCACATTCCAGTCGTCCGATAATTCTACCACGTAAAAAATCATCCAAATGCTTCCTTTGTGCCATAACTATGCGGTTATTGCACTGAAATGCTTTTAAAGCGCTTGTGAACAATTTTACTTCTTTGCCACCATTCCTTATATACCCCTCTCTTACACTGTCGTCATTGTGACGTACTATCCGCGCCATCTGGTGGTTTCCTGTAATTTGCATATTCTTCTTCAAGATCTGTGTGTGATAATTCTACAGGTGTAATTTTTATTTTAGAGTTCAATTTCTGTGTGATTCTGAATTATCCTTAATTTATGGACCTGAGTGTATTTTTATCTTTATAATCAAATGATTGTTTATTATTTTTCTCCTCCAAATTCAGTCATTTTTTTCTCATTTTTTGTAAAGGTATTTTTAGAGGGTGATTAAAAAAAAAATTAAATTTCTAAAATTGATTCTAATAAGGAAATATGGTGTCTATTTATCTTCCGTATTACAAATTAAAAATAAGATTTACTATTATGTATAAATTAAATTATCTACGATAATAAAGAAAAAGAAAAAAAATGAGCCAAATAAATTTGGAATTTTACATTTTAAAAAATAAACTTAAAATGAAAAAATAATAATGCGGTATAGAATAAGAAAAAAAAAATAGTATTTTTCAGAAATGAAGTTGACTCGTAATAGATGAAAAAAAAAGTTAAGAATAAAGAACAAGGCAAATGTACTATATCAAGAAAACGATCCAAAATCTCCCCTAGTGCAAAGTGAGTAACGTCTGTGCAGCGCTTGCCTTAAAGTATGCAAGACCAAGCTGTCTAAGTGTTTGCCAGCTGCATTAGAACAAAAAAAAATATTACATAATAAAACCAAGTATTAACTAAGAAAATCACTAGAAAAGAATCTATAAAAATTACAAAGTTGTGAAGCACCTATTGTGGGACTGAGCAGAAAAAAATATTTTCACTCAAAAGACACACACACACACACAAATGTTATGTTTTCTTTGTTCACTCTTACTCTGGTCGAGTAAAAAAATTCTGTTCCTGCCACACTTTTACAACTTTATTTTTTAGTGCTTGGCTTTTTCTTTTTCATTTTTCATGCATGCTTAATATTTTGTATTAAACCCAAACAATTTTCGATTAGGGCATTCTTACAACGATGTTCTTTAAGTGGATTATGTATTCGTTATCAATTGGGAAACCCTCATGGGAACGTTGTAATTCCCAAGCAACTCATATTTCTCGATACGGCAAGTTGATTAATCTGGGCCAAGTGGGGGAGGCCATATTTCCGCAGTCAAATGCATTTCATGTGCCTGTAAATGTCATTATTCCTACAACCGACCAAATCGCAAAACAAGGCCTTTAGGATTTGACCACGATGTGGACGAAAATAGCCGAAAGTGGTAACCAAGATTTATCCTACTGCCCTGATTGACTTAGATTAATTATATTGTTTAAATCGATTAATGGAATATTCTAGAATAATTAGAAATCGTTACTTTTAATAACGAGTCATTTCACTTATTACCAGTTTATGCGAGTGCAGGTTTTTTCGTTCTTTGTATGCTGGCCAAAGTCTTTCGATTAATGTCAAGTATTAATGTGAAGTATTTTATTTTAGGAATAAAGATTCCAGGTATTTCTTAAAATTGAAAGAAACGTGCTACAACAGAGGTAAATTGAAAATTATTGAGTGTATGTTTGAAGGTTTGATTGCTAAACATGTCGTGTAAAAGTGGAAATGATATGATTATAACGGCTATGAAAGATTAATCTGATGGATATATGTGGAGATGCAGAGCAAAATGCAATGGTATATTACAAAATGTAGAGAGATCCATTCGGCAAAATTCGTGGCTCTCTCAATCAAAAATGAGTTTGTGCGATATTATGAAAATTACATATGATTGGATCCGCAAGCATTCGACTGTTAATATAGTTGATGAGATTGAACGTGTGCTGATTATCGCACTATTTATTGGAAGAGTTTTTGTAGAGAAATCTGCATGGATGTCATAATGAAAGAGAACATTATTCTGGGTGGTCTACAATCCAATGTGACCTAAGCTATTAAATCAAATTTCAGAATCCCAGGGTGTACTTACTCTAAAATTTCCTGTTCATTTTTTTCATTAAAGTTTCTGAAATTTTGAGTATATTTCGTAGTTTTTCTTTAAATTCTTTTTCTGAAAACCAAGCTATCTTGGTAGGGTTGCAATTTTCTTCATTTAGAATCGCCCCTGTCATTTGGCGTACTTTGACGAAAAGTATGTTATTTCATGTTAAAAACGAGCTTTTATTTCTAATACTAAACTGATGTATAGCATCGATTTCCTCGAAATATCACGGAAAATTGAAGGACATATAACATCTGTCTTGACTAGGTTTCGAATCTGGATACGGCGGCCGCAGTACCATGCTGCAACTGGCTTACCGATTACGACTTCCATTTCGAGTTCCAGCCTCGTTTAAACTCTTCATCAGAAATAATATTTATATACTTCATTTCTGTAGCTGGCTGGTTAATGTTAGAAGGCTGTCGGAATAAAATTGCATAAAAATAAAAATTTAAAAACAGTTGGGGAAAATAAAAAATAAATAAATGAATTTTTAAAAGAAAAAAAAATTAAAAATTGGTACAGTTATATACTTATTACGGTGTATATAAAAAATTCCATCAATGAAAAACGAAATTTCACACAACCTTAATTTTTTTCTTTATCTCTTCTGATTTTTTTTCTGTACCGAGGCTCGAACACAATCCTTTCGATGGTTAGGACGTGACTCTGACCATTATGCCAGATTAGCTGCTAAGGTTTATTACTAGCTAACTTTTCTACTTAACGTACTAAAATTGCATTCAAATTATGGCTGGGTTGATGAGATGGATTGTAAACGAGATAAAAGATACTTATTCCGAATTTCAACCTGGGTGTCTTTTGACAGAAGGGAAGCACTAAAAAAAAAAAAAAAATCTCATCATTGATGGATCGGACTCACTCAAAGTAATAACCGCAATATCTAGCAATTAATTTAGCATAGCATCATAATTATTTAAACATTTCGTCAAAAAATTGATGTAAAATTTATGTGAAAGGTTAAAAAAAAAGGAAGTATTGCTCCTATTTTATTTTTAAAACAATGCATTTGAATTTTAAAAAAAGGGGGGAAACAATAACTAGACTTCTGTAAGTGTTCGTTTAGAACAGGGGTCTCCAAACTTTTCAACTGGCGGGCCACATTGTTCACTCCAGTAAGTACCGCGGGCCAAAACCGTTTTAATTTTTTTGCCATTATCTATAATTTCTAGACTAGTCGCCGAGTACGTGCTCTGCGCGATCATACGCTTGCTAAATTCGCTGGTTCAATTAAGTACTACAATTACTATTGTGTGTATCGATACGACCATGACACTTGACGACATCTAATGGTCAAAAGCGGAAATAGGTACATAATATTCTTTATCGCTAACAGATGGCGCTAGTAGTAGTTTCGAAAGCGCAGTAACAATTAAACATTCGTAACCTCATTGGTGGGAGAAGGTTCTGGTGTAATCCACTCACTTCGAGATCGCAGTAATTGGAGTGTAAAAGGCTAGCAGAGCGACCCCGACTCAGTCTACCTAGGGAAGACGAAAGAAGTGGGACTGTATCTATTGTGAAGTAAATTAGTGAGTAACCCCGTTTAAAAGACCGATCTGACCCACGTCCATACGTAATTGTATTTTGATTTAACTTGTAATTTTTTGTGTGTGATTTACTAGTATGGAAAAGAAGCGAAAAATAGACAGTGAATGCAGAATAATACTTTCAATATTTCATGATTGAGTCCAATAATAAGGTGCTATGTTTGATTTGCAGTAAAACCATAGCCGCTCGCAAAGAATATAACATTAAACGCCATTATGAAACGAAACATTTTCAAAATTACTCAAAATATACAATATTTTCAAAATCCTTTTGATACTGACATTGAAACCCTAGCCCCGGAACTCCAAATGGAAATTATTGATTTACAGTGCAGTGATATAATTAAGAACAGATATCAAAACTCATCTTTGTTGGAATTTTATAAGAGTCTTCCACTGATACAATTTGATAATTTACATAAATTTGCTCGTGGGCTGTTTTCTGTTTTTGGTACTACTTACTTGTGTGAGAAAGCATTCTCCAAAATGAAGTACACAAAGAATGTTTACAGATCTAAGTTAACCGATGAGCATCTTAAATCTCTTTTAATAATTGGCACAAGTAAAATTGATCCACAACTACAAACTATTGTCAGTGAAAAATTACAATTACATAAATCTCATTAGTATTTTTTTTACAAGTGGATACCCCGCGGTTTCATTCGCGTTCATTTAGCTTTTCCGTTCCTGAGGGATTTTCAGGATAAAAATCATGTTTGATTCAGGATATATATATTCCAAACATCGATATACATACATATGCGATACTCTTTACATCAATATAACTACCGAGGGCAACTGCGGGATGTTCACTAGTTTATAATGTTAGTGGGATTCATTTAAATTATTTGTTAATTGTTATGCTTAAGTTAAATTTTCTGCATATTATGTTTTGTCATTAAGCTTTATCTAGCAAGTAAATAAAATCGAGTTATTATCATTCTGTGCTTTTTTATCCAACTTATTACAGCAACAATATGCTATTCGCTGTCGCGGGCCGGATTGAAGACACTGGCGGGCCGTAGTTGGAGACCCCTGGTTTAGAACATAGATAAATATTTATATATATATAATTCTTCTGTACACTTGTTTGTCATTGAACTCCTCCTAAACGGTCGGACCGATTTTGATGAAATTTGTGTGTGTTTAAGTAGGTACCTGAACGGCTTAGATTCATAATTGGACCCTGCAGTTAGCAAAAATGAAAATTTTTGAATTTTTTTTTTGTAGATGAAATTTTGTTGTGTGTGTTTGACAAAACATGGAGAATGTTTTTATGCTATCCCCTTTGTTGTAAGTCGTCACCAGATAGTGCTGCAGTATATCAACCAATCGCTGTGAAAATTGTTAATAATATGTATTCGAGTATGGAAAATATGTTTGCGCTATCCACTTTATTGTTACTTGCCACCAGATGGTGCTGCAGCATTTCATCTTATATACTGTTCAAACGATATCTATAAAAATTAGTACGCACATATATTGGAACATGGAGAATATATTCAAGATATGTAATTTTCTGCAATGCATTTTTTTTTGGCAGGACAACGTATGGCGGGTTTTGCTAGAATATACATACAATTGATAGAGAACATACAAAAGGGACGGACTTTTTTAAGTAGGGAGGTGCTGTCTTGAGATTCTCCTGTATTTAGACTCCACGTGTATCGACCCCTAAACAGCAGTTCGCCACGAATGACATGGCAGATTCCACAGCATTTCAATATTTCCCAGATTGGATACCAATTTCAAAACTCTCCTGTAGATTTATATGGCTAATATTCAAACACTCAATTAATGTAAAAAGTATTTACTCAACACTTTGTTTTTGATTCCTTATAACACTAATATTTATACATTTTCATTTAAAACATCTAATTACGAATACGAAGACAATTCTATTGGTGAACTCCTCCCCCACTCTAAATAAATAAAAAAATAAAGGAAAAAAATCATAAGCTAAACTCTAGTGTTGCCAGATTCAGAAAGACAAATCACAAGCATTAAACACATGGATTTACACAGGAATTAATACACGCATATAAATTTTACACTCAGGTCTACAATTCCAATCATTTAATATGTCACTGGTGGTTATCTCGACCTACCTCCTATACGCATTCTACACTCATGTCCATAAATTAAGGATAATTCAGAATCACACAGAAATTGAACTCTAAAATAAAAATTACACCTGTAGAATTATCACACACAGATCTTGAAGAAGAATATGCAAATTACAGGAAACCACCAGATGGCGCGGATAGTACGTCACAATGACGACAGTGTAAGAGAGGGGTATATAAGGAATGGTGGCAAAGAAGTAAAATTGTTCACAAGCGCTTTAAAAGCATTTCAGTGCAATAACCGTATAGTTATGGCACAAAGGAAGCATTTGGATGATTTTTTACGTGGTAGAATTATCGGACGACTGGAATGTGGACGTACCCAGCTGGAAGTATCCGAGGAACTTGGAATCGCCCAGAGTGTCATCTCCAGGCTTTGGCAACGATTCCAAGATGATGGTAATGTGAGTATATGTTACAGCACAGGTCGCCCCCGAGTTACAACGCCGAATGAGGACCGGTATTTAGCAGTTACTGCCAAAAGAAACAGACGGAGCACAGCATCAGACCTGTTTCGTCAGCTCTTTTCAGCTACCGGTACGACAGTTTCAAGGCAGACCGTGTACAGACGCTTAGGGCACATTGGTCTATATGCTCGTAGGCCTGTCAGATGTGTTCCCCTTACCGCAACTCACTGTCGCCTGCGATTAACGTGGAGTAGAGAGCATGCATTGTGGACACCGCAACAGTGGTTTTGTGTGATGTTTTCCGACGAGTCCAGGTTTAGTTTGCAGTCTTATTCTCGACGGACTTTCATATGGTGAGCGACAGGTACCCGTTACCACCAAGAGAACAATATTGAACGACACCGTTACGGTGGTGCAGGATGGCTCGTTTGGGGAGGAATTATTCTTGGCTCCAGAACTGACCTGCATGTTCAGAGTGTAACGATGGCAGGCCACATCTATCGGGATGTCATTCTGGAACAACATGCACGTTTGTTTCGGGGCGCCATGGGTGCTGAATTTCTGTTTATGAATGACAACGTCCGTCCTCACCGTGCAAACATTGTAGACGAATGCCTTCAATTGGAGGATATCACCCGTATGGATTGGCCAGCATACTCACCGGACTTGAATCCAATAGAGTATGTGTGGGATATGCTTGGCCGACGAATTGCAGCCCGTCAACCCCCTCCCACCTGTCAACCGGTACTTCGGAGGGCATTGCTTGAGTAGTGGTGTAATATTCCCCAAGATCAGATTGATAATTTGATACTCAGCATGCCTAGATGTTGTAAGGCTTGTATTGCATAGTCCGGGAGACATACTCCATATTAACCATCATACTAACCATGTTATACTGTTTTTTTGTAAATAGGTTCTTTTTTGAAATTTGCTCCAAGGAGTAAAAATCGCAATTTTTATTAATTATGTCAAACATATAGCATCTTTTTTGCTCTTTACCTTTTGTTTAATAAATAGACTTTACAAATAAGTCAAATTTGTTTTGCTTCTGTCTCTTTCTTTGCCTGAACTTCATTATCCTTAATTTATGGACATGAGTGTATTCCCTCCTATGATGTATTTTCCCATTGAAATTAAAGTATATTGAAATGAGATGATCATGCAAGCTTGGGAGCAATGAATGATGGAATGGTTAATACTGTATTTGGAAAGAGAGCTGGAAGAGGGATATCGTAAAAAATCTTTAAATGGGAAATGGTAAACGATTAAAAATATATTGGAATTAAGAATGAACAATGAGAAAAAAAAAAGAACAACGTTGAAATAATGTAGAAAATGCAATGTTGTATACGTAGATAGGAGAGGAGTTGTAAAAAAATTCAATCCCAACGAAATACAACGATAGACTATACAATTTTTTTTATTAATATATATGCCTATATATAAATATATATTGCTCTAAGTAACATACTGGCTCCTTTTATACTGTAGCTAATTGTAATAAGAATAAAGATAATATTAGAATAATATGTATTATAATAATGTAGTTATAATAATTGTAATTATAGGTGTGACAGCAGCAATATTATATCTGTTCATAATAACACAAATGATAATTTAAATTATATATTTTGGATTCATATGTTAGCTATAAGAGTAATTTGTTCATAAATATTTGGAACTTTATTTAAGAAATTAATTTTTGAAGTCAGAAAATCTTTGCGACTTATCTAAGAATTCTGTGATTTAAGTTAAAGCTTAAAGATTTGAGATGATGATATAATTTCTTTTTCTTAAATTATATTTAAGCTAAAAATTTTTTGTATGAATTTTCAAAATAGCTTCTTAATATGCTTCTATTGGTTTTATTAATCTTGTACTCTAATTGCTCATTCCAGAAACATAGACGTCCGTCTTCCCCTTAAAAAAACAAGGCCCTATTGTGCCGCCACTATAAATAACAGTAAAACCACTCAATTTTGCTGGCATCCGTATGACATGGTTAGTTCAGCTATTCTTCTGTGGTAAAACCCGTATAATGAATCGTCTTGTACGTTCATTTTTGAATTCATTCGCAAAATTTTGATGAGCATGATTTAACCAATCATCCAGCCAGACACCCAGTGATAGGAGCTCGACCTAGCGGCATGTGTTTACAAACTTAAAATATCGTGCAAGATTTTTTCATCCGGTTACGTATGTTTTGCCTGTGATAATAAGTGACGAAATTTCTTGTACAGAAATGTAAATTTTGAAGTTAGTAAATTAAATTAAATTAACATTGTTAATTAAAAAAAAGCTGTTTTGTAGAATTATTGCAAACCATTTATTGAATTTAAACAATTTTTTAAATTTTTATCAAATGTGTCATTTAATAAAATTTATTTTTTAAGATTGTGCAAATTATGATTTATTTTTTTGTAATATAAGTTGATTGTTCTGAATGTGTTACAATCCAAATACGTTGAAATATATTTATACATTCAACTTATATACTATTGTGTGAGAAATTTTAATTTATTTTGACAATTACATGATTTCTCAGTGTATTCAAACATTTAGATGTGAAATTAATAATGCTATCTTAGTAATTTTTGTTCTAGTATATTAATTCCCTTGTAATATATTTTAAAGCAGATCTATCAATTAGGGAAACATAATAAATGTTGTTAGTTAATCTGGAGAATTTTCAATTTGACAAGTTTCATAATTGCAAGTGCAATTTTTAAATTTGCACCAGAATTATGAATTAAATTGCTTTTTAAAGGTAGATTTATAACTAAATATCATTAGTAGTTCCTTAAATAATCCCAGTAGGCTAGTTATAACCTTAATATAATTGGTCTAGCAATTAACCAAATTCAAATGTGCCCTGAAATCCTTTAAATTTTGATTTCATTTTTTAAATTAATTACAAAATTCTGTGATTTTTTTATATTATGTTTTTCAGTAAAGCTGTATTTTCATTTTTTTTCTTTTACAGTTATTGAACTAAACATGTTTAAGTTTAAGGAGCAACCTCGTTTGACAAATTTTCTCAGGGTGTATAGTGAAGTAGCTGCTCCGTGGTCTGGCAATACTTCATATGACCCTGAGGAATTAATTAAAAAGAGAAAAGAACATAGTGAAAAACAGGCCAAGTAAGTTTTATTAAAGTGCTATTTGTGTTTTTAGGTATTAGCTTAAATTTTCTTTTAGTATTCCATGGACTTATAATGAATTACTTGGAATATTAAAAGTTATTTTGAATAATTGATGATATCCTGAAATCCAGGTTTGCCTGATATCTTAATGACATGACATTCATGTTCTCAGATCTTGATGAAACTGTACTGAATCTCCTTATAGTGGTAGCCAACCTTATGAAATATTTTTTTCTCTAGACAATCTAGTATTAATTTTGTTGGGTTTTTTTTCAAATTTTCAATATAACATTTATTTATGTAATTTAATTAATCTATGTAATTGTTATTGTAAAAAAATAACTTCCTAGTTGTCTAGTTTTAGTCATCCTTTTTGTCTAATGCCAAATCAATTTTGACCAACACCAATCTTTGATAGAACTAAAACAGAAATGTCTTTAAAATGTGCAATGTGATATGTAAGAAAAATTTAGGAAATAAAAATACAATTATAATTCTGTGAGTAGAAAATAAAAATTTTAATAACAATTAAGAGATATTTCACAAGTGTAATGAGAAGTGTTCTAATAATATTTTGACTGTGTATTTTGAAAAATTAAAAATGCAAAGTATACTGCTGGGAAGTTTACATTTATTGTGTGATGCAATTGTACTTGCATCTGAAAGAAAGGCATTGAAAAAAAAAAATAGCATATGTATCTGAAGATAAAAATATTTTGAATTTAAGAACAGGATTTATTATAGACTTGAATATCATTAGTCTGCATCACAAGAAATCTGTGAAACATTTTTAAGTGTAATTATTGATCATAATTATAAATATTTGTTAATGAAGGTCAAAGTAAAACCACAACAAAAACTTTAAACTCTCAGCAGAACTATTTTATTTAAAGATGATCCAGATTGTAGTTATGGAAATAACAATTTTATTCTTTTCAATTATGTTCTGAGGATGTGTGGTATAAATGCAGAGAGTTGGACATATCCAAAATATGAGTTCAGAGTTACAAAAATTCAATCCCCAAAAAAATGTTCAGTCAGCAAATTGAAGCGCTAGATTAAATAAAAGATTTATGCTTTAAAAATACATATTATGTATCGTTTTTACAGATTTTGATGCAATTTTAAATGTCATCATCATTTTCCAAAATTCTTTTAACATTGACATAGAAACCTTTACCTCAGAACTTAAAATGGAAATTCTTGATTTGCAGTGTAGTGATATATTTAAAGAAAAATATTTAAACTTGTCATTATTGGAATTTTGTAAGTCTTCCATTCACACAGTTTGATAAGTTGCATAAATTTGCTTATGGATTTTTTTTTCCACTTTCAGAACTACTTATCTTTGTGAAAAAAATTCTTCAAAATTAAATTTATAAAAAATATTTACCACTCCAAGTTAATTGAAGAGCATTTGAAATTGCTACTGATAATTTTCACTAGTACACTTAATACACAACTGTAAACAATTGTTAGTTACAGCTGCTTAAATCTTATTAATCATAATTATAATATTTACTTTTATAATCTGAATTACTAATGTACAGCATTTATTGTAAAATTTTAGGACAAATTTTATATCATTTATAGTTATTTAATCTGAATTACTTATTAATGGTTAATTTCATTATAGATGCCAATTATTGTGTTTCTTAGTTATCATTACATAAAAGTATCTGATTATTATTTTGCATTATTTACTTGCATAGTAAATTTTACAATGCAATCAATATAAACTGTGGTGGGTAGGATTGATAGTGCTTGCGGGCCCTTGGCTGCAGTTGGGAGAACCCCGGCCTAGATCCAGAGTATGATGAAATTGACAAAATCAAATTTTTTTCAATTAGTTTCAACAGATAAGACTCATAGGTTGATGAAAACAATAATATTTGATGAACTTATTAATGGTTTAGCTAATAAAATCAAAAAGCTCATTCTTTCATTGTAAATCTCAGTCATCATACTTAACTTGCAAGCACACATACTTTGGTAAAAAAGACTCCACACTTTTTCTTTCACTAAAATTTCTAGGAATTTCACTTTAATTCATGCACTACTCCTCATGCATGTGCTATTATTTTAGAAATATTGACAGCATATGAGTGCAAGCAGCAGAGACAGAGATCTTCTTGCAAGTATTCCCACAGATAGGGAATTAGGAGATAGATTAATATGAAATTGATGGAATGTCTAAATGTGAATATGAAACAAACCTAATAAAAAGTAAATTTTGAAGATTCAGATTTGAGCAATGAGGAATATAATAACGTGTTTTATTTTGGCAAAGATGTAACAAAATGGAAATAAATTTCAAATCCTCCAAGTGTACAAACACAATTTATCAATATGTCACTCTTACCTGGTGACAAGACCATCTACAGAGCTCTTATATATTTTGTAGATGGCAAGAATAAGAACTCAACATAAATATTTGAAATAATTTGTTGTTAAACTTATAAAAGAGCATTTATAGAATGAACAAAAAATGAATCTGTTCTACCTTGTGTAAAAATATTTATAGAAAGGCTATTAAATATGCCAGAGAAACAAATCATCCTGAGAAATCAGCTGTCATTCATCTATATAAAGTGGTAATAAAAATCTGATAAAATCATTATCTGCTTGTGAAAAAATGTGATAAATCTTTAGATAAATACACTTCCTTAGCGAATGTAAAATTGTTTTGAAGAACATAATGATGAATAGTCTTTTTATAATTGAAAAATTGTGAAAAATAACATAATTTGCATGCATGCAAGAAAATTAAATTAGAATTCTGAACTAATACTCATATTGAATAGTGAATTTTTGTGGTTTATTTTTTCAAAATTTTCAAATGTAAATATATTTTAAAACTTACATTTTATTATTATTTTATAATATTTTAAAAAGAAAATAATGTTTATTGTACATATATAATGATTAAATACATCAAAATAAGTTAAAAAAAGAGTACTTCAAAGAAGAAAAAAAGCCAGAGGTAAATTAAAATTTTTTATTTTAAATTGCTATTTAAGTGAAATACTTGTCTCTCACAAAGAAACATTCAAATATTAGAGTAATTTTTTTTATTAGATTTGATATGTTGATGAAAAATTAGGGTTGAATTGACTCCATGCATACATTAATGTTTTAAAATTGAGTGTGTGTCCTGAAAGGTTTAAGTTTTATGTTTCACCAAAAAATGCTTATATTATTTTATTTTTTTTCTAGACTAAAACACATAGAATTTTCCCTCTAAAAAAAAAAAAATCTTTGTGGTTTCATTGACAAGTATGTGACATTTCAAAGTGATTGAATGATATGTGAAGGAGGTAGAATTTTTTTTGTGTAAGTATATTGTGCAACTAGGCTTAGCAAACATAAAAAACAATGTTAACTTGGTAAATGTTTCAGCTGTAAAATTGAAATTAGATCATGCAGATAGAAATTATTTAGTTTATTACTGTTATAAGTAGATTCAGTATATTAAGTTTCATCAAAATCTGTGAACAGGTGTTTCAAAACTACTTTTTTTTTTTTGGTTGAATTGAGGTTGAATGACTCTGCAAATACTTTTCAAAGTTGAATAGTTTACTTTAAATATTAGAATTTTATTAAATTTCTAAACACAAATATGAATGAAGTAGTCAGCAAGATAATACAAATCAATTGCTAATATAAACTAAATTGATTGTCAACATCCTCATGGATACAAAATTAGTTGCCAACTTTTCAATATTTTTAATCTTTGTATATTATGTACTAGTCATCTGGGATATGAATGATAACTTTCTCTTAAAAATTTAATAAATAAAAGAATATATCCAATTTTCTTTAAATTGGAAGTGTGTAATATCATAAAGAATATACTCTCCAAATATCTCTCCATTGAACATTCTGTAGGGTTATATTGAAAATCATGCATACAAATCCCTATATTGAACTGGCATTAATCTCAAAGGCATATTGCTATCATATTCTTGTCATTTTTAAATACAAACATTGTTGAATATCTTTGGTTAGAAAGTGCTGATGAAATTATTAGGGCAGTATATCAGTTCACAATTCCCTTTGGCTTGACCAATATCACAATATAACTGCATTTGTATGAAACTATGATAATAATCTATCTTATATATTGTTAATAGTTGTCACTAAAAAAAATTGTTGAATATGGACTTCAAAAATTAAATTTTTTTTTCTTGTATTTAAATGTGTTGGATCATATTTTAACTTTCCCCATTTTGCTAAACAGGCAATGGTATACATAATGTGATTCAATGTTTACAAAAACATCTTGAGAAAATGTAGTAACATTGTTTATGATTACCTGCATTATGTTTTAAAGTAAATGAATTACTTTTAATTTTAAAGTTATTCAAATCTATTGTTAAAGGGTGTATGAATGAGCAACAAAAGTAAAAACATGAACACAGTTCTGACTGTTTATTGATGTAGTACAATGAATTTGTATATCTGTAATTTAAATAAAATGACGATGTTACCAAAAAAATTATAATGTACTACTTTATGTTGAGTGAGGCCACAAGCATTGAGACCCATGTTATAATGCCCAGAACAGACTAAGCTGTGGAAGAGCAAGGTTGTCTCAACTAAAGGAACTTAATTATATAAATTATTTTTCAGTAGGAAGCAATAATTGTTAAACCTCTTTGGTTGTCTTTTTATAGAACATTATCTTTTTAGTTGCAGGATCATATTTAATCATCTCATCAATCTGGTTGAATTTGTGTTTACTAGTAAGAATTTTTTCTGCCATTTTTATTTCTTTTTACATTGTTCAAAACTTTATATTTTTAACTGGAGTTTGTTTTGATTGGGATTTATCAAAACAAGTTGTTTGTTTGTTTCAATTTTAATGTCACCCCCATAAGTTGAGCCACTGAAATTTTACCTTTTTTAGATATTGAGCTACTAAGGTGATTGAAATTTATAATGATTATTCTGTTAAATAATTAAAAATTTTGTTACACCTTTTATTAAATATTTGTAGTATAATTAGTATTATAAAGGAAACCCTCTACAAAAATGTTAATATATTATTCAGCATTTATTTTTAATGAAATCCTTAATTTTATTACCTGATTTACAGATCATGCAGTATAGAAATAGTGAAAGAATACCTAACAAAAAATTCTACTTGTCCTTCATCCGAAATAAGTAACATTATCAAAGAACTAATGAGCCTTGCCAAGGAAATTGGTATGTATTCATGAATGTTTTCTCTTCATCTCTATTATTATTTTTAAAAATTATTGAATATATAATCCATTTTCATTTATATTTATTCTATTACAGAAAATGAAAAATTATTTGCATATTTGTTATAATTAGTTTGTATATGCTACCTGTTAGGCATTTATACTCAAATGTGGTATTCTTGTATTTATTTAAAATTTGATCTTTACTTATTATTTTTGTTACAAAGTAAACACCACAGCCCTGCCAAGGCTACAATTATTTTATTTCTTGGACCTAAAAGTGTTTTAAAGACAAAAATTCGTAACAATCTTGTAATATATGAACCCAATATCATAAAAGCATGTATAAATGGATAAACAAATTTTGAATGACCTTATAGGTCTAGATTGCAATGGAGAGAAATTTAAACATTATGTTAAAATTTTACTATTGTTGAAATTCATTAAAATACACGAATTTTAGTAATTATTTAAATTTACTCTTAACTTTGCTATTTTCATAAAATTTAAGCATATTGAAAAGAATTATGGTATTTGAACATATTTTTTAGTTGCTTACTATTCAAGCCCTTCAAAAATGTTTAAAATAAGTTTTCTTTTGTCACAATGGAAAACACTACAGCCTCATAGAGCTCTGAAAGATATTGGACAAATACGGAATGCCCCTTTTTGAAAATCATTAATAAGTTTACTACTATGCATAACACTATTGAAACTTGAAGTTATAAATGAAAAAGCTCATAAAATTTAAAAAGTGAGCAATTCTTTCACGTTCTTAGCTCTGTAATTGGCCAAATTTAATTTATTAATTTAAAATATAGAAAAGCTGCTTAAATTCAAACTTTCAATATTAACAATTAACAACAAAGCAATGATTTTACAATCACAAACTGGGAAAACAATTATTTTAATGTATTTTATTAAGACTCCAAAAATAATTATACTATCGAGCTGAAAAAAGTAAATCATGGAGATGAATTCCAACATGAAATAATAATAAGTAATAGTTTGTACTATCTTACAAGAAAGCAGCAGTTTGAATCCAGTTGTGGCTTACATTGCATTGCAATCAGGATTTCTTGGAAAGAGGGGGTGGTCTATGTTTTCTCTCTTATGTTATGGAGCTGGAGAAAAATCTTCCCAGAAAGAATAAATTGTCATGGAGCGTTCATGGATCATTGTGTTTTACACCCACATACACACATGCATATGCAAACATATTTAATCTGAGATATATATTTCAATTATTAGAATATATTTTTGAATATGCATCTATGTATTTTAGTGTAAAAACATTCTCAGTAATTTGTATTTATTGTTATCTAGCTGGTTCTGATTCTTCAACTTCAATAATAGAAGGATCAATTGTATTTTTGATTGATTTATTTCGTGACTGTAGGATGATTGGCAACAAAGAGAAATTAAAATTGAGAAGGCAATTTGGAGAATATCCCACATCTGCTGTCACTAAAGTTTTTAGTATGGTAAAAAAAATTATAGAAATTTTAAATTCCGAAGTTCAAGATGATTTCATAGAAAAAGGTTTTCCAAAAAATGGAGATGGACTTATGACTGAAGAATTTGGTTTAAAGATAAAATTTAATGACCAGTCACCACCAGATGATAGTTTTTATCGTATCCCTGTAAAAGAAGTGCACGATGAAGACGAAGATGTTTTTAAAAAATTAACTTTTAAATTTGAACCTGTTCCCAAAGAAGAGATAATTGATGAACCAATTATACCCAAACAAATAATTACTCGCCAAAAGTTTGATCAACAGTGGCTTGAGCAGGAATTAAGGAAAACTAGTCCTGAGAATATATCATCAACAGAATTAGCTCTTACAGTCACACAACTTTTGAAATCAAAATCAAACGAGGAGGTTCAAAATGAAGTGAGTAAAAATGTTTTTTTATTACAGTTTATTTAGTAAATATTAAAATAGAATATTTATGTAAAAACTAAAGTTTCAATATATATTTTCATTTTATTTTTGCTTTAATTCCTTTAAATTGATAAAGATGTCTGTGAATTAAGAATAAAATTTTTATTTCTTGTGAACTTTTCTGTCCTCATTATCATAGAGTTAAAAAAAGAAGTTCATATTCTTTTTTATATACATGAAATATTTTATAAATATACTGGATAAATATGTTTTAATTTTTTTTTTTTTAGTAATTTATACTTTTGTACATAATTGATTTTTTAGATAATCAAAATCTAATTAATAATGCTGTAAATGTAATTATTAAATACAGAGATACCAATTAACATGAATTTAACATAGTTTGTATTGAAAATGACAAAATATTTGATTATCTACAGAGTACAGAAAAAAAAAAAAAAAAATTTTTTTTTTTTTTTTGGTACTATTTTACCAAACTCTAATGAAATTGAAAAACTTGCATTGATTTCAAGAAAAATAATGCTAATTTTTATGTAATAAATGTTATTTCATTCAATTTTGTTCAATAATATGCAAAAAAGTGTAGTGTAGCAATTAAACTTTTTTTTTCCCCTGTGTTTTCAAAAATTAGCTGTTGATATTGTGAATTTTTTTATTTAAAAGATAATAGAGTTTGTTGGCTAAGTTAAGTATAGAACTACAGAAAATTATTTGAGATAGTGTCAAAAAGTATAATTTGTGGTTGACATCTCTGCATATAGATTAACTCAAATTCATTTTTACTACTATAGGATATGTAATGATTAAGAAATAGAAATAGCTGAAAAGATTATTTTAATGAATAAATTAAAAACTTTTTGTTATTATTCTAATGAATAATAAGATAAGAAAAAATAATAATTTGATAAAAAAAATTCCAAAGTATAAAGATTGCATTTGTCAAATTACGTTTTGAAGAGTTGTTGTTAAATAATTATCGGATTGCTTGCAAAATTCAAGACAAATGTATTTTCTTGTACATTTTTGTTAATTATTTTTTTTACCCTTTAGCTTTTTGATCTTCTTGGTTTTGATAGCATTGATTTGATACAGAACATTTTGAATCATCGGGATGAAATATTGGCTGTCAAGATTATGGATTCAAATTCAAGAGATTTCAGTGACAAGAGTGAGAAACGTCCTGTTTGTATGTCTCAAGTTGTTGTTCAGGTATGTTTGATTCTTACAACTTTTTATCTGTCAAGCATATCTGATTTTCTAATAATTTTTTGATAGACACAAATTCTTCCAATTTTAAAAAAAGTTTTGAAGTAAAGTAATTTCTTACCTATAATCTGCTGATATATGCTGAAATGTCTTTAAATTTTGCAACATAGATTATAAGACACTGCATGCAATGAGTGGACATTTTTTTCCCCTTTAAGTTTTGTAAAAATGAATTCTATAAACTGACCACATAGGTTATTGCCAACAAAAATTAGCAAAAACTTTGTGAGAGATAAAAGAAGCATAATATTTGTGGGCAATGAAAGAGAGCTTGGATATTTACTAAATGAGATGTATCCTACATAAATGCTAGTTTATGAAAATTCCTGATATAAAAATATAGGAAATAATTAAAACATAAAACCAAATTAATTATTAAGTCATTCTAATCAAAAATTTCATTTTTTTAGCACATATAAATGCTAAAACTTGCTGAAAAAATGTTCTCTCTTATTTTTACTATTCTTAAACACATTTTTTTAGCAGTTTTCATTATTTTTTTATATAAAGAGCCATTCAAAATACTCTTTATAATTGAAGAAAACATTTTGTTAGTTTTATGCCACGAATATAAAATCTGAACTTTATTGGCATTGTACAAAACAGGTGCCAATCATCTATAGATCATATGCCACTGTAGATTATTTTTTAGGACAAGAATTATGTCTACAGGCTATATGGTGCTGTTGCCAGAAAATTGTGAGATGCTATTTTCAAATTGCTGTTGCTTGTTTTATAAGCATTTAATGAGTAGTTCTCTTAATATTTAACTTTTTTGTCAATTGATTTTTCAATATATATATATATATATGTTTTAACGGAAAAGTATTGAATTTAATGCTTGTCATTATAATTTCTAATGATGAAGGAAATAAATTTTGGATTTTTCTAAATGGGATTTCTTATTATTTTCCTTATTTCCCTACTGTTTTCCCTCTTTAAAGTTAAATATTCTGTAACAATTGTGTTGCTAGTTAAATTAGAAATTTTTTTATATCCTATTATGTGCTGTTTCTATCTATAAATAATAATCTGAACTTGAAAAGCATCCTTTTTTTTTATTTGTATAATAATTTTTTAAATGCATTTCTTTCTTTTTAGTCAGAAACTGAAAAGTTGCTTTCTAAACAAATTCGTAAGGATGAGAAAAGAATCCAGCGTGAACAGGCCAAGATACCAGAAGAAGAAAATCAAATGATTTTTAATCCTCAGCGTTTTAAGCAACTGAGGTTTGTTTTATATTATTTAATCAAAATTATAATTTACATTTGAAATATTAAAATTATTAGAATACAAATGGCATACTGATTTTTGAATACCTATGAAGTATAAAACTTCAAAAACTTCATCAGAAAAATTGATAAAATTTGAGTTTTTATGTATACATTGTCAATTTAAAGCAGTGGAAGTAGTCAATCAGAGATTAATCAAATGGAAGAAAAAGATTGAATAAATTTGAGTCAGTATTGTCTTGTCTTTGAATACAGATGAGCTAATTCATGTTCTCTATGGTAGACTTTTTGAAATTTGTTAGGAAAATTTTTACCTTTTTTACTGACTTGTTGCATTTTAACAGCTGGTTGTAGATGTTCTCTGTCCCTTTGAGAGAACTGAAGATTGGGGTAAATTCTTACAAAACAAAAAGATTGCTCATTATACCTAGATCAAGATAATAAATAGATTAAGAAACTTCTAATGCTGTCTTAGTCTGGGAAGTGGCAAGATATAGATAAATTGTACTCAAAGGGTTACTGCAAAAGATAGCTATGAGATCACTGATCTTGGATTGGAGCACTTGTAAGGCTCAGAGATAATGAGTTTTATGAAAAGGTTTTGGAAACTTGGAGCACCCTCTCCAAAAGGCAATGTGGTCTTGCAGTTGATCGAAAGCAATTCATGTAGATCAAATTTTCAATTAATTCAACCTTTGGATAGCCTTTGAAAAAGTGCTCTCCTCCATACTTCAATCATTTTGACTAAGCTGTGCAATTTTTACTTTCATTCAAGAAGTAATTGTAAGAAAAGCATTATGTGGCTCTGGGCATGATATGGAATTTATCTACCTTAATAGAAAGATAAAGAAGCCTTGTAAACTTGATTTCCTCTCTTTTATAAAATGATTTATTTAACTATAATATGCTTTTTTTAGGCTGTTTTCAAGTTGGCTGACATTTTCAATTGTGAATCACAGTTTGGAGAGCTTCAGAGATGTCTTTAACAATGGAATTGGCGGGATGTTTTCTTAATATTGCTTTTGTGGCCAATTGTACTTCAACATAGCTTTAAAGGGGTAAAATAGCTTTAAAGCTTTAGAAATTTGACAGTTAATTACCAGACAGCTGAACTTTTTTTTTTTATAAATAGAAGAATTTCATTTAGCTTTCCTGATGTACTGTCATTGACAATAATCTGGTGATGTGAGGTAGAGAGCTCCTATTTATTACTGCAGTAGTTTCAAGAGATTTAAATTTGTTCTTCATTGGAATTGATTCCATAATCTTTTTTGGTGAGGATTTCTCCTGACTATTTGGTTGCTAGAGGAAAATGCATGTCTTTTGAATATAGAAGTTGAAGTTTGGTTTGCACAGCTTACAGTGGGAAAGGAATCTAATTTATTGAGTATCAATTTTCTATATTCAACTCCTTTTACCAATGCACTATGAATGGTGAGCATTTTTGAGTCATCTCGTTTTATATAATTTTTGGAACCTTGAAGTTTTTTACCCATTTTCTGTCTTAACTTGTCTTCTTAAAGTTCACTTTTGTTTGATAAACTAAAAGCAAAGTTGAGAAGCATAACAAGCATTTCCCTCAACAAGGACCTCTGAGGTAAAGAGCTCGACAGTTACAATACTTAACAGGCTTTGTTGTTGGTGACTCAGTAGAGTTACTGGGTTTAGTAGAGCATTATCTCTGATAACTCTTAGAAAAGCCCAGTACACACCACTCCTTTAGCATTTTTCTGTCAGACATTAGGATTCATTCAAATATTAGACTGATAGAATTGATGTGCACTGATTTATCAATTATTAAAAATGTTAATTAGTAAGTTCTATCTATGATACTCACTTAAATATATAATTTGCTATTTTTATTTTATTTAAAAATTATTTCTTTAATTTATTTTTTTATTAATTTGACTTTGAAATCCTTAATACCTTTCTAAATGATCTGCTATTTGTTCAGATTTTATTATAAAATTTTTCATTTCTATAGGGAGGAGGCTTTAATTGATGCTCGCAATAAGCCTATTTTTTATCATCCTTCTCCACAACCATCTATTGATATGTCCCATTTCTACCCAAATGTGTTTGATATAAATGCTGAAACAAGAATGTCAGCATCTTTTATTAGTGGAAAAAAGGTAATTTATTGATTTTGTCTGTGGGGAGAAATATGTTGTTGCTGTCATAAATTGTGAATCTATAGGTTTTAAATTCAGTTGACAAGGAATGAATTTCAAAATTTTCTCCCCATAATTTTAAAATATTTTTCTAATCATTATATAATTCTATTAAAGAAGAATGTCATTGTATTTCTGAAATATATGTTTGGCTTTAAAATAAGTTAATTTCATTATTTAATTTGTAGAATTTTATATTTTAAATGTATGATTAATAAGTATTTAATAAAAATTTCTTTTCTGAATTTTTAAAAGTATTGCAGTAAAAGATTGCATTAAACTACTTAAACTGCTTTTAAGTAAAAAGATTCACCTTAAAATAAAAATTTTTTAGTTTTATTATTACTTTTTTTAAAAATATATTTTATAATAGCTGAAGTGTGTAAGTTTTTTTAAAATTAAACATTTTGATGCATTTTCATTATTAATTATTTTCAATTTTATTCAACCCTAATAATTTTTTTCTCTAGCTTTGTTTGCCTCCAGATCATAAAAGAGACAACAATAATATTTTTGAAGAAATTCAGATACCAGCTAGAAAACCTGCTGGAGAAGTACTAAAAGTCGAGCGAGTGCTCATTTCTTCATTGGATAAGGTTAACAATTTTTTAATTTTGTTCTCTCTTTTAGTATTTTTAATTATTTTTCTTAATTCTACATTTTCTAGAATGATTGAAAAATAAAAATGGTAATAAAGTTATTTTTTTATAGGTTGGCCAACTAGCTTTTCCCAATACTAAATGTCTCAATTTGATTCAATCAAAAGTGTTTGAGATAGCTTATAGAACAAACCACAATATGCTCGTTTGTGCACCAACTGGTGCTGGTAAAACTAATGTTGCTATGTTAACTGTTCTTCGAGAAATCAAGAATAATATTGTCAATGGAGTTCTTGAGAAAAATAAATTTAAGGTACTGAAACTTTCTTAAATAATGCCTGTTACGTATAGTGCATGGAAATTAGAATTTATATTATTTAATTTATCTTGTGTAACTATTATAAGCAACTAATGAATGTTGACTTTACTTTAAGATTGTATATGTAGCTCCCATGAAAGCTTTAGCTGCTGAAATGGTGCGAAATTTTGGCTCACGCTTAAAGGCTTTAAATATTCAAGTGAAAGAGCTTACTGGTGATATGCAATTAACTAAGACTGAAATTATGCAAACACAGGTAAAGATTATAATTTATTTTTTTATATAAACTTATTATATTCATAGTGTAGCTTTATGAAATATACCTAAATCTCATTTTATTAATATGCTTCTAAAAATTACACTTAAAAAATACAACTCTCCAAAAGAAATAAATTTGAAGTGTAAATAAAATAATTAAAAAAAAGACTCATTAAGTTTGTTATAACCATAGGATTTTTATTTACATTTCATATAAAATACCAATATATGAATTTTAATAATTTTAAAAACATTGATTTCAGTTATTTGTTATGGATTCTATAAAAAAAAAATGCTATTTGCCACTAATTTTTAATGGTTTCTTGAGACTAACTTGATTAAAATTATTAGATATAGTATTATCTTCATCTAAAAATATTAATTTATAACACATTTTTATTTTGATTTCACTTAAAAATGTGATAAAATGTCTACTAAAACACGAAATTCAAACTACAAGATACAAACTTTTTTAATGTACAGCCAGTTATTTAATTGAAGATACTTAAAATTTTCTGCATTTGAATCAGAATAAAATTCAATAAAAATTTTAGCATTTTTTTTTTTTTCTGAACTGTTAAGACTGAATTTTTCATGTTAAAAAGTTTCATGTTAGGATATCAATAAATCCTAAGCAATATAAAAGTGGTTCAAAACAATTATTGACATAAATTGGCTTAGTTTGTGATAGTTTCTTGCTTCTGTATTAACCAAGAAACCATTAAGTATTAATAATGGAAGAATAAGTATTAACTTTCTTATTTAATATTGCTAGAATTTTATAATATGTTATTACATTATTATTCACTCAAAAAATAATAATAAAATAATCATTCTATTTATCTTAAAAGTTTTTGATAAAAGTAGCATTTAAATATATATATTAGATATTTGTAGGTATGTTATTATTATTAAAACAATCTCTTTCCTTTTTTTTATTATTTAATAATTTTTCCTGTATTTTATTTGACTTAATATCAAATGGAAAAAAGTTATAATGATTTTTAAAGATAAGTTCTCAAGCAAGGAAAATATTAGTCATGCCCAGTACAAAATCTTATAAAATAAAAAATAAAATATTAAATTACTCTTATAACATTTCTAATTTCATCCTTTTTTTTCTCTTTTATCTTTGTGTAGCATTCAGTTTTGTAATAATTTTTTAAATAACTATTGTTTTGAATATTTTGTATTGTATATGATCTTTTATTAAATATATATTTTTTTTTGAACTTTAAGTGTATAATATACTGTATTTTGTGTCTTAATAATTTTCATTTATATCACTTTATTATCAGCAAAGAATAAAATTTTGTACCATTTCTATGCCAAGTTTTTTAATGTATGCAAATTATGAATTTTAGTTTAATCAACTGAAAATATATTGTATATATGTATTACTATTTAAATAAGAAATTAACTATAATCATGTAATGCAGAAAATAAGTTAATAAAATATTAACATTTGTACTTTTTTCTCCCATTACATGGGAGAAGTGTGCATAAATGCACTGCTTTCTTATCCATTTTTTAAAATTAATTATATTGCTATAAATTGTGGTTGTCAAAAGTTTATTAGCAGAAAATGTCATATGGGATATATTCTTCCACTCAAGTAGACATTCACTTTAAATTAACAGACGTTTCATTTTTAGTTTTCATTATTTGACTTTTTCTATATTGTGTTTAATTTTGTGCATTCATTATTTTTAATTTGATGTTTTCCTATTTCCTTCATTGCTGATATGTTTTATAAAAGGGTTACCATAGTTATGTTTGATGTTAACATTTGTTTGGTGCCTTGTATACCGAAAAGCACCCAATCATTTTTTGGAACTTCAACTCCATTATCATATCAACAGTATTAAAAGGAAAGGGATCCTGTGATGAAATTATTTAAGTTGTGTCTTGCTTTTTGCATAATATTTTAAACCATTTTTTCACAACTACAAAAACATTCTAGAAATGAAAAAATAATTAAAAGCTGAACTAATTTTATTTACTGGGTTTTTTTTATATGCTGATAATTTAGAATTATAATATTTATTCTTTGTATTTATATCTCAAACTTTCATTTTTGTATCAAAAATAAATTAAGGTTAATTATAAATTTTAATTTACTTTTTTTATTTGTAATTTTTTAAACCTGTTTATTATTTAGATGTTGGTTACAACTCCTGAGAAGTGGGATGTTGTTACAAGAAAAGCAACTGGTGATGTTGCTTTGTCTCAGTTAGTGAAATTATTAATTATAGATGAAGTTCATCTCTTAGATGGAGACAGAGGACCTGTGCTTGAAGCTCTTGTAGCCAGAACCTTACGACAAGTAAGAAATTAGGTTTCCAAGAATGGTTGCAATTTTAATGCATATTTATACAGACTTTTATGATAATATTAATTAAATTATATTTTTACTCGAATAAACAATACAGATTTTGTATTATCCCATCTTTGCTTTTTATTTTTTCCTCCATGAAGTAAGATTATTACATGAACAAAGACACCTAATGTTGTATAGGAAAGAAAGTTCATTCTAATTAAAGTAATTAGATCTTAATAATTAGATAATGCCAGTAAATTAAGTAAGAATTTTTTATGCTATTTTTTTAAAATAATGCTTGAACATTAATACTGAGTCACCGAATGCAAAAATTGCCAAGGAAATAATGTTGTACATTGCACTATAATACTATGATAAGTGTATTTTTTTAAATGCGTAAGTTCATACTATAAACCAAAAATTTATGAAAATATAAGTCATCAAAGGCCAGACCCATTATTCATGTAATGGAATTATTTGTCTGTTCCAAATAAACTGCAATATATATAAAAGGTACTTACTTTATAATATTCATCTACTGCATATGATGATAATTTTGTACTACTGTGATAATTTTATTTGTAACATAATCATTAGCTTCAGATTTTTCTGAAGATAGAAAACAAAGATGCATGGATACCATGTACAAAATTTTTTCAATTACAGTAGATTAAAATTTTAAGTAAACAATAAATTAATGTAAGAATAGTTCAATAAAAAAAAAGGAAAAATTACATAATTATTAATAATTCTTGGCAACAATCCTTTTTTAACAGTTCATCACTAGGATATAAAGCCAGCATTAGTACATAGGTAGTTTAATGCATTAAAAAATTAATGTTAAATAAAATTATGTCGTATAATTAGATAATCTTTCACAATTGAAGCAATCAAATTGAATTAAACATGATTATTGCTTGTAAAAAAGAAAATCATTTTGAAAATATATTTGAGTGTGTATGCAATAAAAGCATATATTAAATTTTATCTGGTCTTGTTCATTCATGGTATAGTCTTATTCATAATTTGCCCTTCTGTATTCAGAAAATTATATTTGGTAAGATATTAAACTATTTAGTCTGCTTATTATTTATTTTCACTTGAGCAAAACCAATTTTTTTTCTCCTTCCAACTTTTAAAGGCTTCATTTATGTAAAATATATAACAGGATATAATTTTTTTTTGGAGTTACCTTTTTTTCAGTAGATATCAATGCTTAAATTGCATTATAATCTGTTAATGTAGTTCTAGCAACATAAATTTGAAAAAAGCTTGTCTTATTTAGTGTTTCATAACAATGATTTTTTGATGGTATTATGGTTGAGAAAAATTATTTGTAATGTACAGAATTTATGTAAGTGACGATATTTTGGATTTTAATAAATATTAAATTATAATTAATTAATTAATTAAATTTCAAAAGATGTTTCAAACCTTAAAATATCAAAATCTGTAAGCTGCATTTTCCTAATTTTGAAAATACTATTCTTGATAATAATAATGCGAAAGCTTAATATACATGTTTATTTTGTTGACTTTAATTTTTAATGGTAGAAACTATTTTATTTTAAATCCATTTCATGTATGCCTATATAATTTTGTTTGTTTATAACTTTAAAAAAGGAAACTGTATTCTCTTATTAATTTTCTTGAAACTTTGCAGGTAGAAACTTCTCAATCTATGATTAGGATTATTGGTTTGTCAGCTACATTGCCTAATTACATTGATGTATCTAGCTTCTTGCGAGTTAATCCAATGGTAGGACTATTTTTCTTTGATGATCGATTTAGACCTGTCCCTCTAGCCACCACTTACATTGGAGTCAAAGCTCCAAATCCACTTCAACAAATGAAAGATATGGATGAAATTTGTTATGATAAAGTTGCTAGGCAACTAATAGATAAAAATCAGGTATTTTACCCTTATTTATGTTAATTTTAATCAGTGTAATCAATGTTTTAATTTAATTAAAAAAAGAAAATTTATGTTTTTTAAAATTATACAAAATATATAATGGGGGTGGGGGGATGATTTGCAAAAATAATAAAGTTATAAGCAAAAAAACAAAGAGGTAAACCCCATCCCAATCCTTATGAAAAAAGTCTAAGATTTTTTTTTTTCATATTGTGTTTTCATGCTTTATATTAAAATTTTTTAATGTGTTATAATTTTTTAATCCAAACATAATTATACCTTTATTATTTTAAATTCATCGTATATTTGTATTGATAACATATTTTGGTATATGGTCAAATATATTTGGTTAAATTCTGAATATTAATAAAAGTAAAAAAAAAAAAAAAAAAATATTTGTATACATAAAAAATTTTATTATAAAAATTATATTATAGTAAAAATAATATAATTTTATTGTATATGATGTATTTAAAAATTATATTTATTTCATGTATTTTTATATAATTATATTTATTTATTTTATTTTTTATTTATTTATAAATTATATTTTTTATTTATTCATAAAATTATATTTTTTTTATGTATTTAAAAATTATATTTGTATATATAAGTAATTTTTTAATAATTATATTATTATACTTTGATTTAGGTGATGGTTTTTGTCCATGCACGAAATGCAACTGTTAGAACTGCTACTATTATAAAAGAATTGGCATTAAAGAAAAATGAGCTTCATTTATTCACTGAAGCACAGAATACTTCAGAATTTGGTTCTGCAAGGACTGTTGTAAATATTTCTGTGGTTTTTTTTTTTTTTTTCAATCAATTTCACAAATTTATAACACCACAGACTTTTGTCTGTGTATAATATATATATATATATATATATATATATATATATGTGTGTATGTGTGTTATTATTTATTTAAGTAATAAAAAAATTATTCTGCATATTTGGTAATTTTTATTATAAAAGAACTATTTTCTTTAAAAAAATAAATTATTAAATGTTCTTATTAACATTGTTGTTAGCAAGGAATAAGATTTTTAAGTGGTAATTGGAGATCTAAAATTTTTCAGAACTGCTTTTGTATTTTTATTATTCAATCATTTTTTAATAAGATGCTTGATTGCATTAATTTAGGATTTTATAATGATATTGGAATATTTAGAAAGAGAATTGGAAAAATAGAATTGCTTTACTTGTTGTGTATTTTACGTAGGTATTAAACAAAATATTTAAAAATTAAATATTTTTAAAAAAATTGTTCATTTCAGTTATTGAGGATTATTTTTCACATGTGTCAAATATGATACTTTTTTTTATTGATTAATAATTTATTTTTGTTCTTTAGATGCTTAAATCTAGAAATAAGCAGTTACGGGAGTTGTTTGAAAATGGCATTGCTATTCATCATGCTGGCATGTTAAGATCGGACAGAAATTTAGTAGAAAGATATTTTAGGGAAGGTCTTATTAAAGTGTTGGTCTGTACATCCACTTTGGCTTGGGGTGTGAATTTACCTGCAAGAGCTGTTATTATAAAAGTGAGCCCAATTTGTATGTTCTTTTTGTGCTTAATGTAATTTTAAAATTCCAAGTAGCATATATATATATATATATATATATATATATATATATATATATTTACTGTTTGCATTTTATCAAATTGAATTTTTGAAGCTAAAATTATATGAGATTTTGCACTATTAATGTAAAAACATCGTTGTAATCTTATATAGTGGTAACAAGTTATATCATTTATAATCTAGGTTTATCATATACCTACTTTTTTTAATAATATATAGATATTTCTTTATTATAACATGTTTATTATAACATATAACATGTATAAGGATAGTGTTAGTTTAATAGAATATTGCCATATTATTTTTAAAATAGTCAACAAAATAATTTGAAAATTAATGGTTTTTTCAAACTTTGCTAATGTATCCTTGCTTTTTCTTTAATGCTTGAGAGATTGCTGGTGGATGCATGATTGAAAAGATTATTTTAATAATATATATATTCGGCATCTTGTAAAGTTTTTTTTTATTTTGCTTTCAGGGAACTGAAGTTTATGATTCGAAGCAAGGTGCTATGGTAGATCTCAATGTTTTGGATGTAATGCAAATATTTGGCAGAGCTGGTCGTCCTCAGTATGACAGCCGGGGTGAAGGAACAATCATTACCGCTCATGATCGATTGGGTCACTATTTATCAATATTAACAAGACAACATCAAATAGAAAGTAAATTTGAAGATAAAATTGCAGACAACCTTAATGCTGAAGTAAGACATGTTTAGAATTAATTTTAAAAAAAATCTTTTAATTCATGGCTTTACCTTGAAGAATAACTTGAATATATGCAATACAAGCAAAGATCAGACTAATTTATTAATAAATCCAGGAATATATTTTATTTGTTCAATAAAATAATATTTTCATGATTTCTTGTACCTAAGAGGATTTCATACCATAACTTCTCATACTTAGAGGCAATTATATTAATTTTATGCATTAGGTTTCATTGCATTATAATTATGTTTAATAAATGTATGTATATTATTGTATATTGATTAGCAAAATAAAAAAAAATTTAACAGTAATTCTTTATCATATTATGCCTTTTGAAAGGTAAAGATACAGTGAAATATAATTGATGACTTACTGAAATATCATTAATTACATTTTTAACTGTAATGATTTGGAATTATAAAATAAGGATTTGAAAGTAAATAATATAATTTTGATTATCAGGATAACAAATGGAGAATTGCATTTATTTGTTATACATTAATTTCTACTTTTTTATGCATTAAAAAATTTGTGTGAAAAAATTTTAAGTTTTTTTTCTCCAATACTTTATGCTTATTTTAAATTAACATTCTAATGAGTACTAATTGCATTCAGTTATGGTATTTAGTTTTCATCAGGTGCATACAATATAAGCTGTGGTATAGCTGCATATATAGCTATATTGGTGTGCAAAAATTTAATGATACTTCAGTGATGTCATAAATTATATTTCGTTGTATCTTTGTCTTTCAATATGTTTGTACACTGCGAACAAGGAAAACAGAATGAATAGAAAGATAATCAGAGGATAAACTTAGGACAGGTACAATACGGCATGCATACATATGAAACACGGCATAGGAAAAAGAGTATCGGAAGAATGTAATGCATACAGTCATTGTATACTCAGAAATTTGGTGAAAGCTATTAGATGATGTACAGTGATTTGAATGACGTTAAGCTACTGCTACTATGTGATATGACCAACAGACAATCAGGAGATATCATCTGAATAACTTTACCCAAGGTTGCATCACTGAGAAGTTGAAAGAAATTAAAGTGCGGAAGAGGAGTTCAGTATCGCTTACAGAATTGTTTCATGAGCCTAGAGAGCTTTTTAAATTGCGGAAACAGCTGTCTGAGTAATTAGCAGTGGTCATCCGTAAGCAACAACAGACAACCAGTATATTATCCTGCAGGTGAGATTAAACAGGTGACAGACAATGGAAGAAATCCCAAGGCACATGCAACAGATTTCTGGACATCTGATAAGTTTTATCATGGCCATGAGGCTGCACAAACAGAGTGTATATGCACAATGACCAGTACAATGCGTGCCATTAATGAGTACTCATCAGAAATGCCGTTTTTTGTGATGCCAAAAGCACGAGAATTGGGCACAATAGGAGTGGGGTTGAGTGCTGCTTATGGATGAGAGCCAATTTAGACTGATTAGCTTTCCTGGATATTTACACATCTGGTGAGAGAACTGAATAAGCAATTATCCCTCCAACATAATTGAAAGAGACCATTTTGAAGGTGCCTAAGTTCTCATTTGGAATGGTATCTGGTTTA
Source organism: Caerostris darwini (assembly GCA_021605075.1). Lineage (NCBI taxonomy): Eukaryota > Metazoa > Arthropoda > Arachnida > Araneae > Araneidae > Caerostris > Caerostris darwini. The sequence continues at coordinate 465,074 of BPLQ01007303.1, read as the reverse complement.
ATAGCCATTCTGATCTCCACATTTTCCAAGGAGGTTTAGTCACGTATCTAGGATATTTTGTCTTAGTCTCTGTTTAGAGGTATTGTCAGACTGGATTTACTCTTCATGGATAAAAAAAGCTACAACTTGTTGTATAGTAACTGTAACAGAGCTTTTGAAGAAAGAATATGTTCATTAGATAAATTTGCTTGTAAGGTCCTTGGATTTAAATCTTATAGAACATGTGCAAGACCTTCTTAGGAAACTCTTGGCAGTCTGTGATCAACTGCCAGCAACCATTCCACAGCTGAAATTATTGCTTACAGGAATGAGCCAGGAGTGAACAACTCTTTGAGAACTTTATCCTCAGCATAGTAGACATTCCTGCATCACAATCAGAGGTGAAAGATTAGTTTTTTCATTCCAGGTGCTTGTCACATGGATGCTTCTGTCTTTTTTGTCAGTTATACTTGACCTTACCTTTTCATTGTGGTGCCATTTTGTCTTTTTGATTCCTCGTTTGGATGATTTTGCTCACTTGTCTATTATTTTCACATTTTGGGAATCTTATGATATGATTAGGATCAATGTGAAACATTTCTATACAAAATTACATTTGAAAACTGTCTTATCCTTAAGTTTTGCATACCAGTGTATATTGCATTGCTGTCAGACATATACAATTAATCAATTATTTTCTCCATCTTAAAACACAAGAAATATTTAAATGTGCATTATAATGTAGAACTACTGTATGTTTAAGTAGATATATAAGCTATTTACTTTAATATTTAAAATATTTGCTTAATGAAACAGCAGTGTACTTTGTTAAAAAAAAAAAAAAAAAAAAAAAAAAAAAAAGCAATTATATCACAATTTTTTTCTTTTTTTTTTATTGAAATCATTTAATTATCTTTTTCTTTAGGTTGCACTTGGTACTGTCACTAATGTTGAGGAAGGTATTGAATGGCTTAATTATACTTATTTACATATAAGAATGTTGAAAAATCCCCATGCTTATGGTTTGAAACCAGAAAAAATAAAGGTAATTTTTTATCAATCTTTACATTATTTATATAGTGATAATTGTATGAAGCTAATTTTTTTTTAATTTGAAGAGCTTTTTATATTTTATTTTTTATTAGATGAATTCATTTAATTTAATTTTTATTAATGTTCATTTATTTGATATCAAATAGTATATATATATTTTTAATAGAAAAAAAAACATACATTAAGTTATTAAAACATATAATATATTTAAATAAAGGCTGCTTGCTAAATAATTACTGAGGCTTGGTTTTCAGATGTATTATATTGCTTTTTTCAAATAAAAAATAATTGTATTTTAATCATTTATTTTCCTTATTATTGAAAACTAATATTTGAAAAAGCATACAGTTTGGCTTCTAAAAACTAGTTTCAATTAAAAAAATCTTTTATATAAAATAACTATTTTAGAAAAAAATTAAAATTATTTTAAGTTGTAAACATTATTCAATTTAAATTATTATTTTTATTTCAATCATCAGAATTCTGCTTTTGATGACATTAAACATAAATAATATAATCAATATATTATTGAAAAATAGGTGTTTTCGTTATTTTATTTTAGTTACAAGAACTTAAAATTTAAAGAAACTTTAAATTCAAGTTTCTTTCATTTTATTTTTACGGCTTAATATTTATATATATTTCATGTTCTTATTTTATTTGACTACATAAATTTTCTTTCTAGAATGATTATTTATTGTATGAACATCAAAAATCACTAATTGATGCCGCAGCCAAGAAATTAGATAAAGCTCACATGATTAGATATACACCTGATAATGGTTATTTGCATATAACTGACATGGGACGTACTGCAAGTCATTACTACATCAGTGTGGAAACTATTACTCGCTTTAATGAAAAAATGAAAAGTCAACACATGAGTGATGCTGAAATATTTAGTCTGATTTCTCAAGCACAAGAATTTGATCAGCTAAAGGTATGTTTCTTTAATTTAACAATGTGATTTTTTTTTCCTTGTAGTATTCAAGTCATTAACATTTAGCGAAATAAAATATCAATGCTATCAAATTATTTGGATTATTGTATATATAGAATAAAATATAGAATAAAATTTGTAATCTTTAAACCTTTTGTTAGGATAAATTGTTCTCGGGATGATGCAAAATTGGAGAATTGTTATTTTAATAGTTGTCTCGTTCTGTTTCATGAAGCTTCTCCAAATCAAAGATCTTAATTAAATTATTATAAAACTGCCAGTTTGCTAAAAGTAAACGATCATTTAAAAAATTGCAAGACATTTTAAAAACTTATTTCAAATTTTCAGGTAAGAGATGATGAGTTACCAGAATTAGATCATCTTCTTCATGAGTGCTATCTGACTGTACCCTTGGGATGCGAGAACACTGAAGGCAAAGTGAATATTTTGCTGCAGGCTGCCTTGTCGAGACTTCAGCTGGATGGGTTTTCCCTTATATCTGATCAAGCATATGTATTGCAGGTACTTAAAAACTTTATTGGCTTTGATTCATAGCAAATGTTTATTGCATTTAGTTTTCACAATTTTGCAATTATTGAACTTTAATTGTTTTATTTTTAAATTTCACTTTATTATATATTTTTATCAAAATTTATTTGTATATATTATTCAACTAAATTTATTTTTGACCAAATGTTTCTACTATGTTAATTTCTACACATATTTAATAAAATCGGTAGAAAATGGGAAGTAAATCTTAAGCTATACATAAAAAATATTAAAACCTTAAAAGTTGAAGATATGGGAGTCTCTAGCATAAGATTGAATAAATTGTAATATTTCGGCATATACTAGACCTATAACGACTACAAGAAGAAGGGCACTTTCAGGTTCACAGAAACATTTTAATTTTTATGTACAATCATTATTGTATATACAAAACTCTGGGTTAATACAATTTAGTAAAAATGAAAATTAAAGATTTAAATTCGATTCCCAACTGCAGTTCACTCCAAGGGTAGAGATTTTCAGAGTTCTGGAGTCTATGTCAAATCTTGAACCACATGGTCTGCAATAGGCCTTAATTATCACACTGCGGGATACACAAAACCACAAGGGACTCACTTTGGTTGCATGCGGAAATCCAGCCTGTTTTGTCACTACACAGAAAGAGAAAAACAGCACTCTTTGTTGACTCGTCGCAGAACACTTTCCTTTCATCTCTAAAAACCTACCTTTAAGAAAATCCGTCAAGGAAGGGAGGGTGGGTGGGGAATCTGCATCCAATTAGAGTAGACATTTTCTCACCCCATGGTCTAACACCAATCGCGATGTAACAACTCGTGGTGTAGTCCATATTCCATGTAATTGTTTCAACTGTGAAGGTCACGCAGACAATCTCTTTCATGAGGTCTCATTATACATGACACTGAATATCTGTTATCAGATTTGAGTGACAGGTTGGTCTCATTAGTAAAATATACTTAATTGCATGTAATATAACTACCCACAACACTACTTATCTGCTGTCAAGAATATACATTCCTCTCTCCTGGGAAAGAAATGCTACATCTCTTTTCATGGGAAAAATGCTACAATATAATACTGCCATAGGAGAAGAACAAGATTCCTTCTAATTTTTCTTGAAAACTATATGCAATTTATTTCCACATATAAGTAGTCCATAATTATGCATTACAATGTTTGCAAAGAACCGATTTCATAATTAATGCAATAATTCATTTTAGGAAAAATATTATAAGAGCTTACATTGTATTAAAATGTTATTGATGTTGAGGACTCTTCTGCATTTAGTGTTTTTGCTTATATTTAGTAGACTGATGGATAAATGACCAAAATAGATGTACATAATATTTTTAAAGTTTCAAACCTATCATACTTATCTGAAATTCAAAGTAACGTAATTGGGGCATATTGTATATTTTTAATTGTAAATGAAATAAAATTAATCCAAAATATTTGTTTGGTGAAATTATTTAAATTTTATTTTATGAAGACTCATTACAGAAATAATGTATGTGTATTATGTATAATTTTTTTTTTTTTTGTAAAAAACTTAATTATTTATGTGTATTAGTTTCTATATATATATTATATGTGCAACATAATTATTTTATCTACAAATTATATATTATAGTGTATGAAATTATCTTTAAAGATGGAATTAAAATAGACTTATTTAAATATGATTTGCTTTATTTATTAAGTATTTAGTAAAAAATGTACATTTATTGAAAACTGACAATATGTATAATTTCTTTTCCAGAATGCTACACGTATTGCCAGAGCTTTGTTTGAAATGTGTCTTCGAAGAAATCAAGCTATGCTAACAGCCTCTTTCTTAAGAATCTCTAAAATGTTAGAGAAACAAATGTGGAGTTTTAACCATCCTACTTATTATAGTCCTCTCCATCAGTTTCCTGAGCTGAATAGGGATGCCCTGAAAAGAATTGATAAAGAAAAGATACATATTGATAGGTTGCAAGACATGGAGGCAGAAGAAATTGGTATATCTATTTCATATTTTAAATGCTTTGCTAAAAATAGTGAAATTTTTTAAACCATGATGAACTATTGTTGAAATTTTCTGCAATTGCTCTGGAACATCCAGAGTTTCTGAAATTGTGCATGTAATCATTTACCTTGAAATTACCCTACTCATGGTTCACTGGTGAGCATTAAGGTTGAGGTTTTCAATCTGCTGGCGGCTATATTGTAGACTGTTTCTTAAAACGAGGAGACTCGATGGTGTTTGTGATGTTCAGCATCTTGTCTCGTTTGTTGGATTACTTGGTGAAAGTTTTCCAGTTTTTCTCCTATATGATATGCAAATGCGGTGTAGTTCCCCAAAAAAGTCCTAGTGGAAGGCACTGTTCTCCATCATCAGTGGCACAGAGCTAAGTCAGACTTCTACCTACTGGTACTTCATCACAACAAAAGCTGCCTTACTGCCTCCATGAGAAGAGACAGGTTGTAGATGTCTAGATATTGCTGTCTACCAAGTAGAATAAGAAACAACATTGAAACTAACGTTTATTTATATACTTCAGGAATTTTTTCCCAGTGCAAAGTAAAATTTTACTCATTAGACATTATTTACTTCTAAATAATATTTAATTAATTTTTTTAAACCCTCTTGAAAACAAAGTACAATTTAGGACATCAAAACTAAAGGTGATTGCATTTGAAAAACATAAACTTATTAACACTATTTTCTCTTTAGAAAAAAAATATTTAGTAAATGAACATCAATCATCCTCATTGAAGCATAATCTCAATTAAATGCTTTTAATATTGTAATAGATTACAAATTTTGATTTAAAATAAAAATAGGAAATTTTCTATGCAAAATAATAATTTTATTGTACAGGGGTGGAAAATCTGGACCAAAATTCATCATTTTCTAAATTTTGCTACATAAACGACAAATTTCATATTTCTGTGCCAAAAATGAGATATTTCATGTTTTCTTTTTAAATAGTTATCCTAGAAAAAAACCCAAATATGAATGAGCCAATCCTCAGCTTTTGCTTAAAATCATCACTATAGGGAGTAAAAATACTACTTTTATGACGTTTTTGCAGCCGATAGGATTTATTTGTTATGCCGACAATATTCATCATGCATTTCTTGTGGTCTTCATATTGTTCAAAAAAAAAAAAAAAAAAAAAAAAAAAAAAAGACACTAAAAACAACCTAAAAAGCTAATGCAAACCTAAGAGTTTTTTTTTTAAACCTTAAGCTCTTATTATTTGTTAAGCATGTATGATAAATTCTGACATTATTTTTGAAAAGTGTCAAATTTTATTGATACTCTTAATTACTTAATATAATTGTATACTGTAATACCACATGTTCCTTAATACATTTATCTGATATTGCATATTAATGGTCATCATCTTTTCTACGAATGGCTGGTAGAAAATAAGTTGCAAGTTTATATCCCTTATCTATTTTATTATCAACATGCATATTATTATAACTTGATTTGGCATTTTTTGGTGAAAATTGTTTTTTTTTCCAATGGGAAAACATTAATATGAAGTATCATTCATTTTCTGCCTATTTATTAATAACATATTATTTACTCTTGCCATCTTATTTTATAGGAATTAAACTTCGCTGTTTTAAGGAACGTTACATGATCAAGGAGTCTCTAAAGAGAATTCCAAAGCTAGACATTGATCCAATAGTACAACCTATCACTGATAGTATTTTACGAGTATCTCTGAATATCAAACCAGATTTCACGTGGTCAGATAAACATCATGGATCTGGTTCTGAAACTTTTTGGATATGGATTGCTGATCCTTCAAGTGATTTCATCCATCATTTTGAATATTTTATCCTTCCTAAAAAACAGGTATTTCAAATAAAATAGTAAAATGTATCTATGTATTGCAATTTCTCCTTCCTTCTAATTAAAAGTCAATCTAATTTCGTCATTCTATCTTACAATTATTATTAATTATAAATTTAGAAAAATAAAGATTGAAGAAAATTCAATTTTTTCCCTGATTATTTTTTAAGGTTATCAATCAAGAAGTGCAGTCTCTTGTTTTTACCATCCCTCTTCGAAGAGATGAGAGGCCAAGTCAGTATTTAATAAGGGCAGTTTCTGATCGTTGGTTGGGCTCAGATAATGAATCGCCCATTGATTTCCGAGACTTGATTCTTCCCCAACACCGACAGCCTCATACAGGTAATTTTTGCTATGAAGCAACAAAAGAAGCAAATATTGCAAAAAAATTAATATTAATATATATACTACAAGTACCTGGCATACACTGTCATGCCCAAAAAAAAAAAAAAAACATTGTAGAAAATTACATATCGCAAATATATTCTCCATATTCCAATATATGTGCATACTAATTTTCATGGATATTGTTTGAATAGTATATAAGATGAAATGTTGCAGCACCATCTGGGGGCAAGTAACAATAAAGTGGATAGTGCAAACATATTTTCCATACTCAAATACATATTATTACTAATATTCAAAGCGATTGGTTGAACTACCGTTCGGATGATGTACTGCAGTGCCATCTGGTGGCGACTTACAACAAAGAAGGATAAGCATTCTCCATGTTTTGTCAAACACACATAAAAAATTTCATCAAAAATCGATTTAGCCGTTTAGGAGGAATTCAGTGACAAATACATGTACAGAAGAATTATAAAGATTTATATATATATATATATGCAATTTTTTATTTATAAATTTGACATATATTATCAATGTCTAAATTTCTGAGAAAAATAATTTTTCTGATTCATAGATTTAACTCAATTAATTTTACAAAAAACATATAATGCGAGTCACAAAAAAAAACAAAAAAATCTACTACAATTTATAAAGAATTATACAAAGTGAATTCAATCGTTAAAAATTAGCTCCATGTTCTATTAGTTTCTCAAATTTAAGCAATGATAATTGTTGAATTATATTAAAAATTAATGAAAATAACAATATATGAATTTATTTGTGAATTTTAGGAAGTAAAAATTAGAATTATTAGTTTATTCGAATGATCATCAAAAGTGTTTGAGATTTTGTATTAAATCACTTCCATCACTAATTTTTAAAGATTGAAATGCCTGTCTCACATAACTGCTGCTGCAGACATCCTAAGAAGGTATAGTCAAGAGAAAATTTCATTGGTTGTTATTGCGCTACAAGCTCAAGTGCAGTGAGATTCATGCAATGCACTTTGCAACCACATAAGCTTGATGCATATCTGCTAGTTATGTGTTTGAATGCTTAGACATCCAACTATTTTTGAGTGAATGTATCAAATGAGGAGTTTCCAAGAGCAATAGGAATGTTCACACATATGCAAAACCATCTACTACATCTAGAAAGCATTTTCAACGCTGCATTTTTGTGTGATTTCAAGTCGTATAGGTCTGAAGGCTTGTGCCCACCGAGGCGAGAAGATTTAAGCAACAAAATTTGACCAATCACTAGCCTCACCACGTTCGCCTGAAACCGGTTTGAAATGCACCGTTTCGAGTTGACCAACTTTCAACTCAAAGTGGAACTTCACTAGGCGTAATGCTATTTCAGATGTTTCGCTGTGAAAGGGTTGAAAAATTTTCTCGCCTGTTGCCTCGGTGGGAAGGAGCCTTAACTTATCCCTCTTGTAAACATGGAGTTCAGAGATCTTGTATGTATTGAGAAACTTGGAATAGATAAAAATGAAAGTATATGCCACGAAATAAAGATTTTACAAAAGTCATATGTAACTGATTCTGTTTGCCATTACACACATTAAGAGTCTAAATTACAAATAAAATATTTTTTTAATAAATTTTATAAAATTTCTCTTATGTGATGTTTTTCAACTAAAATGCTTTACTATACCTAGTAAGTTTTTTCATCAAGATTTTTTTAATATATATTAACTGTTTCTAAATTTCTTTTCAAATTAATTTCTGATTCAAATTTATGAATATTATGCTATGCTATGTTTATAAAATAAAATAAATTTCTTTTTTTCTCCTTTAGATCTTTTGGATCTTGTTCCATTACCTATCACTGCTTTGAAGAATTCAAAATATGAAAGTTTATTTAAATTTGAGTACTTTAATCCCATTCAAACACAAATCTTCCACACTTTGTATCACACTGACCATAATGTTCTACTTGGTGCTCCCACTGGTTCTGGAAAGACTATAGCCGCAGAAATCGCGATGTTTCGTGTTTTTAATGAGTATCCTGATTGTAAGGTAAGATAAAAAAAAATTAATACAAACATTATTTTATTTATAATTTAACCATTTTTGTTACGTAATTTTTATAATTATTTACAAGAAAATTTGTCTTTATTAATTTTTAAGTAAATTATCAATTACTGTGATATCAAGTTAGTAAATAATTGAATATTTAAAAAAAATATGCTTAAAGTTTTGTTTTTAAAATGCCATAGCTTTATTTTTTTAAAATTATTTATTGAATTATTGAAAGTTCATATGAAATACTGAATATTTTATGTTTTTTAAAAAATTTAAATAAACAGTATTTTTATTTTTAATTGCAAAGCAATAAAGTGTTATTTTTTCTGAAAACAGAAATAATAATAATAATAATAATAATGCAGATAAAAAGATTCAAGTTTTTTTTTTTTCAATTTATGCATTAATAAGAATTATAATTTTTTGTAACCCATCTAGATTGTTTACATTGCTCCTCTCAAAGCTTTGGTACGTGAAAGAATAGAAGATTGGAAAATTAGATTTCAGCAACATCTTGGAAAAAAGTAAATTTCATCTTTATATTCTCTGTAAAATATCAATTTGTATGCATGAAATTTGTAAAGAAATATTTTTAATAATTTATACTACAAAGATCCATGACACAAAAATTAAAATGATCCATCAAAAATTGTCCTTGCATTCATACTTCAACAATTTATTTTTAACCTATTGAAACATAAATTGTTTGGTTGTAGATTGTTGTAGGCTTTGTCTTGATTTTACTTATTCTAATAAATATCATAATCATTTACTTATTTTATATAAATATCATCATCAATATCAGTCTCATGGTTGGCAAAATCCATCTGCCTACAGACAGATTTCTAGACTGGAGATGTTTTTTTATGGGGTAGGATTGTCAGCCTTATGTCCAATGCTCTGCAGTCATACGTGAACGGGACTTCCGGTTTAAAGTGGATTCCGAACCACTACAGACATGCATGCCACCGCTGGGACTTGAACCCGAAACCTATGGCAACAAGCACCAGAGAGCTAGTTACTTGGGCCTATCAGGCCCTAAATAAATATCAATTGCTTAAAATATAATGTAATAAAAAAAATGCTAACATATCTTTCTTATTGTATTATTTTTTGCTGTATTATTTTTTACAAGAAAATGTTTTTATAGAACATATTGACTTATTTATATTAGGTAAATAAATAAATAAATACCAAAGTTCATTCATGATGAAATCAATAAAAACAAATTGACAACATTATATTTTACAAAGGATGAACAAAATTTGAATAATGAGGTTCTCGAGTTAACAGACTATTGTGAGCTACTCTTTACATTTTGGGCTAATTGTTTTGTGTGTAACTTTTTTAGTTCACTTTATTATTATTTATTTGTATTGCATGCATTTTTTTTCTTAAAAGAGTGGAAGAATTAACCGGTGATGTTACTCCTGATGCTGCAGCAATCGCCAGAGCAAACATAATTGTTACTACACCAGAAAAATGGGATGGTGTGAGCAGAAGTTGGCAAACAAGAAATTATGTTAAAGCTGTAGCCCTAATTGTTATTGATGAAATACACTTATTAGGTTGGTTTTCACATTTACTTATTTTAATGCAAATTAAAGTTCTATCTTATGTGTCTTTATTGTTTGGCTAAAAATGTTTTCTTTTTAGCAATTAATTATAGTAATTTTTTTCCTACTTTTAAAACTGCTCAGTGAAAAAAAAAAACTGTTACACTTTATAATTAGAGTTTTTTGTTTCTAAAAAGCTATTCCTTTTATGTGTAAAAAAATATATGATATATATATAAATATAATATATTAAATATATATATATTTAATATTGATGGGTATTTTTTACTGTTATATGCAATGGGTCTACCAACAGAGGAAGGGAGGATATTTAAGAGCAGCTGCCCTACATTTATCTGTCATATGAGAGAATACACAAAATACTCCTCCCAAGCATAACTCACTACGAAGCACTTTACACAATCTTCATCACATCTCCTCATTTCTGAAAGCAGTGACTGTAACTGGCACTGACAATAGATTGTTGACAATAAATTGTTTATTCCTATGAAGAGTGTATATATATATGTATATATATACACACTGGTGGACAAAATTAAGAGATGGAAGACATTTTCCCAAATATCTAAAAAAATACTGAATATAAATAAATGAAATTTGGTATGGATATAGCTTATTCCATGATAATAAAGTATGCGAAACAAAAATGAAAGTGTCATTCACTGGCATGACATATTGCCAATAAATCCAATGTAGTCTGAACTTAAGGATAAAAGATGACAATAAAAGTAAGGCTTGTACAGTGTGTATTGCCTCTAGTATGGTGTATGGTCACCCCTGACAGATAGACAGTATATGAGACACACAGACAGACACAACGAGTATGCATGCTGTTAATAAGGGAGTTAAGGAGGGCTTGTGGAAGACCCTCCCATTCTTCCACCAGAGCAATTTTTAACTCCAGAATAGTTCTGGGGGGAGGTTGGCGCATCGCGATAGCTCTCCCAAGAGCATCCCAAGCATGTTCAATAGGATTCAGGTCAGGGAATTTGGCTGGCCAATCCATTCGTTGAATATCCTCGCTTTCCAGATACTCATCAACCATGAGAGCCCTATGTGGTCACGCATTGTCGTCCATAAAAATGAACTCGGGGCCAACAGCGCCCCTGAAAAGACGCACATAGGGCTCTAGGACCTCCTGCCTGTACCTCTGGGCATTCACGGAACCATTGTCAAACACATGGAGCGGAGTGCGGGTATCTTGCATGATCCCTGCCCAAACCATGACTCTTCCACCAGCATAATGGTCCCTTTCGATAATGTTGCTAGGATGATATTGGGTTCCAGGTTCCTTCCATATCAATAACCATCCAGAATCAGGTTGTAGACAGAATCTGTAATCAACGGTGAAGAGAACATTAGCCCATTGAAGCTGTGTCCAATTTTGATGTCGTCTGCACCATTCTGCACGTGCTCTTTTGTGGGAGGGTGTGTAGTAGCGGGCTTCCTGGCATACAGCCCTCTTTCATGGAGTCTCCTGGAAACTGTCTTACTCAAAATTGATGTTCCTGTAGCAGCCACGAGGCCCCTAGACAGTTGAGTGGCTGTAGCCGTCCTCTTGCTCTTAGCTGAAAGGAACAAATACCGGTCTTCATTGGCCGTTGTAGACCTCGGGCAACTTTGTCCTGGTCGTCTGCATACTGTTCCACTAGTTTTAAATTGACTCCACAAATTGGAAATAACGCTTGGTGTTATATCTAATTCCCTAGCAACCTGAGCTTGGGACTGGCCTGCCTCAAGTCTACCCACAATTCTCCACCTCATACCTTCGTCTAAACGATGATGTTCACTGATTTCACCTAAAAACCAGCAAGAAACAACAAGATTATTAAAAAAATGCACTAAAATCTGCAACTGTGTTGAAGAGTGGAATGAGATGAACAGCTCGATGCGGACTTTTATACCTCCTGCTGGCTTAGCAACGCCCACAAGAATACGTAAACTTATCTCAGGACCAATAGCGCTATAGTGACCATATATGGCAATCAACTGTCCAGGTTTTGTGCGGTATTTTTAGAGAAATGTGCGAAAATGCTTTCCATCTCTTAATTTTGTCCACCAGTATATATACACTCTTTGTTGTTGTTGTTGTTTCTTATCCCACTTGGCTGGCCAAGCCCACGAGCCCATATGGACTCATGATTGAAGGGGAAGGAAGCAGCTTCTGTTGTGATGGAGCACCCGTAGGTAGAAGCCTGACTTTTGCTCCGTGACGCTCTTACAGTCATAGAAGACCGGGACCTACGGCTTAAAGTGGATTCCGAACCACTACAAACATCCATGGCACCGCCGGGATTCGAACCCGAAACCTGTGGCACCGAGCGCCAGAGCGCTAGACACTCGGCCATTCAGGTCCCAAATTTGCCAACGGCACGCAGTGTTCCCAGGTGGTCACCCACCCAAGTACTGACCGGCCCAATGATGCTTAACTGGTGATCTAACGAGAACCGGTATATTCAGCAATATATACACTCTTCATAGGAATAAACAATTTCAGTTTCCAAATTGTAATCTAAATAGTTCTGCTTTTGAATACATTCACAAGCTAATTATTGCTAGCTGCATGCATATAAACATAGTGGCTTGTTAAGCTGTTATATGTGCAATCAATAGATGTATCCATAAAATGTTAGCAAAATCAAACTAACATGTAAAAAATTAAGATATGCAATATACTTAATATTATTTTTACAGACTATTTTTCCTTCTGTTTTATTAGTAGCGTTCTAAAAAAAAAATTCTTAGCTTGTTAAATACGTCTTTTAATAAAATTTGAAACACTGTGTTTTTAATAACTTATTTCATCTTGATTTGATGTTACTTAATAACAAAAGTGATGCTCTCTCTCTCTTTTTTTTTTTTTTTTTTTTTAAAGCAGTATAATTTTACATGGAATTTTTTCTTACAAAAAAGGCAAATAAAAATATTGCATGCTACAAATGACAACTTAAAAATTCATAAATGAATTTTTTTATAGTTATTAAAATTTAATATTTATTTTTAGGGGAAGACAGAGGTCCAGTTTTAGAAGTTATTATATCACGTACTAATTTCATTTCTAGTCACACTCAGCGAAATTTAAGAGTTGTTGGCTTATCTACAGCTTTGGCAAACGCATCTGATATATCTCATTGGCTTGGAATTAAAGACGTAATTATCTGATTTTTATTTACGTTTGTCATAATTTTAAATTTTTAGTCAATATATTCATATAAATACATACTAATATAAATAAAGCTATTAATTTGACTTTCTTTTTACTATTATTTTGTTTATGGATAATATACATTTATTTACTTTCAATACTTTAAAAATTCACAATTTTAAAATATATAAAAGTTAATATTAATTAAAATGCATAATAATAAATTAAGTTTTTACTCAAATAATAAAATAGAAATTTTTATATGAAATTTAAAATAATTGTATATTTATTTATAAAGCTAGTAATACAATTTTTCTTCAAAATTCTATCGTAGCATATAATGTTATATAATAATTAATTTCATATTTCAATTCACATTTATACATATATATGAAACAAATGTGATAGATATTTCATTTACTTTATTAATAATTGAAGCATTGAAAAATTTTTTGATTGTATTTCAAAGTTTTGAAATTCTTTTACTTTTATTTGCATATTTCGGCTACATAAAATAAATACAAAACATAAATAATAAATGTGTTATTTATTTGAAATCAGACTGCACATATATATTTAAAACAAGGGCTATCTTTTTGTTAAAAATTCCCTGATATTTTTTTTTAGGTTGGTCTCTACAATTTTCGTTCTTGTGTGCGACCGGTTCAACTTGAAATTCATGTTTCTGGACATCATGGAAAGCATTATTGTCCTCGTATGGCATTGATGAATAAGCCTACATATCAAGGTAATTAAAATGTATATTCATTAAATTCTAAAATATTTATAATATTGCTATATATTAAAATTACTATCCTTTTTGATTTACATTAATTACAATTCTGTTTGAACACTAAAATTCTAGAAAAATAAAGGCTTCGCGTAGAAATTTATATAGCAGATATATATAAGTTAGTAGATTATAAAGAATGTGAACTACTTGATCAAGACATGATTAATAAAAAATAATAAAAGTTTGTGAAGAAGAAGAAAATAAGGAAAAATCTTGTTGTATATAAAAAAAAAATTGTCAAAGACATAAAGTATTATCTGAATGAATAAAAGGCTTTTTAAAGAAGAGAAAATGTATACAAAGACATTGATTTCTTTACTAAAATTTAAAAGCAAATTTGTAAAAAGAGATGTAAAGTAGTAAGTATTGTATACTTTAGATGTAAAGTATACAATAGTTTTTCATTATACTATGCTTTGCAATTTTGTACATCAAATGTTTCATTTAAATGTTTTTAGAAGAAAAAAGAAAAATATTTCAGGCAGGATAAATTTGTTAAAATTCTATACTACTGAAATCTGACAACGTATCTCCTATAAAACCAGAATAGAGTCACAAGGAATATCAAAAGATTCCTGGTTATACAAGGAAAAATGATTGCCCATTTTCTAAACTATTTATATCATCAAAATATTAATTAAAATGTGCAATAAGATATTAATTTCACTTCTCTAGCAAAGTGTGCACTAAATTTCTCTTATGCATGGAAATGAAAATTGACTAGCGGAGATTGAAAAATTATACTACTGCTGTGTCAGCAAAATTTACTCATACAGTTTTATCAATTTTTAAATAATTAAAAAATAGTTAAAAAAAATTTCAAATTACTGTAAAAAAACCCAAAATTAAAAATCTACTTTCCTGTTGTTTTTTTGTATTTCTGTATACCATTCTGTTTATTATTCTTTTTATCTTAAAATCATATTATATATGCGTTTGTTAGGTTTTTTCATTTACAAAATTTTTATTTTTTCTTCATAAATGAAATTATTTCATGCTTTTTCGCATCAAAATCTAAACTTGTTCCCTTAGCAAAAAAATCTCTAGATTATATCAGTTACTGAAAAAATATTGACTTTTATTTATACTTATGAATAATATGTATACAAACATTAGTTTCCAACTGTTGGTGTAAACTTTTTGTAGTAGGTAGGTAATTTCTAACATGTTTTTTTTTTTAAATTTGAAATTTGTCAGCATTTTTTTTGTATACAGAGCGGATTTCTTCAATTTATTTTTAAAAAATTTCCATTCGGTCATGACTTTTAGTTTACCTTTAGGAATTTTTTTTAAACCAGTATTGTTCCATTTATCATTTTAAAAAATCTACAATTGAATGTTTTTCATTCTAATTATAATTTCAGTTACTTCTTATTGATTTTTTTCAAAATATAATTATTTTGTTTGTAATTTGAAAGTTTTAAGTCCGACAATGTCACTTATACGACATTCTTTTAACCCAATTTTGATAAACCATGGCTAACTATATACATGTAGGTTTTAATTATCAGAAATATTGGAGATCGTTTTGCTCTTTAGAATCACCATTTGACCCTGTTATTAGATTGTATCTTTCACCTTCTATCTATTGGCAGATTTCCATAACTTGCTAACTAAACCTGATGTAGTATAGTAAGCCTTGGTAGATTGAACAAGATTTCTGTATATAATTATTTTATACTTTCCCATAGTAAAAGTTTTGACTGAATTATACAACCTTATTTCTGTGAAAAATTTTTTTGGTTTTTCATCATGAATATATGATGATTTAAGGTTCTAGTAATATTAAAGAAAATTCTTGTTTTATGATTTTCTGTAGGTTATTCAAGTTTTGAGAATATTTGTCAAATTTGTTACTTTTTAGAAGATTTTAAGAATAAATTATTAGTCACTGATGTAGTATAATTCTCATATTCATAAGGTTTTTAAAATAACTTATATGGTGTCCCTGTTTTATGTAAAGGATCTGGAATTTTTTCTAAATTTCACTTGAAAAAGTCAAGGAATTTAACTTTATCTGGAGAGTGTCCTGTTGGACCTGGATGTTCCTGATCTTGTATTCAGAATTGAATTTTATAATTAAGAATTCCAACCCATAAAAATTAATTAACTTTTAGAAGGATCAAGTTATTGGTTATAATCTAACAAAGTATTACTGTGTTGTTTTTATTCTTTTTTTTATTTATGTATGCCATTGTATACTTGATAATAAATAGTTGATACATGTTAAAAATAATTTCTAAACTATATTCCTGACATTAGAACTGAACTTTATTAAAAGGTGAGAAATATCTCTATTTATTTTGCTTTAAATTTGTAAGACTTGCAATAAAGTGAAAGTATTTTTTACAAATTTCAGCTATTCAGACACATTCTCCTGATAAACCTGCCTTAGTGTTTGTGTCGTCTCGTCGACAAACACGTTTGACTGCTATAGATCTGATAGCCTACTTAGTTGCAGAAAGTAAGCATCGACAATGGTTACATATGGAAGAAGTCGAGGTAATTGTTGAAATTTTTATAATATTCAAGAAACAGACTTCGTTTTTTTAAATCGTTACAAAATTTTACGTAAATAAAAATTGAAATTTTAACTTGACTTATTAATTAATTTTGAACATATTTTTTAAAAGCTTATATATAATTAATCTTTCTTAAAAATATTACTTTTAAAAATTTTAAACAGTTTTCCTAATTTTCATGTTTTTTTAAACTCTTTTTATTTAAAGGCTTAAAAAGTTAGATATTTGTGATTTCCAGTCTAATAAATTTTTGCAAAATATTTATTCGAATTTAAAGTAAAAGTTTAGTAAATTTAAATTATATTTACTAGTAAAGTATCAAAAATTGTATATACTAAAAAAAATTATTATCCCAAACATGTTTTCCTAATTTTTAAGGTATAAGCATTTTTAAAATTAACAAATTTTCTAAAAATAAATAATCTCCTTTTATTTATACTTTTGGAAATTAACTGTCAAATACCAGTTTGGGAAAATTTAAAAATATTTAGATAAATGTTTCTCAAACATTCAACTTCAGCTCTGATTCTGCAATTTTTCTAATTATTTGATTATGCTTCAAGATAATATTTGTCTTGAATTAGTATTTTTTAAAAGCTTTTTAGCAAACAATACCTGAAAATGCTATAAAAATGTAATTTTAACATTTATTTTCATTAATTTCATCATATAAATTCAAAAAATTAAATTCAACATGTATACACTTTTTTAATGTATTAATATTTTTATACATATATTTTATATACAATGTAGATTATATAAATATTTTTGTTCTGCATGATATATAAATATTACTATATCATTATCATGTTTTTAGATGAGATCCATTGTTGACCTAATTCGAGATCAAAATTTGAAATTTACAATTGAATTTGGTATTGGTATTCATCATGCAGGTTTACACGAAAGGGATCGAAAAATTGTGGAGGAGCTTTTTTTGCATCAAAAAATTCAAGTATGTTTTTTAATACCTTTAATAAAAGATTTAAAAGATCCCTTTAGATAAAATCCTATATTTTTATTTCTACACTAGACTATCATATCATTGAAAAATATTACCAATTTAATAGTTTAGAAAATTATTTATATTTGTTGTGGGGTTGCTCTGTTTACAAATTTTAATTAATATAGTACATTTTTAAATATATATATTCTTTGCAATAATTTTTAATAATTACTTTAAATATGTGTAAATTATTTTAAATAAATTTTAGTATTATATTTATGAATAAATATAAAATAATATATTTATGACATGAAACTTTTTTGTCATTGAGTTACTACGATTATCTTTAGCTAGATATATGCACCTTTGTGTGTGTGTGTGTATATATAAGCAACACATTTTACATAGTTGAGTTAAGTAGAGTTTGATATATTGATTATAAACCAAATTATTATAAAAACATGTTCATTGCACTGGTCTTATTATAATTAGTATATTTTTTAGGTATTAATTGCTACTGCTACCTTAGCATGGGGAATCAATTTGCCTGCTCATCTTGTAGTCATCAAAGGAACTGAATATTTTGATGGAAAAATACAACGATATGTAGACTTTCCAATTACAGGTTTGTAATGATTATCTAGTGTAATTATTTTTTAAAGAAAATATTACATCATATTCATTTTATAAAAAATTAAAATTTTAAAATAGCAATGCTCTCCGGGTCAAAAATTTAGCATAAAACAAAAGATCTTTAATTGACATTTTTTAGTTGTAAACTGTCTTTAATAAGAAGAGGCTTGGGCATTAAAATGAAAAAGTTATTTCATTGTTGAGTAAAACAGGATTATTATAAAAGCCCAGAATATATTATAAATCAATTCTTTTATTTATTAACTTGCTCATCAATTTACTAGTTTGCTTATCAATTGAAGAATTTTGCCTTTATATCAAATGTTTATATCAAATCTTGGAATTTTCCACACATGCAATGTCTTTGGATTTTTCTGTGATCTACATTTATAACATTGTTTACCAATCCTGAATACATGATGATAGAAATAAACTGAAAAGTCATATTATTATGATCTTCTCAGAACCAGATTAGAAATTTCTTATCAACTTAATGTATTGCATACAACTTATTGTGTACACATTGAAGTGCTATAATGCTCATAAAAAACTGATGCTTTATTGAATAAAAAAATAAAAATACCTGTGTATATTTTTAATAAAATTTTTTATGGTGTAAGATTCTTTTTACTCACTCTGTTATTCTATTTTTATTTTTCTGACATTGATGTTTTTACACATTCTTGCAGATGTCATGCAAATGGCTGGTCGAGCTGGTCGTCCTCAGTTTGATACAGAAGGAGTTGCTGTGGTTTTAGTTCATGATATTAAAAAGAACTTTTACAAGAAATTTTTACATGAACCATTTCCTGTTGAATCCAGGTTATTATTTTTTTTTTTCTTTTAAATTTCTCTATTTGTCAGTCTTCAAAATATATTTTGTGTTTTCCTTTTATTTAGACTTGGTAAAATGATTTACTTTTCTTTCAAGCTGTTGATTTTGAGAAATAAAAAAATTTGTATAAACTAACAAATTTTAGTAACCCCTCTTTAACTTGGCATTCAATAGTTTGGAACAATCTACATTCTGGCACTGATCAAGCATTCTCTTTCATATGAGTTTTAACATTTGTTTTTGATTACTAGCTGGCGCCATGTCATGGATCGCATTTTTGCCAGTATTTATCTAACTATTTGTTTTGCTATTGGTGAAGTGTTCCCTGTTTTCTAGTAGGTTACTTATCATGTTTGTATAATATTGCAACTGTGTATAACACTGTACTGTACAAATAATTTTCTAAAACCCAGCAGATATTCTTCAAGTTCTAATAAGCATCAGCTTGTGACTTTCAGTATACAACAGAAATTAGAAATAACTGATTGTCTAGAAAAAGAACAAGAATCCAAATTTCATAATGAGGGACTTTAATATTGGTGTTTTGACAATTTATGATAAAAAAGCAAAAAAGTTGTTTACATTTTTATCTAGAGTGCATTATCTTTAATATCCCCTTAAAACTGTATTGATGCACCATAATCAGGTAAAATGTCCTGAATGTGCCGTTTTAAAGAGAGGTTATTGTACCTTATTTGCAATTTTTTTTTATCGCTAAAATTTTTAATTGCAATTTTCTTAAAATTAAAGAACAAAAACACAATTGTCAAATATACTGATGTATTTACTGCTGAAAATATAATATTATAATTACTATCAATTAAAAGATGAAAATGCCTTATAAAGAGCTAATCAACATCTTTAAAGAACGATAATCTTGTTGCATAGTTGTATTAATAATATTTTATTCTTTGTAACATTTATGCAGTGAAAGGAATTTTCTTTGAAGAAATATTCATTTATCGATCAATTAAACATTATGTTAACAATTATTTAATACTTTATGTTATTATAAATTATTGATTATTATTATACCATTAATATTAACGATAAAGCATAAAAGTATTAAATTAAAAAGTATAAAGTATTAAATTTCAACATTTTTTTATTTCAGTTGGTGTATTAATTAAAAATATTAATTATATTTAAAAAAATTAATTTCAGTAATTTGTGCATTAGAAAATAATGTTATATTCTTATTGACTAAAATTTTAAAACTTTTAATTACTATTTTATAGGACTATATGGAATTATGTTTTGATAGTTTGTGTATATAAGTTTTTTTCTAATTTCAGTTTAATTAAAGTATTACCTGAACATTTAAATGCTGAAGTGGTAGCTGGTACAGTTGCTACTAAACAACAATGTTTAGATTACATAACATGGACTTATCTGTTTAGAAGACTTCTTCAAAATCCTGGGTAAGAAATATTATTTAATTTTTTAAATTTCAATAAAATATTCTTATATTTTATTTATTATATATATATATATATATATATATATATATACACACAGTCCAGTCACATTAATGTGACCACCTGTTAAAAGCCAGAATAACCACTTTTGGCTGAGTGGACCGCTGCGAGATGTGCAGGAAGAGAGTCAATTAGGTTTCTGAAGGTGTTCACTGGGATGTTGAGCCATGCTGACTCTAGTATCGTGGTCAGCAGCGCTAAATTACGCGGTTGAGGATCCACGGTGCGAACAACCCAATCGAGGTGGTGAATCGGTGCGATTCTGCGGAGTTCCTTGGTCGCGAAGCGACCAAACCTCCAAATAGCATATTTACAATATAGTGGCAGTCGGTCATTGCCCATAGATGAATATAACAAATTGCACAATAAGCTAGAATATAATAAAACAAAAGAAACATTTACAAAAAGAAAAGAAAACAATTACAAAGACAAGCAAGATATTTACAAAATATACAACATAGAAGAGTTCAAAAGACGCCGAAGCACTAGCAAGCACCCACGCTATAGCATAAACATAAGCAAATAAACAAAAAACGCGAAACGCGTACCCAACCTGAAGTAACCAGGACCAGAGATAAATGCAGAAAGAGAAAAACACATTACTGATTAATATGCAGAACATGTCAAGGTCTTTTTCGAAAAGAATGAAGAGAAATGTCATACTCAATTTTGTTAAGTTCAATGATAACCGAGTTGCTGGAGCTATTGAGTGAAGAATAGAAATTTTTAGAGATATTAGCCACATATTCCCGAAAACTTGGTATAGACAGTGCATACTTAATTTCAGCGTTGCGAAAAAACCATGGTGCGTCTACAATCATGCGTACAACTTTGTTTTCTAATCTCTCTCTAAAATAAGAAAATTGCTCTTAGCAGTAGAGCCCCAGACTGGACTCGCATATGCTATTATCGGACGGAGATAAGCTAAATAGATTAGTTTTTTTAGTTCAATTGTTAGTTTAGAATGTCTGCCCAAAACAGAGTAAAATTTGCGCAGCCTATTATTAAATTTATCGCGGAGGTAGTCAATATGAGCTTTAAATGTTAGTCGCCTGTCAAAAATTACACCTAAATACTTAGCTTCCCTAGACCAGGAAATGTTAGTATTAAAAATAGTTATGTTAGGTGGGTTATATACATTTTTCCTGGTAAATAGCACCGCTTCAGTTTTCGCGACATTAAGTTTAATTTTCCATTTATCAAGCCATAGTTCTAGTGTGTTTATGTAGTTTTGTAAGTTTTTCTGGATAATGTGTAAAGACCGCCCCTGTGTAATAATTGCTGTATCATCAGCATATAGTGTTAATTTAATTCTGTGATCTTGTGGAATATCATTAGTGTATATATTGTACAGGAAGGGTCCCAAGATCGAGCCCTGAGGAACACCCGCGAGAATCTTGCAATTTTTAGAGTCAAATTTATTAACAGAAACAACAAAGCTTCGTTCAGTAAGATAATTATAAATGGTTTTGATAATATAAGGAGAGTACTTAAAATGAATCAATTTAAAAATTAACCCCTTTATCCAAACCCGATCAAAGGCTTTCGCCACATCGAGGAAAATAGCCGCGGTATCTTGTTTCCAGGAGAATCCTTCATTGATAGTTTCTGTAAGATTATAAAGTTGATGTGTAGTTGAAAGATCTTGCATGAAGCCAAATTGTTGCGATATTAAAATATTCATAGCTTTGGATTCTTGATTAAGAAGATCAGCTATTACACGTTCAATAACTTTGCTGAAAGTGGAAAGAAGCGATATTGGTCGATAACTATTCGGTAAAGTAGGATCTTTTCCCGGCTTAAGGATGGGAAGAATACGAGCAGTTTTCCAGGTTTTTGGAAAATAATTATAAGTAAGAATAGCATCTGTGATATTGCAAATTTGGAGAACGCATTTGAATGGAACATTCTTGAGCATTTTATTAGTGATGCAGTCAATGCCGGGTGTCTTGCTGATTTTGAGGTTAGTAATAATATTAATAACTGTAGAGGCTTTAGTAGGAGGAAAGTTACTATTAGTACTGTTATGCTGATTAAGAAAGGCCGCGATGGAGTTGTCCACATCATTTTCAATCTGCACATTGTTAGACATATTTTCTTTGAATTGATCTTGCAGTGAAGTTGACAGGATATCAGCTATTTGAGTATCTGTAGTGACTGAATCATTATTATTCTGAAGAGAAATAATTTTGGACCGTTTCTTGCGAAGGTTGCTACAGAGCTTCCAAATCGAACCATTTTCTACATTGGCCGTTTCCAGGCGCCTGTCCCAGCAATCGTTCTTGTACTTCACAATCGCTCTTTTTAATAAATTTTGACAGTGATTATAATTATTCTTGCTGCGAGAATCCCTATAGATTTGCCAGAGTTTACGCGCATTATTCCTGTTAGTAATGAGAGTTTTAATAAAGGGTGGAAGAAAGGTTTTATTGTTAGTGGGAAGAGGCTTAGAGGCAGCTTGATGTGCAGATATAATTTTATTTGTAAGGTCCTGAATTGCTTCTTCAATATCTGCCGGAGAGTTAAGAGGCTTAAAAGAATAACTAAAGTTATGGTCTAATAATCTAGAAAATTGTGACCAGCAGGTAGTAACATGCGGATTAGTCAGAACATGCTCTGCGCGAAAGTTATAATCAATAATTACCGGGTTATGATCGGAGGAAAGTTCATCAAGCGAATTAATAGTATTGTTAAAATGAAAGTTATTAGGGACAACTAAATCAATTATAGAGGTGGAGTAAGTACCAATTCTAGTAGGAGTGTTAGGAGCAATAATATCTAAATTATGGTTATGAGCATAATTTTGTAAAGCAATGCCAGTTTGATTTTTGTTAGTACAGCCCCAAGCAGTATTATGCGCATTGAAGTCCCCCGCGAGTATAACACTATTATTCATAGAAAATAAAACATCTAAGTCATTAGTGAGGTTAGTAGTTGCTATGGCATTAGGAACATACACAGAATTGACAAAAAGAGAGGGAAGATGTGGAAAGTTGAGAGAGATGATGGTAGCTTTAATCCCAATTAATGGAGGAGTAGCAATATGGCTGTGTGGCAGAGAGTCTTTGATAAAAATACCCGTGCCCCCAGAGAGTCGATCTTGAGGTCCATCATTGCGATAAAAAGTGTACCCCATTAAGTAAGGTGTTTGTGAATGCCTAAGGTGTGTTTCCTGAAGCAGTACTATATCTGGGTTATAGTTATCAACAAAGTTAGTGAATTCAATCATTTTATACCATATGTTACAAGCATTCCAATAGCATATGCGAAGACCAGAAATCAACTGAGTCATTACGGGGCATTTTGGGTGGTTTGTGAAGCTAGGCCATTTACAAAGACCTGCAACTTATCCGCTTTATTGTCGGCGCTTCTTACTTGATGGAGAATACCATCCAAATCTTTTAAATCAGAAAAAATAGCTACAAATTCCTTCATAAGAAGCAGGGATTTTTGAATAAACTGGGCTTGACTGGCAATGCCCTGCAATTGACTCAGTTGAGTTGAGGTTATTTCATTACTTACGTTACTATTAGTACCAATGTTGCTGGGTTGTTGAGGTGGAGAGAAATTTTGAGCAGCAGCTGCATAGGAAAAATTCTTAGTTACCTGTCGAGCAGGAGTGAATTTAGGAATGGTTGCATATTTGGTAGAGTTGATTTTAATCTTAGGAAACTTTTGGCAGCCTCTCCAAGCAGCTGTATGGCCAGATTGCCCGCAGTTTATGCACTGGGGAATCTCTAGTTTATCAAACAGTTTGCATTCCTTATGGGAATGTTCTTCCCCACATTTCAGACAGCGTGCCTTAAAGCCACAGTTGTTTGAACTGTGGTGAAAATAATTACATTTGTAACACTGGAGCGTGATCGGCTTTTTATTGTATCTTTCTACAGCAACTGCTAAGTACATGAGTCTATCAAGTTTAAAAATATCCTGGTTCTTATTAGATCGCGTTAGACTGATCTGAAATATTGGCAGAGGTTGTTTATCTCTGGTCCTAGTTAGTTGAACCACTTTCTCCGCAATAAAGCCCTTGGCTGCCAGTGCAGTTTTAATGTCTTCAGGATCCGTGTCACGATGAAACCCTTTAATAACGGCCTTTAACGGCCTAAGAAACTTAGGGGTAATGATGAAGTATTCAATACCACTTTTATTTAAATACTTCGTAATTTCTCTATGCTGATCTTCCGAATTGGGGAAAATTTTCAGCATTTCACCCGCTAATTTAATGAATACATCATCATTGAATTGATCAGTGATCATCTTTAACATTTCATTCAATCGAGGTGGTCCCACAGATTCTCGATTTGGTTTAAATCCGGTGAGTTTGCTGGCCAGGGAGTACGGTAAACTCATCCTGGTGCTCTTCGAACCACGCACATACTCTGCAAGCTGTATGTCACCTCGCATTGTCCTGCTGGTAGATGCCATCATTCTGAGGAAAAGTAATTCTCATGTAGGGGTGGATCGCAAGGACAGATGTTACTTGTGCTGATCCATCGTGCCTTCCACAATGATGAGTGCACCCAGTGAATGCGAGGAAAACATTCCCCAAATCATAATGCTCCCTTCTGCAGCTTGGATCCTTCCGTCAATTGTTGCAGGGTGTTTGCTTTCAGACGTTTCACGCCATATGCCCAACGTCAATCTGTCCGATGGAGCATAAAACGTGATTCATCGGAATAAGCCACCTGTCGCCACTCTGTGGACGTCTAGTTTCGGTACTGGCGTGCAAATTCCAGCCTTCGTCGCCGATGAACAGCAGTCAGCATAGGTGCATTAACCAGGCGTCTGCTGCGGAGGCCCATGTGCAGCATCGTTCGCTGAACCGTTGTTGAGGATACACTCTTGGTAGCCCCTTGATTCATCTGGGTGGTCAGTTGTTCAACAGTCGCACGTCTATTCGCCCGAACGCATCTCCGTAGCCTTCGTTCGCCTCTGTCATCTATAGCCTGTGGTGCACCACATGTGCCACGCCGCTGATTTTAGATAGTGCCATCTTGCCATGTACGGTATACTTTTGCCACGGCGGCACGCGAACAGTTAATAAAATTAGCCGTTTCCGAAATGCTTCCACCCTTAGCCCGAAAGCCAATAATCATGCCTTTTTGGACGTCGTATAAATCGCTACGTTTCTGCATTACGCCAACGATTGAAATGCTTTCCGATGACCTAGGACATCCTTTATGTACACCCCACTGCAATGTGCTACCACCTGCCTTTTGTGATTGGTTATTTCACGTTGACGTCGAAAGTAGGTGGTGGCCACATTAATGTGACTGGACTGTGTATATTTGCCATAAATATGTTTTTTTCTTAATTTATAAGACATATCACTGAGAATTCCAAGTTTTATTGTATCTATGTTATATGATGTTTGTACCAAATGATATGTAAAATTTTTACTTTTCTTGTAATGAAATAAAATGAAATCTATTCATTATTTTAATAACCAAAATTTATTTCTAATTTTATGAATATTTTTGCTTATTTGTATTTGTTATATATCATTTTAATTTATCAAACCATGTCTTTCAAATTTCTATTATGTTTTTTAAATGTGTGAATAAAAATTTCTATGTGATTATTTAAATTTTTTTTTTTAATAATGTTTAATCTTAGTTACTATGGATTAGACAGTTTGGAAGGTGTTCACATCAATGCTTTTCTATCTGGTCTCATTAACCAATGCCTTGGCACTCTAGCTGAGGCTGGTTGCTTAGTTGTAGATGATGTAAGTTTGATTCTTAATGTTATTCTTTCTAAATCCCATTGAATCAAAATATGAACTTTTTGCATTTTGATATAAAACTATCAATGGTACTTACGTATTAACGCTATCTTGGCTACAGATTTGGCGGTTTTTAAGTGTCGCCAATCTAACAGCTACAGATTGGGCGGTTTTTAAGTGGCGCCAATCTAACAGCTACACATTTGCTGATTTTTGACGCCATTTTTTAGTGCTACGAAAATGCGTATTTTGGATTTGCCAGAAACAGAACAAGATGCAATTTTATTTTTTCAGGAGCGAAATATTTTACCAAAAAAACGAAAATGTCCCAATTCCCATGACATGAAACTTTATTTTGGTAAATAGTTAGGTAGTTTTGGAAATGCAATTTCAGTCAGTGTGCTTATCGAAAAGACAACTGGTTTGAGGGAAGCAGAATTTTAAAAACCGCCAAATCTGTAGCTGCGGTTGGCGTTCAAAAGATAATTGCGTGCGCGTGCGAACAACATTATTATATAAATTAAAATTAAATCATTTTAATAATTAATTAATTAATAATAATAATAATTAATTTATTTTTTTAATTAAATCATTTTATTTAAATTATCATCTTACAATTTTATATTCAATTTGTTTTAAGTGATAAAATATATTTCTGGTAATGATTGTCAATTTTTATTTTATTAATGTTGGGTATTTCACTTTGTTTTTAATTGTGAGAAAGAATCTACTGGTTGTGAATAATTAAAAATATTCCTTAACATGATGATAATGAGTTAAAGTAATTTAGATCTTTCTATTGCAATGGATTGCAGCTAAGAATAATCAATAGTGATTAATTAGAGAAAATTGTGCAATTTTATTGTTGTTATTGTTTCTTATCCCACTTGATAGGCAGCAAGATTTAGACTAATTCCAAAAATCCGTGTAATGCCATGGAAGGAGGGAGGGCTTCTTTTGTGATGGAGCACCCTTAGGTTGAAGTCTGACTTAGCACAGTGACGCTGACTTTTTACGGAGTAGGGTTGTCAGCCCAACACTCTACAGTCATATTAGACTGGGACCTACAGCTTAAAGTGCATTCCTAATTGCTACAAACATCCATGGCATCACCAGGACTCAAACACGAAACCTGTGGCACCAAGCGTCAGAGCGCTAATCATTCGGCCATCAGGCCCTAATTTTACTGTTAAATCCAGTCAGTTTATAAAGTTAAAAAGCATCTTTAATATTTGGCATATTAACCATGATTCATTATAGTACTAGACAAACAGATTTTTGATATTGATAAAAAAAATTCATTTTCTGAATGTGGCAACAGAACTTGTTGAGATTATACAAACTAAAATAATAATAATAATAACCATTTAAATGCAGCACATTTGGAACAATGGCCATGCCAGTTAGCAATTTTGCTGGGTTTACAAACATCACTATAGTTCAATGTAAAATGCAGTATTAAACTGAATAATTTTTGTAACATATTTTGTTATGTTGATTTCTGAAATAGTATTGCTTAAAATTTTATTTTATGCATACTTATAAAGTTATCAAGTTTAAAAAAAATATTAATTCTTCAATTCATTGATCTATAAATTATTAAAACAACATGTTGTGTATGTTACGAAATCTGTGTACTGCTATGGGATTTATTATTTTATAATTTTATTATATACATTTTATTTCTTTTATGTAGGATGAAAGAACTGTTACCCCAACTGTAATGGGGAAAATTGCTTCCTACTATTATTTAAATCACAGAACAATCTTGTGGTTTACTCATAAGTTAACCAGAGATGTAAGCATTGTAGACATGCTAGAAATTCTTTGTGGTACACAGGAATATGAAGAACTGCCCGTACGTCACAATGAAGATGCTACAAACAAGTAAATGTTGCTAATTTCTTTTCTTTATTTCATTGGCCTATGTATTATTTAAATTAAAAATGTATTATTTCCTTTAATATCTTGTTGGTAAATTATGTAGAATGGCAAGTCTAACTGGTGGGGGTAAACTAGATTCTTGTAAATGAACTAGTGATTTGCAATTGCAAACTAGTGATTGCAATGAAAAGTGATTGCAAATTCCAATTTTTAAGTGCTGAATTCAGCATTAATAATAAATCATTCTAAGAAGTGCATTTAATTCAGCTTTTAATTGAATATTTCACTAGTTTTACAGCATTTGCATTAGACTGTAAACTTTCTTTATTTGAAGAGTTGAAATTGTTGTAGGAAGACTATGTTCATGCCTAGAAAATTCCTGGGAAAAAGAATAAGTCTTTTTTATCTTACTTTGTTAGAATTATGATCATGAAAGGAAGACTATAGTTTTGAAGAATGTGTACATTAAGGGTTTACTATTTCTCTCAGCATACTGGCTTTTGTTAAATGCCAGCTTTTGCAGAAATGTATCTCAGTTGTCAGTTCATTTTTAAAAGATGTCCCAAAATTCACACAAGAAATAATGCTTTTAATAAGGGATACAAGAGAATTTGTTTTAGAAGATAATTTAGTGTGCTTACTGTTACCGAACATCAAGTCTACAGATGCATTTTGAAGTTAAATCAGCTCTTTTATTACCAAATATATAAAGGATATTTAGGAATTAAATTTTTGCACGGATTTTTGGACACCCTATAGAAAGTCAAGTATGGATTGTGACTCAGCTCAGGGTAGGTGAGCATTATCACCTGAAGGCTTTTCTGAATGAAATATTAATCTGACTCTAATGTTCTATAAATTAAATTTATCAATTAGGATTTAATAAACTGAGTAACCCTAATCTAGGAAGAAGAAAAATTTAAATTTCATTAGTTACCATATAATTCAAGCCCTATTATGTATTTCTTAAGTAGACTGTTGACTGGATTTATCATAACTGATTTATGAAAAAGATGTTGATTATTGATACATTAGTCATCCATCATTGTCTCATTAGCCCCATTTAAAGCAGCAGAATGACGCACATTTGCTGGTTATGTATCTTTTTACGTTGGTGAGGAGTTTTTTATGGAAGGCTTTAAAATCACCTCAAGAAATATTCCTTTGCTATTCTATAGATGGCAATGTTTAGGTATTACAGGGTTCCCTGTATTCTTGTTTTTAAATAATGAGTACAAATATATATTTTTTTTCAAATTTAAGATTGTAAATTCATTTTGTAATATTTTGCACTAGTTACATAACTTAAGTATTAAAAATTTTTTTTACCTTCTTATCTTAAGGCTTACTTTAAAGAAGGCTTTTTAAAGAATTTGTTTTTGGTCATTAAATTTTTACATAAACTTGATATTCACTTTTTTAGGAAGTTAGCTGAAGAGTGTATTATTCCACTTGAAGCATTTGACAGTCCACATACCAAAGCAAATTTACTACTTCAAGCTCATTTTAGTCGACTTCAGCTGCCATGCACTGATTATTACACCGATTTAAAATCTGTCCTAGACCAAGCTATCCGTATCATTCAGGTAATTATCATAATTTTCTGTTTGTAATCCATGGATTAAATGTTAAAACCATAGAATTTCTTGATGTAAATTTTTTGGTACTGCATATTATTTGTGGAGTATTTAACAAACTAACTTCATAAAAGGTTTTTTTTTTTTTTTTTTTTTTAAATTTGAATCAGTTAAAATATACTTGCATTTTTTTTAGGCCATGATTGATGTTTGTGCTGATAAGGGTTGGCTTGCACCCACTCTCCAATCCATGGTTCTATTGCAAATGATCTTACAAGCACGTTGGCATGATGATAATGCTTTGCTAACATTACCCCATCTAGAAAAAAAGCATTTGCCTTTAATCAGGTATCGTTTTGTATCCTCTATCTTAAAAATAACTTTTTTGATTATGATAATTTATAAATAAATTTTTCTATGATAGAAAAGGGCGAAAGATTCTGTTATACATATTTCTTATATATACACTCAAGAGCCAAAACATTGTGACCACTTGTCAATAACTAGTTGGCCCACCTTTGGCGCGCAACACAGCTTCAATCCGCCTTGGCATGGATGCCACAAGTCCTTGGCAGATGGCTGGAGACAGATTATACCAGATGTTTAAGCAACGGTCACGCAAATCCGAGATATTGCGAATTGGTGGCCTTTGAACTCTGAGCTGCCATCCCAGGACATCCCGAATGTGTTCTATCGGATTGAGATCCGGTCAGTTAGGCGGCCAGGACATTAACTGGAATTCAGCATCATGTTCCTGGAACCACTCCAACACAATTTTAGCCTTGTGACAAGGGGCGTTGTCCTGTTGGAACATTCCATTTCCAGCTGGAAAAACAGAGGCCATGTAAGGGTGCAACTGGTCCGCAATGATGTTCAGATACCCTGTAGCATTCATGGTCTGCTCTACCACAACCACGGTTCCCAGAGACGCCCAAGAGAACGTCCCCCAAAGCATAGTACCGCCACCACCGTCCTGTGTATGACCTACTGTACATTGAGGGAGCAACTGTTCGCCTTGAAGACGGCGTATCCTGACACGGCCATCGGCGTGATGAATGACAAACCGTGATTCATCTGACCAGGAAACTCTCTCCCACTGATCCATGGACCAGTCACGATGTTCCCGGGCCCAGCGCAGGCGCAGTTGGCGATGGCCAGCAAAGGCACACAAGTGGGACGTTTGCTGCGTAGCCCCATATCCAACAGTGTGCTCCGATACTATTCTACTTTTCCATGCTTGTATTGGGCTGTCAGCTGAGCCACTGTCTGGCTCCGGTTTTGCTTCACTATGCGAGACAGTCTCCGACGCCCTTTTTCTTTGATAGCGTCTGGCCGTCCAACACCATGTCGTCTACTGCTGGTTTCACCGTTATTCATCCACTTTGCATAAGTACTAACAACTGTAGATCGCGAACAACCCACGAGTCGTGCAGTTTGGAAAATACTTGTTCCGAGCCATTACAATCTGCCCTCTATCAAAGTCACTTAGATCCGCATCCTTTCCCATCACACACAGAAGTAAGTGAAAGAATGATTCTTCAGACTCTCCAGCAGCAGTTAAATACCACTCCCACCTGTTCACGCTACCTTCCATGTCATCCAGGCGAGTTCATTGCAAAATGTAGGGGTGGTCAATAATGTTTTGGCTCTTGAGTGTATATGTTTTTATTTATTAATTTTGTAATCAAATACTTTTTTCGAATATCTAATTATTAACAGTGTGTTTTTATAATGAAAATATTTTTATATTAAGATCCTATATTATAAAACTTTTTGCATTGAAATGTGGAAAAATTTGGTAATTACTAAATAAAATTGTGTTTTCTGAGGGTTTTTAAAAAATGTAACAAATATATTGTAGAACAGATTGAAATTTTAGATATTTTTTTTTTACAATATAAAACTATGCACTTTAAAACTTAAGTGTATAGTTTTACATTTTTATGAATTTCAAAATTTGTGTTGCTTTGTTATGTTTTATTTTAATTTCATTTATAACAAGTTAAATACTTTAGAGTTATTTATGTTCACAAATTTTTTTAAAGCATTGCTAATTTATCTACTTGATTTCATTATAAAAGTTTTTTTTCTTAAATTTATAATTGAATAGTCTAAAAGCTCTGATATTAGCTACTAAGATGATATTGAATAATAGATTTGTGATAATAAATTTTAAGAGGAGGATATTTAAAAATTAATTTCATTATTATTTAATAAATTTAGTATGATATGCTGATAATCCCAGATGTTTATGAAAATTGTTGGAATTTTTAAGATTGTCTTGACTTATTTGCCGACTTTTAAAGATTTCTCGTATCATAAAATTTCCTGCATATAACCCCCACACACACATTATATATCAAAAATAAAACCTTAAAATTTCTCAGTGTAGATTATAGGTCACTGCATTGATTTTTTTCTAAAAATATAGATGAATATTAAATCACAATAAAATAGAAAAATATTTCTTTCTGTCAAAAATAAAAAGAATTTTAATGTGATAATGCAGTAAAAAGATTTTTATTGCAAAATTCATGTGTGTGCAAATGATTGAAAATAGCTATTGTACTTGGAAAAGGGATCAAAATGCGACTGGCATTATACCGGCTATGTATAAGATTAAAAAATACAACACTTTCAGTGAGCTATTTTTAAATTCGAGAGGGTTTAAATGCATTTTTTTCCCTTCCCTCTGCACATGTAACTGGACTTGGTGCTAAAAAGGGACTATGTCCAATAAATGTGGCATTATATCATAGAACTCATAGAGAAATCATATGTTTTCTTTAAAGTTTAAATGTAGGAAATTACTGTTGCTCTATCTGTATGCAACCATAACCAGAGACTTGAGACAGAGAAAAAATGTTCTGTTTTAAAACACCTGCAAGAAATAAAATTTCCATGTAAAAATAATCAATATTTTATTTTTTTTACCAATAAATTATATAAATGTGATTCCATCTGAAATAAATTTTAATTTAAAAGTCTATGTTCTCAAAATCAGATGATTTGAAAAATCTCCAATACATTTTTGTACTTTTGAAACATATTCTTGCATTCTGAAATAAGACTTTCTATTTGTTTTACCTTTATTTACGTTTTTTTTTTTTCCCGTGGAATATTTTTGCTTCTATCAAAGTTATTCCTTGCACATGTAGACTTTCCTACTTATACCATTTTTAGCATGTTATAAATAAATATTTTATATTATTTTACTATTAAAACATTATCAAAATGAAAGTTATATTAATGTAACTACTTAATCACAGATACTAAACAAAACAATGTGACATTGAAATTGACAGCAGGTTGTATGCTGCTGTGAATTATAGACAGGAAATAGTTTTTACAATTTTAGGCTGTTATATGTAATTCCTGTAAAAATTCTCCTTTCTACTCCAAAATTGATGTGACAAATACAATATGCATGTTGTCATTATAGAAAAAGGGAGTAGTAGAGAAGATTTCAATAGTGTATAGTTTCATGAAAAAAAAAATAATGATAAATAAATAAATAAACTGTTTAAATATTTTTTTTTTATCAAATACATTTAGTTAAGAAATTTTTCATTATTTTTACTCAAAATTTTGTAAATACGTTGAAGAAACTTGTGTCATTTTCTATCTATAATTCATTGATTTTTTTTTTTTTTTTTTTTTAAATTCTTCTATTTAATATTCTAATGCAAGCTTCATGTTAATAGGTTTAGCATGGATATGAGGAATGAAGCTAACAAGTCTCCCATTGAGTGTTTACCTCAGTTGATTGAAAAAATTTCCCATAATTTTGAACTGCTAGAAAGTGTTCTTTTGGGAGCCCTGGGTGAAGATAAACTGCATGATGTAAGTGAAAATCGTTGTTCTAATTCATCTTTCTAAAATGTAAAAAAAAATCAATCCTTCATAATAAATAGTTGATATCTTTTGTAATGATAATGGAAAAGTTAAAATCTCCCCATTCAATGTGAAGATTTGCCTTGTTGAGAGTGCACTAATGCGCTGATAACTTTGTAGCAACAGTGTGGTGCCCGAGTATTATTATATGTGGCTAATACCTTCTGGAAACGTTTTAGAAAGAAATTTGGCCATCTTTTCCTTATCATTAATTAAATAACTATTATCTTCTAAAATGTTGATGGCCAATTGGCCAGCACTCTGGGCCATTTGTACCACAGGCTTCAGATTCCAAACCTGGCCGTGACATGGATGTTCGTAGTAACATCGATGGTTCGGACGTAGGCCATTAGATCCCATTCTAATTAACCTAAAGTGTGCAAAAAATTATCATAACCAAGACAAAGGGACAAATCAAACCCTTTTTTTGGGCGGGGGGCTTAATGACCAATTGACTAGTTCTCTAACTTTCGGTACTACAGGCTTCAGGTTCGAATCCTGACTGCGACATGGATGTTTGTTAGTGGTTTAGAATTCACATTAAACTGTAGTTTAATTAGTCCTAAGTGTGCGCAAAATAGACGTAAAGCGACAAACCAAACCTAGAATGTTGAAAAAAAATAAACTTTACAAAAAAGATTATCTGAAAAACAATTTGTCTATTTTCGAAGTACAGATTTCTATTAAAGTTGGAAATGATTATTCTGTTTATAAAAAAAAATCTAAATCATGTGGGTGCTTATTAAAAAATAGAACATTGCACAAATTAAATGCACCCTATTTTTTTCTTGTTAAAAATAACATATACTGTTAGAATCCAAATTTCCAACATTGGTTTTTTTATATAACTTATTTATTCAAGTGACAAAAATTTAAGCATTACTTTCATCAAGGTGCTCTCCTCTGCATTCATATACCTTCCCTTACAAGACTGCATTGCTAAAATTATTGAAAGTGTCATCAGCTGTCTTGCCAAATTTTGAATGATCTCCTCAGAGTCCTAAAAGCACCATTTCATATGCAGGCCTCAGAAACAAATAAAAGATTGCTTGTGTGAGATAGTTATTATCTGATCACCAATTGTGTGGTAAATTGGCAAGCGGCTAAATCGGGTGGATTCAAAAAGAGCAGTGCCATTTAGGACGAATTTTGATTGGAATAAAAATAACTTAAATTGTGCTATCAAGCAGTTTAATTTTTTCATTTGATAAAATGAAAAAATTGACTGGTTTCTTTCCACTGCATATATCTGTCTAGCACTCTTAACAAAATATCGATTTGTCCTTTTTCAGTTAAACCATATGTTGACCATTTCAGATAATCCATGTTGAACTATAGTATGGTTGATGGTCGAGAGTAGTAAATTTTTTTCAAATGATTAATGTGCAAAGGTTTGTTATGCAGTAAAACCCATTGATTTCTGACCCATGTTTGTTTCCTTCTGAAATTGAGAATTTCCTTGTAAGCTGCCTTATTCATAGTTTAGTTTTGTGGGGTGAACTCACAATAAATGGTATCTTTATGATAAATATTAAAAACCAATTGTAGTGTAAAGGCTCATTCCCACCGAGGCGAGACAGGGAACAACATTTTTTCGACCCGTTCACAGCAAAACGTCAGAAATTGCGATTTGAAAGTTGGTCAACTTGAAGTGGAACTTCACTAGGCGGACTGCAATTTCTGACGTTTTGCTGTGAACGGGTCGAAAAACCAACTTTCAACTCGAAGCGATGGATTTCTAACCGGTTTCAGGCGAACGCGGCGAGGCTAGCAATTGGTCAATGCTTCACGCTTAAACGCCTCGGTGGGAACAAGCCTTAAGAGCAACCAATCCTCAAAACTTTTATAATCTTCTTGGGTTTCATTCAATATCTGAAAGTATTTTTTATAAACTTTAAAGTTCAATCACTTTAGAAAGTTAACATTTTAAAAGGTGTTGAAAAAATTTATTCAACAATATTGCCTGCATCACTCACAGACAAAAAGACTTAAAAACTCTACAACAAAGAATTTCCGTCCACACCCTCTCTAATTGGTTTGGTTCTAGGTACTTTGATTCTTGTAGTTGCGTAAAATCCTATAAATATAATTTTCCTTTCTTTAAAATATCAACCAAATTACATTTATATTTAGAATGCATGTTTTGAAAGAATCGTTTCAGTTGAATTTATAAAAGTATGATGTACTTTTTAAGCATTTATTTAAATATATGCCTGTTTTCAGTTCATTAAAAAGTTACATATGTTTTTCTTAGATTTACCAAACTTTAACTCATTTACCCATGATCCGTGTGGATGCCTCAATAAAAGGATGGTGGGACGAATCAGCCACTGAAGAAATAAGATCATTGCATTTGAAAGAAATACGTAAGCAGATAACTTTTTTTTTTTTTGTAAATATGTAAAAACTTATGATTTACAGGCATGTAAATTTTATTCTGATTTTTCTAGTGTCCACTATCTATAATAATAATGTGTTACAACTGATAAACTTCATATTTGATTTGTTATGTGAAAATAAACCAAAAAAAATCTTGCATACCTTGTAACAGCACTTCCAAACAATTATGAGATATCAAAATTTTGAACATGACAAGGGTCGTTGGGATAATAAGCTTTTTTTTAACTATAAGCCAAACTAAACAACTGAAAAGTCAATATTGGTAATTTAATAGTTGTTCAATATTTTAACTTAATTATAAAAAAAATATTGATGTGTCATTTATGCAAAATAATTATGAAACAATGCGATGATTTTCATTATCATGCAATGGAAAGAATTATGTTTAACAATTAAGAGCATTCATTATAAACACTTAATTTAAAAGAAACACTAAAACATCATCTTATTCAAAATCCCAATGGAAAACGACACTTGTTGGTCAGTTACAGCCTATAATAATTGAAGAATATTCCATTGTAACAATGTCTAGGTTATAAATGATTATGAAATATTGTACTATCTAATTTCTTAAACTTAAAATAATCATAAGTTTTTAAAACATTTTTAAAAATCAAGCAGAATTTCAAAGTTGTTTTAAGTAAATTTCAAGAATGCACATTTATTGCACAGAATTACATAATTTTCTATGCACTTCTATAATCAATTAGTAAAAACTTAAAATTATCTTTGTACCAACATTTTTCCACTCAGTTTAACAGAAAATATAGATTAGTAGAGATTCATTGAACTTTTCTAACAATTGCTCTTTTCTTTTTCACAAGATGGTGTTAGACAGGATGCCCATTGGCTGGATGTACATGCAGACCAGGAATATGTGTTGAATGTGAACTTAAGGAGGCTGAGCAAGAACCGAAGTGATCGGAAAGCCATTGCACCCAAATTCCCCAAACAGAAAGAAGAAGGCTGGTTCTTGGTACTCGGTAGCTTTGTAGAAAATGAACTTATTGCTATGAAAAGAGTACCTTACATAATGCACAAATCTACACAGCAAGTAAGATACTTTCTTATGATCATTAATCTAATTAAAGTTAGGGATGATTTCGTGTTACTTATTTTGAAAAACTATCCACATATTTAATAGAAATATGCTAAAAAGGTTCATGTGATTTTTTTGGAGGACAGTGATAAGATAAAATATATTTAGTGGTCTCCATGATGTTTTAATTGAATACATAAGACAGGAAGAGGGAATATAACTTATTTCGAGCAATTTCTCACATTTACCCCCTTTACAGTCCTCTATTACGCGAGACAAAATTATTTTAACATAAATTAGTAGATAATAAGCACGTTTTGTGGTGATAAACAACTAACCAAAGTTTTTTTTTGTTAAAACCAGTATTTCAATAAAATGAATATTTGTGTTGATGCAAAAAGAATAGTGTTGCCTTTGTCCTCGATTTAGTATTTTTTTTTAAATTTTCATATTTGTGATGTAATATATTGTATTATTACTTTCATTAATCCATGCAATTTATTTTTCCAGCTGATTTTCTACACTCCTTCTACTCTTGGTAGAATTATGTATAAACTGTATTTAATAAGTGACAGCTACCTTGGCTTGGATCAAGAATACGATGTGTGTTTGAATGTCGTCGAGCCTAGTTTACGTGCTCAGGTTAACACCGAAGTGATATCGGATTCAGACTCTAGTTCTGAAGAGGATTAATAAATACATTGTTACTGTAAATAAGATATGTATTTTTTCTATTGTTGATAAATTAAAATTGCAGAGCCATAAAAAAAGTTTCGGTAAATAACATTTGTAATATGTATGTTGATGAATGGAATTTTAACACCTATTGAAATGTCACAAACATATGCATTAAAAAAAAAAAAGGCTTCTCAAATGCTGAAATTTTATGTGAGCAAATTTCTTTAATTACATTTACCAGTAAAATATAATTTCTCTGAAATCAGGCTGTATATTGTTTATTAAGTAGAGCCAAAGAAAGACAGACATTTAAATTAAAACTATTTTTTTATTTATACATATTTAATGTACTTCATCAAAAATTAGTCTTTTAATCATGTCAACAGTAAATGTAATGGAGGAATGGCCGTCACAATTTTCAGCATCCAAAGTGAGTGAGCTCAAGTTAAAATTGCACTGGGTCTAATTAAAATCTTAAAACACCTGGATGAAAATTCAACAGCAACATATTTATTACACAGAATTTTCTAAACAAATTAAAAGAATTTCTTAAAATTATTTCAAAGTAAACAACAGATAATTTAAAAGTCTAATAACACTATAAAATAAATAATAAATGGCAATTCAATATATTTTTTAAAAGCATAGAGGAATTAGTTTACAGTTCTTATAGCAAAAATTCAAACAGTGTTTATATTAAACAATATGAATCGGTGTATTATAGAAATATATTAATACTTAATGAATATTATAACAGCCACGCAGATGTCACTTTCCATCCATACACAAAAATCTCACTTTTAAGCATATTTTTTTTATGACAGCAGTCCTTGAAGTTGAAGTGGTAAATACTCTTAGTTGAAGTGCTTACTTAGTAGAATTAATATAAGAAAATTAGATCTATACAATGGAGATGGAGTTTTGAATTTTTTTTTTCTATGAACAGCAAAACTGAAACACAATGTACTCTGCCTGCTAGTCATCCCAATATGAAGCTAAGAGAGAAGATCTGTAAAAAAGATACTTTATTAGGGTTTACAAAGAATGTTGTATTTAAAATTAGTATATACAATATGATGTTTTATAACAGATTAGAAAACACACTATAAAATAATAATGGTCTGTAAATTTTTTTTTTCTGTATTGTGCAGAAAAAATTTCTGCCAATGATTGTCACTCCTCCAACTATGAATACTTGTCAAACAATTTAAAAGTTGAAGCTAATTAGTCACCTTCATTTCATCAAATCCAACTTAAAGTTGCGAACTGTTAGTTTTACAATAAGAACTTCAATTTGCAAAAATTTTGATTATATATATATATGGTTAAAAGAATTTTAATACATCACCATTTTTTTAGAACTTTGGTATTAGCTTAATTCATTAAAGTTCTTGATTAAATGAACCACATGAAGTCAAGGGATTGAAACAAGTTCCCGGAACTTAAATATTATTAATGCAATAAATCTTAACTTACAAAAAAATTAACCCTGAACAAATATTATTTACATCAAATTTCATCTCCCTCCAATTAGCAAAATAACAGATTGAGGCATGCCTCTTCTCATTTTTTATTTTAAAATATGGTACATGATTTGATTCTAAATATTTAAATAGTTTTTTACATTTGAATGAAAATCTCTCTGAAATCAGACATCTAGGGATTTATTACATATTTTGGGGATTGCTAAAAAAAAAACAAATTCACTTTAAAATGATGTTCAGTAAGTTAATTATAATCTAAATGCCTTATTTCCAATATGAAATCATGATGTGAGGCCTGTGAACGATACCTCCTATTAACTATTCTGCAACTATTGTTTCATATCTTCCAATACGATGAGTGTATTATAACTGTTGGATGGTTATTATTGTATTATATTAGCCTATCTTCAAATCAAATTTCGTTAAAATCTTTTCTGTAATTCTAGAGATAATCGACCAAATTTGAAAACTCTGTTAATTTTGAACATCAGTGTACATGAAGCATTAAAATATTCAGGGCCATTTGGATGAATATATATTTATTAATAAACATTCTCAGTCATGAATATTAATAAATCAAAAAATGGAATTGACTAATTGTTTTTACATGCTTAGCTAAATTAAAATGAATATATAATGGTTCTTTTTTTTATACTGTAAGTAAACAAGACTCTTGGTCTATACATGCTATGCATCTCTTATGTAAATAGAGAAGTTCACCAAGTCTAAATTGTTGATGGTATCAAGACAAGAATGGTGTCATTTTGAAAGATCTTATCGCAGGAAGTAAAAAAGTGACCAGTCAATCAAAACTAATATATTTTCAAATTATCAACTAATTTGACATAAATTGGCCAAGATGATACAGATAACTATCTGCTTGTAGATCAGCAGGAAGGACAAAAAAGATGTATAACTGATTAAACAGAAATTGGAAAGAAAAAAAAATTCTATGTTAAGTTTTTTCCTCCTAATACAGAATAGCATCTTCAGCCTTTCAGTATACAAATATGCTAGGACTTTATAA
Organism: Caerostris darwini; assembly: GCA_021605075.1. Taxonomy (NCBI): domain Eukaryota; kingdom Metazoa; phylum Arthropoda; class Arachnida; order Araneae; family Araneidae; genus Caerostris; species Caerostris darwini. The sequence goes on along the minus strand of BPLQ01007303.1, from coordinate 424,703 downwards.
GTACATAGTTCAATACACTTCAAGTCACCAAACCTAGTGGTGAAGAGGACTTTTTATGTGTGACAGCAATTTTTAAAACCCCCCAATTAGTTTGCAATTTGCATTCTGTGCCAATATGCTTCTGAAGAGATGCTGATCAAAGCAAACACTTCCTCCAAGTTAGTGAAACAGACTTGGTTCACAATAATAGAATACATCTGTAACAAATACAACCAGTAATCATTTCTCAAATGTTTTGGATGTCAAATGCCAAAGAACTTTGTACTCTATTATTTCATATTGTGGGTCTTTTTTGTGAGAGCCACTGTAGAAATTTCGTCATTCTAAGGGCATGGCTGACCTATTTTCCATCTTCATTATAAGGGCATTTATCTTATCTTGGCATGCAATTTGAAATTGTATTTGGACAAAAGATTTTCATTATTCTTCTAAGCCATCTATTTTGTCATGCATCCCAATTTATCATTTAGGCAATAGTTAATTTCCGTGCTTTCGAACCATACAATAAAATGCTTTAAATCAATGAATTAAAAAGATTTAATTTTATTCTTGTACTACGTTCATCTGATTTTCAGACCTTGTTGAGTTAATGAAAATAATTTCGTACTTCAACAATTCTGATTTTAATTTCTTCATTAATTATCCCCTCTTTTATCAACAAGGTAAGTAACATCTTCAATTGTTTTGTTTGCCAGATTGACTCTCTTACAGTTGAGTTTCTCTTGTTTAGCCTTATAACCGTTGTTTTTTTTTTCTTATTACTGTTCAATTATATAGTCTTGGAGCATTAATTAAATGTATTTCTTTTTTGTTGTGTTACAACAGAATTAGGTCATCCCAAAATACTTAAATCTTTGAGATTGATTTTCCTCTATTTGTATTAATTTTATTGTATTGTATTTCTCACGATCCAATTCATAAAACAACAATCAATGCAGCTGTCTTGCATTACATAGACCAGAATCAAGTATTTTCATTTCATACTTTAATTATCACAAGCAAATTATTTATTTTCTGAACAACAAAGGTAATGATTAACTACTTTATATTTTAATATAAAATAAACTAAAAAATTAAATCTATAGCTTTAATAAGACTTATTGATGAATGCCGAAAATTTTCCCTTTTCACCACAAAAATACAATGTTTAATTTCCATCGTCTATAATTTTTACACAAAGACATTTTTTTTTTAATTCTTGACTCTCAATCAACCTGCACAAAATATTGTCTTATAGGGTTAATAAACTTGAGTTGAATTTTAATCATTTTTTAATAAATTCTTTTGATAATCAAGAATAGCAAACAAATTTAACACTTGCCTGTAACTGGTGTGTCTTGTTTTTTCTGTAAGCTATCTTCAAATCCATTAAAAGGATTTCCAGAATTAAATAAATTAGAATTGACATCATCTACATTAATCAGGTAGTTTTCATTATTTACATTATTATCTAAGGAAGTAGGTTCTAAATCCACAAGTTTAGTGAAAATCTGTAGGGTCAGACTTATAATTCTGTTGTTGGCTGCTTTGAATATCAATTAACAACCCAACATCAGCATTCTCTTCAGGACTGCAACACAAAAAATATTAAAAATTAATTGCAGAATAAAAGCTAAAGCTTAACATAAAATTAATTATTAAATTAACAAATAAAGTAATTAGTCATTTAAAATGTTATTAATTAATGTCAATTATTGATTAATTAACATTAAAAAATTATTAATTATTTAATAAAGTAATAAAAGAAAAAGTTTAGATAATACCAAAGATAAGCTTTATAATGTCAGGAATTATTTTTTTATTAATTTTACAACACAGTTCCTTAAAATATTGTTTTTAAAGTAAAATTTATTACAGAAGTATGCAATTTATTTATTAAAAAAAAAAAAAAAATAGACCAAATGATATTCTTTATCTTATAATTTTATGATAGTAATAAAAATTAAAAAAATTAAAAATTAAATTAAAGTAATAGTAATTTAAAAATCGCTAAACCGTATATAATTTTTAAAACTTGCATCTTTGGGAAAACAATTTAACATACTAAGCATCTTTCCTTTTTATTTTAAGTGTATTTTATAATTTTAAATAATAAACTATATGTGGTATTATAAAATAAAATACAATCATCTATTATAACAAAATTAAGTATATACATATACACAACATGTATACAATACATATACACAACAAATAAATTAAAATCTTATCTTTAATCGAAATTAAGTGAAATCATTACATTTTTAGATCTATTAAATTTTCAAAAACTTTTGAGTTTTACATAAATTATATATCCTGAACATATCTAAATGAAGTTGCTAAAATCGAAAATATTTTAAAACAATTTGATTAGGATTATAGAAAATGTTTTGATAATTTTTACAGTTTATCCATGTATAATGAATTGTTACATTAAATTCTTTCATTCTATATCTTTTAAAGATGTAACAAATTCCTGAACAACAAAACTTTATTTTATTAGAAATTTTAATTTCTAACTATGAGACATTATATGATTGAATCATCCATAGCATTGTTCCTAAAAATTTGTTATATGAAGAGATAGGGATATAGCTTGTTCATATGAATCACATCAACAATTATAGAAATAACCACAAGAACATTAAATAACTACCCATGTCAACAAATAATATTGTATACTTTGTATTATAGCAAATTGATCACTAGGTAGATATATTAAATGATAAATAAAGAAAATTTTCAAATTTTTTAGATTCCCTTTGCATCTGACATCAGGTTTTGCTTTTAGATAAATTCTGATCAGAGGTAAAGGTGACAGATAACGTTATGATTATTGATTCACAATGAAGATCATTAAATAAACTTTAATGTTTCTCATTGTTTTTTTAAAAAAGGTTGAGAGTTGACCATTTTTTTGAAGAAGTTGGAAATAGATATAAAAACTCAACTCCTGATTCGTTTATAAAAATAATTTTTAAAAATTCCGAGAATTAATGCTAAGGAGGCAATTCAATTGTATCCTTTAATAATACAACCACTAGCAAAGACAGTTGCTACTCTAGTAACAACCAAATAAGTGTTTAAAAATTATTAACACTAAGATTTACGAAAAACTTCCTTATACAACGATGAAAGAAAATCTTATATAAACTATTTTTTTGTTAAGAAAAAATTAGATTTTATGTATTGTAAATATATTATCTTCATGATTACAATATATAATGCTTGCATTCTATTCTACAACACTTTTCTATTAATTTACCACAGTTATTTTTATAGGACATACATGCTTTGTAAACAAATTTAGGATATAATATCTTTTAAGTCAGCAAATAATTAAAATTATTAAACGATATTTTATTAATGTAAAAGACGTTTTTATAAATATGCAAACTCAATAAAAAATAAAATTTTACAAATTTTATAAAGATTTTACAAATTTTGTAAAGATCTTAGTTCATAAAATTATCATAAAGAGTTTAAAGTTAGGAGTTTATAAAAAAAATTCAACTGAGAACTGTGGAGTTGGAAATTTTTGGGTTTATTCCCTAACTCCTGTTTTTTTATTTTCCCCTCCATGGGCATTGTTATCTCTACTTCTCTACACATTTCAAACACACTATACAAGAAAAATAAATTATCTTTGAAAAGGAAAGGTATACAAACCTAGTGGTACAACTCATTTCCTCATGACTACTGTACCCATTTGTCTGTGGAGACATGTCTTCATTGGCACTCAATGTTCTGTTTGACAATATGGAAAAGCTATTGGAAACACTAATTTTTGATGATTGCTCATCTGACACCATGAAAGGTCCATTGCTTTTAGCAGAATGATTGGCAATGTTTTCGGAATTAAGTATATCGGGTAAAGGATTCATTTGCTTTGACCAAGAGCTGGAATTGGACATGTGCTTCTCAGTAGTGCCATTGATGGAAGTATTTTTAGTTTCCACACTCATGTCCTTGATTCCATTAGTGATAATATTTACTCTGGACACATCTGCAGAGTTGGAAGCATTTACAGCAGGAGTTTCTACACTTTGAACAGGTTTAAAAGCATTATCACTGGGAGGATTACTAGGAGATTGTGCTGGTGCCGATGCAGTTTTGCCACGGGTTCGAGCCATGATTTGTTCCACACGCTGCAAGTTAATTAAGATGAGATTGAATATCTTTTATGAAGTTTTTTTATACATGAATTAAAACCATCCATAGTGAATTTTTAAAAAATAGTGCAATGTGTCATTTAAATAAAACAAATCATACAATAAAGGTATTTATTTATGTAATTTTTTAATATTTAAAATGAAACATGACTTTTATTTTTTCATTTCTGCGTTACATCTCTTATTCTAAAAAAATTTCAAAACTACATGAATTTTTTCTAGATTTGCATAATTACCAAATACAAGAGTGTTAAAAATTAGATAATGTTATTTAAGTTGAATGGGGAGACAATAATTATACAAAATTAAATTGATTTACACATTTAGCACTACACTCTTAATGATCGTATAGATGATGAAAACAGATGCGATTACTTTTATTATTTTGTAAATTTTTTTTAAAGATTTGTTATTTAAAATTCTTTATGCAATGTTTAATCGATAAAAAATTCACCGGTGAGATATATTGTTATTAATTTCTTTTAAAAATGATGAAATTTTTACATGTTCAAATTAATGATATATTCTTGCCTGATCTAGTCATGAATATATTCTAATTATATAAATATGTTGAAATATAGGAAATAGATAATTTTATTTCATATTTCTAAATTGCAGTCAAAAATTAATGTAAAGCAGATAAATTTAATACAAGTTTAAATGGTATTCAAAATATTTTCTGAGCTTTCATTTAGAAAATAGTTTGAATAATCTTTTTAAATATTAAAAATAATTTTTTAAAATTTGAAAAATTTTATTTAACACACTATAATGTATTAAATGAAATAAATTACCATTTTTTTCATGCTATAATTTTTTTCCTTTAAATTATAATCGCTACCCATTTGCAAACACTTTTGCAAGACACCGTATACAGAAGTTGCTTTTGAATAGGAAAAAAAAAAAAAAAAAGAATTATAAAAAATATAATAATGAGTTATTTTTCTTACCCTTTTCCTTTCTGCCCTCTCTGCTTCTTCTTTCCTTAATTTTTCTTCAAGTTCCAGCCTCTGTTTTTCGGCTTCTTCACGAGCTTTTCTATCTTGTTCTTCCTTCTCTGCTCTCTACAAATTCAAGGGGAAAAAAACCATTCAAATAACCTATATGTATTAAACTATTATACATTATTATGTAATTAATCAATGATATTTAAAAGTGTCTATATGTGTGTGTGTGAGCAATTTAAAAAGATGCATTTAATATATACATAGAATATGTTTAGAAAAAAATTCAAATGGGCAATACTACACATCAATATAAATGTTTTATTCCCTTGAGGTCACAATCTACCCAGTGTCCCAATCTGCTTATTCAGTGAAAAGAATTAAAGAGAATAATGCCATTTATCAAAAAATCATTTAAATCGTTATTGCTAGGCCAATAATTTAATGAAAAAAACATTATGGAACAAGCTTGCGTTTCTGTTGGACATCCAGTACATTTTAGTACAATTAAAATGGCAAGTAATGAAAGGTTGCTCTTTGATTTCTAGTACAGAATTAGATTCAACAACAATAAATTTAAAGCTGAGAATGTCTGGGGTGTCTTCAGATAAACTATGCGTAATTTTTCAAGGTGGCCCAAAAAATCTTGAGCATGGAGCCGGGGGTAAGTCCCATTTAGAATTTTTTATTATTTCAGAGGAAAATGAGAAAAGTTGTAAAGACGTATAAACTATAGAGCCCTCTGGAGTAGAAAAGAGAGCACCTTGCAATTGAGTATACACTTCCTCCAGAAATAAATTATATTTAGTGAATAAATTAAAAAATATCCAGTATATTTTTATAAAAAAAATTGTGATACATAACTTTATAATTAATAGCATACGGCAGAGATAAAAAATATTAAACATACATAATTTATATAAAAAAACAATAATCATCTCTAAAGTTAAAAATTATGTTACTGAAATTCTTTCTCTCAAAATTCTCTTACTAAAATATAAATTAATAATTATTTTTTTGTATTGACCTGTCTAGCTTCTTCTTCTTTTCTCTCCAGCTCTTCTCTTTCTCTTTGTTGCTGTTCTTCAATGGCTTTAGCAAGTTTTTCTTGTTCCAACTGACGATGCAATGCTGCCAATCGAATTTGCTCCTCCTCAAATCGCCTCTGTTCTTCCTCCTCCAGTCTTTTCTTTTCTTCCTCTTGTCTCCTGAATACAAATGCACCATGAAAATTTAAAAATTCATTAAATAATTCAACTATATTTATAGAATAGTGTCTATATACTGTGCATACATTTGCTTAATACTATATTTAAACTTCAATAACATTAATGAAGAAAAATTCAATACATATTTTTTTTTATTAATAAAACTGGCAACACTACATAAAGCTTGACAATGAAATAGAAAATACCATTTAAATGACGGTTTAAATAATAAATTGAATACATAAATTAAAAAATTATATCAAAATCTATAACTTTATAAGTTAAACAAACAGCAAAAAGGTTGGCATAGTTGCTATAGCAGCAAGATAGCCTTATTTTTTTCTATCACTAAATCAAAACTCAATCAACTCAAAATCATGCCCAATTTTAATTATTTTAATTCATGCCACAAATTATAGATAAAAAATTTCAAATGATTTTGAGTTGAACAGTGAAATATATACTCAATGGGGGAAAAAAAAAAGGAAACAAAAATGTTACTGATAAGGTATATTTTTTTTTATCGGGGTAGAATAATCAACTAAAAAATCAAAATAAAAAATCCAAAGGAATATAGTTGGAGATAAAGGGATGATGTTATACAAGAACATATTTTAGATCTGAAAACTGAAAATTATGAAAATAAAGTATACTAAACATAGTCAGTTTCACACTATGCTTTTTTATTTTTAGAAATACTCAGCTAAATTTCAATGCAATTCAATCATATGTTTTTGTACAAACAATAAAGGTAGGACATCAATATTTTAGCAACCATTGAGAAGTTAGAGAATGTCAAAAAGATAGGGACAAACTCCCCAAATTCTTTAAATAAAATCTTTCTAAGATGTTTTTTCTTTTCATCTGATAAGATTAGGATTTAATAATCATTTTTCTGAAATTATCTCATGTTTTTACTGAAAAAAAAATAAGAATGCATAATATATAAACAACTAATGCTGAAATACGAATCTTTCTGATTATAATAACTGCTAGAAAATTTGATACATCACGTAAAATAACATTATTTTAAAATACTAAATACAAACTTTAAAAAAAAAAAAAAAAAAAAACTTATAATTTGCCTTATTTCTTCCAGTCGTTGCCTTTCTAATTCTGCTTCTCTTTCTGCCTGCTCTCTTGCCAATCGTCGTTTCTCAGCAAGAGCTGCCCTGGCTTCTTCCTCTGAGGTAATTCGAGGTTTCGATGGCATGCCTTCTTTGGGTAGACTATCTGTAAAACTTGTTTGCATCTGGTTTTGAATTTCTGTTTTCATTTCGTTCTGTTGAGGTTCAAGTGGAACTTCTGATTTCACATTTTTTTGCAGATTTTCAGATGGAAATTCTGGTTTTGTTTCTTTTTGTTGAGCTTCATATGGAATTTCTGTTTTTGGCTCTGGCTGTTGAGCTTTAGTTGGAATGATTTGTGCTACACTATCATCTTTCTGAACAGTCTCCTCAGCACCAGTTGTGTCCACTAAAGAAATACTTTGCGATTTAGATGGAGTGGCCACACTTGATTCTTCTGCTTTACAATCTGAATCAGTTACTGATTGACTAAAAGTATCCACATCAGATCCAGCTAGAGCACTAACTTTTGAGTCATCAGAGCTTATTAGCATTTCAGAATCGGTGGTAGGAGATGTAACAGTAGAACTGGGTTTAATATCACTGGTTGGCAAAGGACCTTTCAGCTCTGAAGATTCTTTCTTTTCTAGAGAATTACTATTTTTAGCAGAACTTTCATTCACATTTGTGGAAGCCTGACTATCAGCAGATAGAGGTCTACTGGAAGGTTTTCCTCTCTGTTAAGTAAAATAAAAATATACATTATACAATCAAAAAGGAAAATTTTGTATCAAACTAAACACAACTGTTTTATTAAACCAGTAGCAGCAAAAATAAATAATTACGTTTTATTTTTTAAGTTATCTTTACTATTCTTAGTGACACTTATATAGAAATTACAATGCGAAACTTGAACAATTGAGAGCAGTAATCTAAGCAATTTATCATGTTTTCAGAGAAAAAATTATCATAAAATATGTTTCCTGCTTTAAAAATTCAGTAATAATTTTTTATAAAATTATAGCACAAAAAGACATATTTCCTGCAAACATCTATAACTTACAATCTATACTTTATATTTTGTAATAAACTAGCATATAATTCATTCACTTATCCAATTAAAAATACATAAACACATTTTAAGAAATATTCACGTTTAAGCAAGCATTACTTAAAACATATCAACATTTTTTTTCTGAATACATAATGAAGAAAGATAACAGAAAACAGATGAGATTATTATTTTCCAATTAATACTTTAACTTGAAATTGAATGAAAGTTATGCTATAAACGAAATTCCCGAAAGCGTATATGGCATTTTAAAAATGATATTTTCAATATCTATTTGATTTAAATTTAATTACACACAATTTTAAGACTTAAAAGCATATATATATATAATACAATTTCATACCCTGATGTACATAATATAACCTATCCAGAAATCCTAATAATGCCTGCGAACATATAAATCTTAACCTCCAATTTAAACAATACAATTTTTCCATCTCTTTAAAATATTCCTCCTCCTACTACTATTTGATTTATTTAATTTATCCCTGTGTTTGTTTTTCCCTTCACAATATTGTTGAACATCTCTGTTTGACATTGACATAACTTTAATTCTATTATTAGATGCAAACTTTAAATTAGTATAAGTATGCAAGTATTTTTGAGATCCATGAAATATAATTTTCAAGGGTAAATTTGTCTTGCACTTCGATAATAAATAATCTTTAAATTCATAAGGTGTATAGTATACAAACTAATTTTATAATTTGCAAATATATTTTTAACTACATATAAAAAATAAGAAAATCACTTTTAATTAACATAAAATTCTAATAATCAATCTTAATTATTTCATTATAATGTGCTGATACTTTGTAGTAAATTTACCTTTCTTAAATTATCTTTTATAGGCACAGGATGAGGTTTAGCTTTCGCAGCTACATCTACTGGTTTTGGAGGTGGAACAGGCTTCTTAGGAGCAATCACTTGTTTACAATTTTTTATTTCAGGATTTTCTCTATTTGCACTCTTTGCTCTTGGTGGCTTTTGAAGAGAAGCTGAAACTGGAATGATAAAACAATACACATTACATATTTCCCAGAAAACAATTTAAGGAGAGCATAGGAAAGAGAGATTAAACCAACTAGTCTCTGTTATTTCAACGAATTTCTTCCATTTTGTGAATTAATAAATTTAATCCTTTTTTTTTTTCAATTCTTTCACTAAAATTGTTTTCAGCATTGTTGTTTAAAAAAAAAAATAAATAAACAAATAAACTTGTTTACAAAAATTGTTTTTAAATTATTTAGAAGCATTTTATTTATTTACTTCTTTTTTGCAATTTGTTTATTTACTTTGAAATTAATATCCATACCATCCAAATATGAAATTGCTTCTTTCAAGGTTTAAGATTTATTTTTATACATATAAAAAAAAATTTTCATTAGCTTTGCACTACACTTTTGCACAAACACGGACACATATGCATGCATTACAATGCTTATGACACACACTTTATAATAACAAATAATTTATTTTATTTTATTTTATTAGTTTTATAATAATTATCATCAAGAAAAGAAAACATGAAATTAAACACTTTTTTGAATATATATATATATATATACACTTCATCTATAAGTTTTAGAAATTTATAAATAATTCAGATTCAGATTAAATAATACTCAACAAAATAAAAATTATTTTAAATTTAGCAAACCTGATTCATGCAATTTAAAGATAAAAATTAGTTATGAAAACGAAATAGACACTTTAAAAACTTTAAACTATACCATTTCTTTCATGTAATCTGACTGGTCTTTCAGGTTCTTTCTTAACTATTTGAGATGATACTGAAGAACCATCAACCATGGATCCATGAACACTGTATGGCCTAGGTCTCCTAGGTCCAGGCCTATGCCTCATATTCACAGCAGAACTGGAAGCAGTACTAATTTCAGATGTCCCAGACATGGAACTCTGAGGTCTAGATGGAGACCGAGAGCTATCTTTACCTAAAAAGAAAAGGAACAAAATAGTAATTTTTTTAATCATATCAGTGTTTTATTTTTTTAACAACTGAATTATTCTAAATTAAAAAAATCTTTTTAACAAATAATAAAATTCTTAACTGAGGATGGTTTAGGAACATTTTTATAATTTTGTATGAATAATTTAATTGTTTGAAAATAGACACTGAATATAAATAAAATTTATTTCTATAATTTTCATAAAACTATTATTATGCTATTTTTAATAAAATGCTTTTTTAACAAATAATACATTTGAGAAATTTTTTTTAATATATATATAATATTATAATATTTTTATTAGATTATGTTATTTTTTTTTAAGTGCATATCATTCATTCTTTGAAGAATGATAGGCACTTAAATTATAATTTATTTACTTAGAAATTAATATCCATACCATCCAAAGATGAAATTTTTTAAATTGTTTCTTTAAATTATTTGAAAATTAACACAAATTTATTTATGCAAAATAAGCATAATTAATATATAATATGCAAATAAGTGAAATCTTACTAATTTACAAAGATGTTTGTTCTTTAATAAATAGTGATGGCCATCATTTTTTTAATTCTAAATTCTGTTTAATTCGAAAGTTATATATGTAAAAGCAAAATTCTATACAGCATTAACGTTGTGATAATATTAAAAAGGAAAACTGCAATTGAATCAAATTTTAATTTCTTAATCTTCTTGGAAGTGTGGTGATATATTAAGTTTGTCCTTCATTTATTCAAATTAACTAGAAGTACATCCACACTTTCTCAATAATTATTATTTCAAAAATTCTTAATAGATAATGATTTGTTAATATCACAAATTTTCAGACAATAAAAAATTTCCCCTTTTTAATAATAAATATGAATAAAAAAATTTCCAGTATCAAACTGGATAAGTTAGCATAAATTTTTCCGAGACATTTAAAATATGAAATTGCTTTATATATTTTTTCACAAATAAGATACAATTGATATAAAAAAACAAAAAATACAAAAATGATTGAAAGAATGATTTACCAGGTAGAAAATATAATTTAACATTTAGGTAAATAACACAAATATTTAGTCATAAAAAAGATAAATATGTTGAAACTGAGCACAACCACATACCTTGAGAAATAAATTACCATTTTTACTCCAATGCTATAAGACAGAGAAGCTAAATTAACAGCAAAGGACACCACCACCAAAAGGTTGGGGAAATAACTAGCATATGATTAAAAAAATTATTATTCATGAGTTATGAACATTAAAGCATGCACTAAGAACCCAAAAGAGCAATAAAAAATTTTAAGAGGAGGAAAAATCTACAAGGAACGGCTACTTCAAACAATTAACAAAAACAAATGGTTAGCAAAATCAATAAATATTTCTTTAAAACTTAACAGATTATATTAAAGAAAAATGTATAACAGTGAATTACAGAGAAGAAGAGAAAGCAAGGAAAAGGGATTATATTTAAATAACATTATTAGTACAAATTTTACTTTTACAAAGCAATATTAAGAAAAAATATAAAGTTGTAGTTATTTCTTTAAATAATTTTTAAAGATTCACAACATAAAAGTACTGAAGAATTATCATCTCAATTTGCTAAAGCTATTTCAAAAATTCCAATTTGCATGTCATTTAAATTAATCTTATTTATATACTGAATTGAAAGAAGAGTCCCATTTTATGATTCATAAATGCTATGATTTCTAGAACTATGTCAGTTTTCAATGGAATAAAAAGATATTTGTTTTAATAATACTTAATTAAATAGATAATGATAATAATTTTAAAAAAAAAAAAAAGGCAGTTCAGTTTAAAAAAAAAAAAAAAATCTTAAAAAATAACTTTTGTAAGATATTATTGCAAAATAAAACTAGGTGCATTAATGATAAAAGGAATTTTTGAAAACCTGAAAATAGTTAAAATTGTAGTCTTATTTAATATACAGAAAATGTTTTATAATGTTTTTTATTAAGTATTTAGAAATACTATTTGTCCAATAAAATATCTTCAGTGCCTTTTATGAAACATAAAACATGCCCAAAAGAAAAGAAAAATTTAATGCAACAATACAGCCATGCTCATGCATACCTGGAGACAAATAATGAGAAGACTGGTAACTGTCAGGCTTATTCAAATTCCATGCAGACACTGTGCGATTTCCCGCAAGTGCCTCAGCTCTGAGTCGAGCAGCACGGGTAAGCCTTGGTGCAGCAGCCAAATGCATCATGCTCTGAGCAGATCTCATCCCACTTTTAGGAAAGGTTGGCGAGGGAGTCAATTCCCTTCTTTCCTTTGGATTTGAATCAGGCAAATGAAGCATGCTTCGAGTCATACTACCCTTGTAAGAAATTGGGGTTCGTGCCTTCCTACCAACTGTGGAAGAGTTGGCAAGATTGCACATACTTTTACTCATGCTAGGAGATACTGTTCTGGGGCCTTCATTGGTAGTGGTGTCAGCAGCATAACTTCTGGGGTCACGGTATGTGCGTCGTGGCTGTGCCAGTTGATCAAGACGAGTCATACTCACAGCTCTCATGCAACCATTACCTCGAGGTGTGATGTGGGGTGTAATACTGCGCTCTCTCGTTAGAGTTGGCATGATGTCCGTCCTCTTCCTTCCCCGGAAAGTTGATGATGAGAGTGACACCATGCTGCGGGACATGCAGTCTTCTCCTGTCAAAAAAGGCCATCAGTTGCAAATTATTGATTATGCTTTTTATTTACTTTTTCCTTACATTACATAAGTTTTGCATCAAACAGAGTATATTGTAAAACTGAATAAAATTATTACTGTTTATAAATAAAAAACTCCACTAATAAATATTTGTATATAAATTGTAACTCAATGATATTTTTGTTGGCTTATAGGGAATCAAAAAATTTTTAATTGGATATTAAAAAAAAAAAAGTTTAAATAGCATTCAATTGACAAATTTCTATTTTTAAAACACTTAATACTAGATAGCAAGGATCATGAAAGGGAAGTAAAATAGAAAAATTTTAATTTGCCATAAGCTTAAATTATAATGCGAATGGCCCAAATTTTATTCTTATTCATTTATTTACAAAAAAACATTTAAAAATATTCTGGAAGTAGGTAGAGTTTAAATTATTTATTTAACATTAAAAATTCTAAATGTGTCATGTTATTAAAAATATGCTGTGTCTAAAAATTTCAGTAAAATAATTATTTCAAACAATTAATTTAATAAGAAATAGAATATATGAAATTTTAATTTTAGAAAAATTGCAGAATGATATTTTGAAAAAATATATTACACACATTTACCGATTCATTGGTAACTTTCCTAATTGAACAATCACTATTCATTATTTCAAATGGTAAAATAAAAGTTATGTATTTTTTTATACTTTGAATAAATAAAATGAATATCTATGAATTTTAATAATTTACAATATTTGATTGAGGTATATCCAACAACTATTTCTGCTGTTATATTTCAAATTCTTAGCATGAAAAGTAGTGGAAAATTATGCTTTCCATTGTTGGATATAACTACCTTAAACTACCTACCTACCACTTTCATTGAGAAATTTCTTTATTAACAAATTAATTTAAAGTTAATCAAAATGAACTAAGAATGCTAATATAATAAGTGCAAAATATTTTTAAATGCAAAAAGAATATCTAAAACGAAAATTAATAATCAAATTAATTACAATTGAACTCAACCTAAAAATATTAAAAAGAAAAGAAACAAAATAAATTATAAGTAAACAAAAAAATAGCAATAGCACAATGGAAAATTAAAACCACTATAACTGATTAGTTAATTAATGTTTCAAAATTATAAATTTATATTAAATAAAATATTACTTTCAATGATAGATTCATTTAGCCGTGCAATTCTACAACAAAACAAAACATGCACAACTACAGATGCTGCAATTCTATTCTAATGCTCTAAATATAAACAAATACATGCAATAAAGTTGCATACACATTTAAAAAAAAGGAAGAATCTATTTATATTTTTAATTAATCAGGCTAATTGCAAAGAGTTTTTTTTCCCTTCTATTTGTTTGTGACATAAATATGTAACATCTTAAAAAAAATCTGAAACACATAGAAAACCTTACCAAATACATATAACATGAAATTATATCTTAACAATAATGTTTAATATTTAAAATAAACAGTAATATTTTACAATAAAGAATAATATTACATTCAAAATATATTTTTTTTTTTTTTATATAACTACAATACTTGAATCATTTCTTTTTATTATTTACATACACACCTTTTTTTTTTTTACAAATAATCGAACGAGTTTTATCTGCACCATGTTATGTATACAATGCTATAGCTTAGTTATTGGTTTAAAAAAATTTTGCAACCATTTTCATTACATTGATTAAGCATTTAAATGCAGCTATTTGATTATTTTTAGTTCATGATTTGCTTGTAACACAGGTTTTTCATCTCAAAATAAAATAAATACTTTTATGTTAAAACCTTCTCACAATTATAACTGATTAAAAGTAAGAAGCAAAACTTGCCACCCAAGTTCAATTTGTGTGTATTCTAACTATCCAATGGAATTCTGTAAATTTAATAGCTTGATAATAAGAGTAAAGATATATTAATGCATTGGCTCCGAATTAAGATTTTTTAAAAACACAATTTGCTGAGGAACATTTAAATTAAATAAGCATATTCAGGGACAAAACATGCAAAGCTGGAAGTCTTTTTATTTTGATTATAGAAGAAGAGGTAAATTTGCAAGCATTCTGTCACGCCACATCACGACAACCCCTAACAATCCTTACTCACCAACTAAAACCCCCGACCCTACCAGCCAACCAGAAGAAGGACTATCAAAAAAATTAGGGCGGAATTGAACATTGCCATCTCCCATCGACAGACAGGCTTTCATGTCATTGGAGCTTTTATGCTGCAGAGCTATTTGTTTAGATAGATAACTAACTCTGCAAGGCATCGGCTCGAGGCTCGTAGAACGAAAGTAATCGGATAGGTCATTACGTGAGTGGTCATCATTTGAAATGTTTTCTGTAAAATAGAAAATCAGAAAGCTGAAACACAAAGAAGGATTTTTTGGAAAGGAAAGGAATGTGTGAAATGATACAGCAAAATAATACATAATTGAGTAAACAGGACGTTCAAATATCTTGCTTTTTTTTAAGAAAAATTACAAGGATATGGACAAAAATATTTGTTATTTGATGTTCAAAGTATTCAAAAATAAATGTTCTTAAGTTTTTACAGTGTATTAAGTAAAAATAATTTTTTTAATGTTTATTTAAAAAATAGTTTTATTTTTCTAGACAAAATATATTTATTTTATTAAAATTATAAACATAAATTAAAATAAAACAAAAATTGAATGAGTAATAAAATAACATAATAGTAAAAAAATTGAAGGATTTTTTAGAAAGTTTTAAATTGTTCAATTTATAATTAGAGGTAATTGTAACATTACCACTCAAAAATATTCATGACTTATTTAATGTGAAGTCTTTATTGATAAAATTAAAACAATAAATGTAAAAATATAATGAAAATAGACATTTTTCATTAGTTTCCTAAATGTATTTTCTTTTCAAACTTATTTAAATATACATTAAAATGAATTTATTTATAAAAATTTACAATTTAATTTTTTAAATACTGAAAAACATTAAACTTTTAAAATAATATCTCCATGTACTTTACTTAAAATAAAGCATGATTTTTGGACAGCCTGAATACAAAGTAAATTAATTTGCAACAAAGCCTTATATACAGCAAAAATAAAAAATAATAATGTGCCACAAATCATATAAACATAAAAGTAGTTGTAAAAAAATAATTTACTACAAGAAAGCAACTGTTTCTAGTGAGAAAAATTAAGCAGAATTTCCCAATTTAGCTAGTTGGCACTTTTTTATAATCAATAATGACATGTTTATTCCAAAAAATAATTCTTTTTACTATAAATTACTACAGAAAAGTAAGAAGATTTTAAGTTACTTAACTGTTCACCAAATATGTACTATAATGATCTGAAAAATATTTTACTACCAAACATTAAGAGTTCCTATTCTACACAAGATCACACTCGTAAAATGCAACAGCATTCAATTACAATATACAGATAGTGCATTATGAAAGTAAATTGCTAGGATGTTGAAAATTAATGAACAATAACAATAAATATAATTATCTTATGCAATCTCAAAATTGGTAACATTCTATTCTTAAATCCAAGTACCAAGCAGAAGATTAGTTAAAATATTAATAATTAATTTTAAAACTAACCAAATTTTCTGTCCAAACTACAGGCTGATGTAGCTCGAGGAGGAGGTCCAAGTTCCCGTTCTTCTGATCTTCTACTTACAGAGGACATAAGCACAGAGCCGGCATTCATACTTCGGCCCATACCAATAGCTGCAAGATCTAGGTCAAATGTTCTGGGTGTGGAACTACCAAAAGCAAAACATGCAGAATTCCTCTGTGCATTCCTTCGAGCTTCAATTCTTGCTTCCCTTTCCATGTTGCGGCGAAGAATAGCTTCTTTTCTTTCCTAAAATAAAATAAAAAAATATTCTTTTATATTTGTACATACCTTGTCACAAAAGAATAAATAATCTGAATCACTTCTGCGGAGATACTTCTTTAAATAACAAATGACGTAAACACAGTATCAAAAAGTTACTATTTTATACAAAAATAATTTTTGCTACATTTTATTTATTTTATATGATTGTATTTTACTACTAGTACATATTAAATCAGCCCATTTTTTTATGCAAAGAAAAAGTTTAAATAAAATGCTACAAAATCATGGATAATAAGATGTACAATTGTTTGAGGAAGAAACTCACTTGAATTCCTTCAAATAATCAACAGAAGTACTACTTAACTTTGTTAGAAATAACAGCATTAAGTTAGATATTCATTTAATTAGATATGTTTATAAATAAAGGTTTTAAGTAAGGTTTGATAATTGCAAAATTGGAAGTTTAAATCAAAACTTATAAAAAATATATATATTAGATGATAAGGCGTTTTATAAATCGTAACAAAATTTCAGCAAAAATACTAAGGCACAAGTGATTAAAAACAAAAAATAAATACTGTACTGACATTAATTACCTTAAGTTTTTATTAATTTATCTACATAGTTTTTAAAATTGTTGAAATAATTGTATTTTCATTGTTTTTAATAACACGCATAGTATTATTGTCATAAACAAATAAAACAATTATAAAAATTTCAATAAAAAAACCGAACAAAAGAATTTAGTCCAAAATAAATTTATAAAAATGGATTGTATAAAAAAGAAAAGTTGAAAATACATGTAAATCTAAATAAGAAATGCAAAATGTCTTATATATAAAAAAATATTTTGAATCTCCTTTATTATATTTTGAATCTCCTTTCATAAATATGTTTATATGAAAGATAGGAAAATAAGAAAACATCATTAACATTAAAAAGTTAGATCCATATATTGTAAGAAAGGAAAAAGACATCATAAAGCTTAACATTATCACCATATTTTAAACCTCATTAAAAAGATTGATTCATAAAGATTCTGATTAAAAATAATTTTCTGTTATTAATTAATTATCAATTAAAATTTAATTTATAAATAATTATATTTTTATATCTCTAAAGGCATTAAGATAGTCAACAAATTTAATATTTCATTAACTTTAACAAAATAGACAAGATTGAACCAGTTTAATTAACTAAATCCAAAAATTAAGTTTAAATAGTGGGTAAAATGTAATATTCCAACTAAATTTGTATATTCTTTCAACTAAATTTATACAAAATTTATGTTTCAACTTAACTACCTATTTTTATTTACTTATATTTAGTAAACTTAAAACAAAAAAACTTGCCTGTTCTGCCTCCCATATTTGTCTTTTTCTCTCCTCTACTTGCTGCCTCCTTTCAAGTTCCTTGACACGAGCTTCCTCTATCCTTCTCCGCCTCTCTTCTTCCTGCAGCTCACGATGTTTCTTCGACTGCATAAATTGTTGTTCAAGATCTCTCATACGCTTTAACCTTTCTTCTTCTTGTTGTTCACGAAAGATTCTGATTTTTTCTTCTTTATCTTTCTGCACCTGTAATTCTTTTGCATCACCTACAAAAAGATGTTTTTAATGGAAGAATTTTACAATTAAATGCATGTTTTTAAAATCCCAAAGTGAATGAATGACATTCCCCCCTTATAAACTAGAATTCCACCGTGCCCTTTTATTCACAAATTAAAATTGATATAACAACAGTAACTTAAACAAATAATGACGTAATAAATAATGACATAAATATACAATTATATATATAAATAAACACATAATAGCGCAAAAACGGAATTTTTTTTAAGTAGATTTTCAGTATATATACTGATACAGATAGTATTTTTAATATTGTGAAGCTTTTATTTTCTCCATTAATAATGAGTTCAGCATAACTAAGAATTTAAAGCAATTTGATTATCATTTTAATCTAAAATGAAGGATTTAATTTTATAGAAGTTGTGTAAAATCCATAGAGGCCAGAAGTTAAAGAATACATATAATAAATAAAAATACATTCATAAAATTCAATGATATTCACAAAAATGGGTTTTTGATTTCCTAATGCAAAATGCTTGATGCAAAACGTAAATTTTTAATCTACAAAATAACCATAAGAAAAACTTAGACAAATATTTTTTTTTCTCCCAGAAAACTAAATAAAATTCAAATAATCTATTTTAAGCAATAAATGTGTAATGATCTTTTTTTTTTTTTTTTTTTAAAAGGAGAAAAAACATGCAACTTTTTTTGCATCTTTTCTGTTATTTATTTATACTGGTACAGTTGTAAACATAAATATAATAATTTAAACATTTTAAAAGTGCATACCTCCTGCTTTAGAATCAATGAGTGCAGCTCCCGGAGAGGCATCTTCATTTCTACTATGTGCAAACCAGTAAGATTCTTAAAAATAAGTAAATAACTCAATTTTATATAAAAGTTTACAAAAAATGGTAAAAAAAAAAGAATTAGCTTATAAATCAGAGATATTTCAAAAAGCATTTATATTTTGTGTATATTTATTATTGTTTTAATTTTTAAAACTTTCAATTAAAGGATGAAAACTAATTTACTTCACTAAGTACTTTATTTTTTCTCAATCATTGAAAACACAGATTGATCATTAAAAAAACTTTGAAAACACAGATTGATCATTAAAAAAAAAAAAAAAAAAAAATTTTATCATAATATTTATTAGCATTGAATCAAATGTAGCGAAATTGTAATGCAGAAAGCCCCTTTTTAACGGGGGAGACAATGTGATATAATATACATTGTGTAACTTGCATTTCTAAAAGAAGGGTGCAAACCATATAAAATGCAAGATATGAAGAGACAATGAGGGTGTACTGTATTTACATAACATAATGTCTTATTTTTGCACTATATTTAATTAAGAATTTTTCTATTTATTATTGTTATAATAATCAACATAAGCAAGTAATAATAAATAAAACAATCATATTAATTTTATACATTGAATAGCATTTTTTTTCCCACAAATTCATATTACATTTAACATTTTGATATTTAAATGCTTTTTATTCGTGATTTAGAAATGTACATTTAATTATCTTTATAGTCTATTTAATTTGTTGCTATTCTGTATCATCCTAGATATTTGACTTTATTAAAAAATTTGTCATTATAAACTATCAAACAATACACAAAGCAGCAGGCTGGTTAAAAATATATGCTAATATTGCAAATGCAAATATTAATAAATTTTCTCAAGGATATTAATACACTTCTTTTGTCAAGACATCTAGATCTTTTATAAGACAATTTTAAAGAATATTTTATGTAATTTACGTAACTTATAACAAAAGAGATATACAATCAATATAAAATTTACCTTTTGTATGAGCTTTGCTCAGAGGAGAAGGAGCGGTTTCTTCCGACATTCCTGTTGTAGTAGATATTCGTTCATTCTCCACTAAACAGAAAATGAGAATATAAATTATAAAAGAAGATTTCATTAAGATTTTTAAAGAGAACTGACTAAATTATTTTATTCTGAACAACTCCATTTTGCTTCGTAAAGAGTAGTATTAAGAAGAAAAAAAACTTTATTAATCATATATTGATGTACTCGGCACATTTAAAATTATTTGTTTTTTTAGAATGCTGAAATAGTTAATTCTATTTAATAAATTATAAAGTTTCTACAAAATTAGAAGAAAAAAAATTATAGGTGAAACCTATAAACTTTTTTTGTAAAAAAAATTTAAGAATTGTTTGGATTCATTGCTGAATTTACTCCTATTAGAGCTTCAGTAGACATTAATTCAGTCAAAATAATTTGAAAACCTTTTATTAATTTCTCTAAAATAAATTTAAATGAAACTAAAAAATTTTTACAACAATAAGCACAATTGCTTAAAATAAAAATTTTAAAAATTAGAAACTAAAAAATATATTTTCTAAAACTTTTGGTAGAAACCTGTTATGATAAGTTTTTTTTCCTTGCTATAAAAAATAAAAACAATCAAGAAATACACATATATTGTTTACATTTCATATCTTATTATCATGAAAACTGTTTTCAATTAACAAAGATAATTTTTTACTATTCTTATTTAAAAGTATACTGATTAGAAAACTAAGAAAGGTTGATAAAAGTGTTAAACACATTAATACACAACACATTTTCTACAGTGAAAATATAAAAATACCTACTATGTTAATTTTAACAATAGAATAATTATTTTTCATCATGGAAAAAGTATGGCCCTCCCTTTTTCGTTCCCTGTGATTTTCCTTAAATCAAGTGCTTCAGTGAATAATTCTAATACTAATGCTCCAATGAATGATGGTTGTGAGTGGTGCTTTGCTTTGGAAGCAATTTTCATTTGCAGAAAACTTTAAAATGATATTGACAACAATTTTTTTCTTTAGAAGTGTGTTTTCATTTAATTATAAACATAATAGTTTGAATATATATTCTTTAATTTCTCATTGAATCTTAATAATGTTCTTTGATTTACAACAAGAGAATGTTATAAAATAATGCATAAAATATATAAAATATAATATATTTAATAATATAATATGTAAATATATAATATAATAATATAAAATATTTTATCAAACTCAAGTGTTCAATAATTTAAAAAAATAATTTTTTTTATTTTAATTCAAATGATTTTAAAAATGTGAAAGTTAATCATGGAAAAACTCTATGTATTTTATGAATTTTGAAGGTGGGGAGAAAAACGATGTATTATATTTCATAAAGTCAAAGCAAAAGCGAACAATCTTCGAAAATAAAATGATGATTATGCAACTGTCCACTTAAAACTAATTTGAATTTAAAATTTCTCATTTTGGCAATGATTAATATAATTTTTTTAAATAATAGATAGACACAATTATTGTATATAAATTGATATCAAATCTATAATTGTGTATAATTCAATTTGCCTATACATATATATTCTTAAAAAAAATGGCAGACAAATTTAGTTGCTATAGAATATAAATTACATTTATTAAATTTGTTATATTAAAATTTAAAACAATAAAAGTTTAATTTGCAGTTTTGGATAATTTTTTTATTATAATTATAAAAAGGGATCTAAAATTTGAAAAACTCAAAGTTATAATAATAATAAAAATAATAACAATCATTTAAAGCTTGTTATTAGCCAAAAGAATGGCAATTTAAATTTTAAAGAATATAAATCATCAAATCATCCATGTTAATATAACAAAGTTTGCATGTAATAAATAAAAATATTTTACATAAAAAAACATTCTTTCAATATCCTTCTCTATGTTTATCAATATGCTGATGTTTTGAGGTTAATGTAAAATTCTATAAAAAATTAAAATTAATTATTCATAAATTTTAAAACAAAACATCAAGACATTGATAAATACTTCAACACTTAAACAAAATGAAACAAATATGAGTCTTATCATAAAAATAAGAATTCCCTTCTTTTGTAGCTCTATAGAAGCAATACCACACTATAAAGGAATAAATTATAGTTATTTCCTATTAATGAATATTACTAATTTTCTTCATTTACAAATTAGAGCCAATTAATGGAAGTCCTTCCAAAAGCCATTGGTACCGAGTGTTGCTACAAAAATATGACACCACAATGGCAAATAATTTAAGATCCCGTACCCATCAATAAAGGGGATATTTTTTTTTATTATTATATGTGGAGTTTTGAATGTAAATTTTTAAAATTTATTTCTTTGGTTATATTTTATTAATATATAAAAAAAAACCTAATTATTATAATGTTTTGAATTAAAGAGAAGGGGAAAAAAACTAAATGAGTCTTTTAAAATGCAAATAAAATTTTACAAAAATATTTTATTTTCCTTTTAATGCTGAATTTTTTTAGTAAAATAAATTAAAAATTTTCTAACATTACATTTGATGCACCAACAAGCTATTTCGACATATCATTTAATTCCTCAGAAGCACATAATTTCATTCACTGTATCACATCAAATAGATGTGAGTGGGGGGGGACAAAAACAAAAACTTTACTACAGAACGACTGTAAACAGACATACATTATTTAACCTCAATAATCAAATACAAATGATGCAATCGGTCACAACAAAAACTTCCTTTTACGTGATTTTAAAACATCTGCCTGGAAACGTCACTTTATATGGCATATGTATATATGCGAATATTCAAAGGAATACTTAATAGTGCGCTGACAGTATTCAAATTTATACAATACGTTTAACTGAATAGTGCTTTAAAGGGGCGAAACCAGAAGTAAATATTTCTATTTTGCACGATTGATAATCATTTTATATTGAACATTTTAAAAAAATTATTCAAAAATTAATAAAATGGCGCACAAAAATATTTAAAAAAAATAATTACAAAAAAACGTGAGAAAAATTAATTTATAAAATACACAACAGTCACAAAAAATAAATGCTAACGAAATAATTATACATATAGAGTGATCACAAAATCTTGCCTTGGTTTATAAAAATTTATTACAAAATAACAGTTGATTGTAATCATGTAATTTTAGCATCATTGGATAGTTCATTTTTAATAGTTTGTGCGATGTGTGTGTGCAATAGATATCAATAGAATTGATGTTGAAAATTATTACTTAAATCGCATTTATTTTTCGTATGAATCAACCTTTAATGTCTGCGGAAAGGTACATAAACATAAGGCCCGTATGTGGGGACACAGAAAATTCGCATGTTTCTGCGCAGGTAGTGGACAGACAAATTAATGTTTGGTGCACAACAAAGTTAATATGCAATTTTTTTCACGGGAAAAAAAAACATTACCGCTAACATTTATCTAGATTTATTGGAACTGTTCATTACATCCCTCAGAATAATTTCAACCATGGATTATTCATCTGTTAGATGGAGCATTTCTTCAGAGGGGTTCAATGGGTCACTATAAGAGAGGACCAATACCGCAATTATTTATTGATTTTTTTTTCTTTTTTTCTTTTGGGGCTATATCAAGAATGAGACTTTGTCTCACCAGTTGTTGGTGTTGAAGAATTGAAGTTTGGGGAGATTTTCTGAGCTGACATTGTTACAGACGACACATTAAAAAACACTTGGTGAGATTTGCTTCGACATTCTCCAAGCTATCAAGGGAGAATACGTTGTAATCTATTAAAATGCCTGGACTTAATAAAAACTTAATAACAGTACTTCGAATGTATACAAACGAATTAATAATAATAGCTTTCGTACAATAAATCTTTATAATCAGGGCAAGCCTTTGTACTCACCCTGTACGTATGTATCCATATAATATAAAAGTTCATATGGAATTCAAATTGGTTTGGTTTGCCGCTCTACAGTAATTTTCTGCACACTTTAGGCTAATTAGACAGGGACCTACAGTTTAAAGTGGATTCCGAACCACTCAAAAACATCCATGCCGCTGCCAGAATTCGAACCTGAAGCCTGTGGTACCAAAGACCAGAGTGCTAACCACTTGGCCGCATAGAAAACTAGGAGCATGTGCTCAATTATAAATTATACTTTTTTATTAATTAAGATACGAAGGTACAGGGTTCTATCCCTAGGTACGGGGACTGAGAGCCAAGTGGCTAACACTCTGGCGCTCGGTATCACAGGTTTCGGGTTCGAGTCACAGCGGTGCCATGGTTGTTTGTAGTGGTTCGGAATCCAGTTTAAGCAGTAGGTCCCGATCTTATTTGATCGTAGAGCGTCACAGAGCCCAATCAGACTTCTCATTCACATCATTCCCAAACTGTATCTGAGCTCTAGGCGCTGTGTAGTGTAGTAGTATCCCTAGGTACTCCAGCACACCAACCTTTATTTTACTATAGTACATCGATTATATGCTCCAAAGTTATCAATCAAATTTAATACTTATATACCCAAGTAGTATTAAAAAAAAAATAATAATAATAATAATCGTAGTAGTACATATAATTTTACATTATATATATAAATTCAAAAGCACGTCGAATTATTTATTTTAATCATTTTTCATACATTCACAAAACTCCTCGGTCGATATTTATTTCGTTGCACGAAACAAATGGAATTGACGCATTTCCACTTCAATAACTTCCAAAGGGATGAAGCAATTGGGATTGCATGAAATTTCCTATGAGTCATTATGAAGCATCCAATTGAAAGTTTCTTTCCCACCTTTTTAACAATGTCATGTTTTTAACTGTAATTTTTTCCCCCTTCCTTCCTCTTTCAACAAGGGAATCGCCCCTCACCCTTTGCTAACGCTTCACAGTAACTGAAATGTTTTATTTGGTATATTTTATTTCATAAAATAGAAATTTTTTCTTTCTTACTCAAAATTCAATATTCAGAATATGAAATTGTAAATTTCGTTACAACATGCTATTATTGTGTAACTTTTCTTGCCTAATGAAAAATATATTCTTGTAGTAACATTTTAATTTAAAATACTGTAAATTAGTATACGGGAGCCTGATGGACGAGTGCCTAGCGCTCGCTATCAGAAGTATCGTGTTTGAGTCCCGGAGGTGCGTTGATGTTTGTAGTGGTTCGGAATCCACTTTAAACTATAGGTCCCGGTCTAATATGATAGCAGAACATAATAGTAGCATATCTTCAAGCTACGCGTGTCCCCTGGGTAGTGCTAAATGAGTAATGCACAGCCCTTGTGCATTAGTAGTAGTAGATCCGATACATAAACCGAGTAGATACCCCCCCCAAAAAAGAAAATATATATATATCATCAGATAGAAAAAATCAATAAATAAAATCCGTACAGAAACATAGTACTACTTAGTTTATGTAGTTACTATTAAAATTACTACTTACTTAACACTACTTAGTTTATGTAGTTACTATTAAAATTACTACTTACTTAACACTACTTAGTTTATGTAGTTACTATTAAAATTACTACTTACTTAACACTACTTAGTTTATGTAGTTACTATTAAAATTACTACTTACTTAACACTACTTAGTTTATGTAGTTACTATTAAAATTACTACTTACTTAACACTACTTAGTTTATGTAGTACTGTATATTTACTACACATAGTACTAAAACTTATTAATTTTAACTATATATAGTACCCATATATAGCTAAAATTAATAAATTTTTAAAAATATTCATACTTTATTAAATAAATGTCGTAACTTATATACATTTACATGCGTTATGTTAACCTAATAATTTTGTTTTTCAATAAAATAGAATTGTATATTAATTTAAAGATGTTACTGCAAGAAAAATTTTTAATATTACTACAAGAATATATTTTTCATAAGGCTAGAAAATTACATTTTCGTTACAACATGTTATTGTTTTTATTTACATTGCATTACACTTAAGACTGTATAATTAATGTAGTTTATCATTTTGAGAAAAACAATGTGGAAATGAAATTCAGTTACAAAAATGCACAATAATTAAGTACAGAAAAAAAAAATTACAATACATACCCAGCAAAGTATTTTTTATTTAATTCTTTCATGCTCTCATTTTCAATTCTAACATTCGGTAATATTTTAAATCTGCTAACAATAATGATTCAATATATTTTTTTTCGTTTATCACTTTTAATTTAATAACGCGGGTATAACAATTGTTTCTCGTTGACTAAGTTATAGCTATATTCTACAGTGTTATAATTTTTATCTGTAACTTGATAACAGGCAAATCGAAGAACCCACTCTAGTATAAGTTCATTGAATGCTCTTAATTAGTAAAAAATTTTTAATTTTTTTTATTGTTGTTGTTGTAGAAACTACTTTTAGCTTTTAATACGTTGATTTTTGAAGCATACAAAGAGGTTATTTTAGAAACCACAGATTTATAACACAAAAACAATGTAGAACAGTAATATGAAAATTCTGCACACATATTGATTTAAAAAAGAAAACCCGTCATCTCCAGATATTTTTGACAACACACTAAAAAGATGCATTTAATATCGGAATTATCTTCAATATTGAAAAAAAAAAAAAAAGACTTTATAAAAACATTTGCAAAACATCAGCTGGAACGAATCGTATTTCCATACAGATGTGGGCAATATTCCAGTAATCTGCTAACTGAATGAATATCCTGCAATACAATACCAATACCATTGAACATCAAGGGCAGGAGCGGCCTGGTGGATAGCTCATTGGGTTTCAAAATTGAGATAATTCGGTTTGAAACCTGATCCCCGATGAAAAGCTTTCTTATCTATTGCCGAGAGATTCGATAATGTTGAATCTGCTATATATCTACAATGCGAATGACTTCGGAACAAACTATTTGAAAACAACAATACTGAACAATCTCTATTATTATTATGATCTCCCTATAATTTTGAACATACAGATCGATATCCAAAAGAATTAATGAAGCTTTTAGAATTAGACAAAATAAATAATTCCATAAAAAGCTAATTTCATGGAAAGGATATATGTAAGCAATTAATATTCATGAGCCATTTAAAATTATCAAATACTCTTTAAAAATCTTAGAACAGCACGTTAGACAAGTTCCAGCTTTGGTTCAGTTAAAAGATTCCTCAGTAAAAAAAAGTAAAACATTTAATATATCCTTCGATTTCACTTTAGGATATTTCTGAATAAAACTTGTTAAAGAAAAAATGTGCAACATATTTAACAACAACACCGCAATCGACATTTCATATATTGAATCAGTTAAGGTATTGATATATGAAAAACAAATCAATCTAATATTCGTCATGGTAAAAAAAAAAAAGTAAATGTGCATTAAATTTTAAAAGAAAGAAAGAAACAAATTTACAAAAAATTACATAAACAATTAATTAACAAAATTACATATCAGAATCAACAAAAACATGTATTACTATGTTAAAAATTGTCAAATACTCTTAACAATTATATAACAGCATGTTAGACTTCCAGCCTTGGTTCAATATATATATATATATATTTAATATATCATTCGATTTTACTTTAGCGAATTTTATTCAGAAATATCTTTTAAAAAAAAACGAACAACACATTTTACACCACCACAATCGACATTTCATATATCGAATCAATTAAAGTAATGATATCTGAAAAACAAATCAATCTAATATTCCTCATACAAAAAAAATAAATAAATAAATTAAATGGACAATAAATAAATAAAAAAATTACATAAACAGCTATGAAGATAGAAGTCATCGGCGAACATGACATATCGGTATTTATATTTTTCACAAAGTTGTGATCAACAGATCAACAAACACATGTACTACGTTAAAAACTGTCCCATCTCGCATCCATAATGAAATTTGTTGATACATTCAAAACTGGTAGTTTTTAGTTATCGATTGAAAATATGTTTAAAAAAAAAAAAAGAAACACTTTACCTGACTACAAAACACCTGCCAGAAACATCCATCGCTTCACACTGTGTGGAATATCCCGATGGCTAAACAAACACCCAGCAACGCAATCCATTACAATGAACTTTACACAAGCATTCCCCCTGCTTATCACTGAGGTTATTTAAAATCTGGGAACAACAAATCGAACATGCAACAACAACCTTCTTCGGTGAATGGGGTGCTGTGGTTGTTTTTTTTCGAAGATACACACACAGCCTAGACTAGTGAGGAATAGTAATAATAAATAATAATCAAGCCATCCTCTCTTTTGGCCAGACAGGTAGCCGTGGAATCCGCGGGATAATGAGCAAGTTCATCTGAGCGTGGCGATGCCGCATGAAAAAATAAATAAATATATCATCACAATCAGCGGAGTTGTATGAGGAAGAAACCGGTTGCGCTTCCAACACCGCACTTTACATTATCCTTTTTATTTTCATTACTTATTTTTTTTTTTACCTCTTCCATTATTTTTTTTCTTTTCTTTCTTTTTTCTAATTTTTGATGCAATCCTACCACACTCGTACTTTAAAAATATATATATACGAATTTAATTAATTTAAAATGTCTCGGCTTGGTGGACAGCGAGTTGAGAAAAACTAATTAGTGAAGGAGAACTGAAAGCTCTGTGTTTATGTCGGTTTGATTTGTCGCTCTATGATCATTTTGTGCACACTTTGGACCCGGTCAGATATGACTGTAAAGAGTTGGGCATAAGGCTGACAATACTATCCCGCAAAAAGAAAACATCTTCTGCCTCGAAATTTGATAGTAAACAGACGACATTGGCCCACCATGGGGCTGTTGCGTTAATGATTTGGTTTGGTTTGTCGCTCAACTGTCATATTGTGCACACTTTGGGCTAATTAGACCGGGACCTACGGCTTAACGTGGATTCCGAACCACTAACAAACATCCATGCCAGGATTCGAACCTGAAGCCTGTGGTACCAAAGGCCAGGGAGCTAGCCAATTGGCCATCAGGCTACACGCCATATGTCAGAGAAGCATTGCAAATCTGTAAGGTAGAATGCTTTTCTGGTAGGCTTAAAGAGTCCCGGCGGTGCCGTGGATATTTGTAGTTCTTCGGAATCCATTTTAAACTGTAGTTCCCGGTCTGTTTAGCCCTCGTGTGCACAAGATGACCGTAGAGCGACAAACCAAACCCTGATGTTTCCCCTGGGGTATTAACTCAAAATCGCGGTGACGTCGAAGTTAGATCAGCGACCTGCCTGTACATATCTGCCGTTCTAAATAGAGGTAAATGGCCTTAGGGTAAAGTGATTAGCATTTCTAAACAATGGTTAAATTGATGTAACTGGTGAAAAGGAAAAAAAAAAAAAACTATTTTTATGATTTTTATTGGATGTTTTTACGATTTGACATGGTTCTGACCATCTTTAATTTTAGCCGTTGGTTTTGATCGTTAATCCTTTCAAGAGTTCTTTTCAATATTTTTATCAACCTCCTTCATTTTATTACTACAGAATTAAAATGACAAGAAAATAAAATTTGTGAGATTTTAGGTTAATTATTTTATAGTTTTGGTCTTTATTATATGCGACTTATATTATATTACTATAATATAAGTCAAGGATGGTTAGGTAGATTGCCTTTGGAAGCTATGTTTAAAAAATAAATATTTGAAAAAGTTATTGTTTTAACTAATCAGCACTTTCTGTCAAAATTTGGTTGATGGGCCGAGACAGTTCAATGGGATGAGACAGATTACGCAGTTTGACTATTCTATGGCCCAAAACTTGAACTTTGATGCAGCCCGAAAAATAAAATTTTTATTAAAAAAATTTTTACAAAAAAACCTCCCAGTAATTTTAATTTAATGCCCTCCTTTAAATTAAAAGTTCAAAGTATCAACCAAAAATAATACATATTTTAGGTAGCACTTTATTAAAAAAAAATACGATAATGATACTTTGTATTGAGGGCCCACTATTCGAAAATTTCGCAACGGGCCTCAGATGGTACAGTTACGCCAGTGGACTTTTTTTCAGAATATTATTTTTAAATATACAAATTTAAATTAAAATAACCCAGGTGTATTAAACAAAGAATGCAAATTTTCTTACGAATATTAAATAATAGTAAAATACATAATAATTCAACTTTTATTATTAAAATCTATCAAGGTGAATAATGATGTTGTTTATCTTGAATGAAATTGTTATGTGGTAAAAACTATCTATGTTGTCAATCGCAGAGAAAATAATATTTTTATAACGTATTGCATAAATTCACATGTGAAATGCTGAATAAAAATAAAAATAATGATTTTATTTTTTTGATCCAGATAGTTAAAAAACAAATAACATTTTCTAACCTAAAGTTCCAAACCAAAAGTTTTATTATGATTCATTGCAGAAAGTTATAAACAAATAACATGATTGTGATTTAAATGGATCACTTAAGCAATGGTGCTTGATTGTGACTGATAAGTTTTTGAAGACACGATAAGAATTATTCTAGAACAACACAACAAATTGAATAGGCCCCACACCAAACCAAAAGTTAGTTTTATTACGATTCATATAGATGTTATAAATGAATAACATGATTGCGATTTAAATGGATCATTTTAGTAATGATGCATTATTGTGGGTTGATAATTTTTTGAAGACACGATGAGAGTTATTCTAGAACAACACAACAAATTGAATTGGTCCCAATGTCCAATCCAATCCCAGGTCAATTTGGTTTGGTATTGTACCAAACCAAATGTCAATTTTATTATGATTCATTGAAAAGTTATAAATAAATCACATGATTGCGATTTAAAAGGATCACTTTAGTAATGGTGCATGACTGTGACTGTGATTGATAATTTTTTTTCAAGACACGATAAGTTATTCTTGAACAACACAACAAATTAAATAGGCACCGTATCAAACCAAAAGTTAATTTTATTATGGTTCATTAAAAGAATAATTAATCAGACTGTAGTTTAAATGGATGAGATTAACTTGATTGTTATTTAAATGGATGAATTTAGCAATAGTGCATGATTGTGATTGAGTCCAGTGTGGGTTCGGTTAAAATAGCCCCACTGCAAGTCGTAAAATGCGACTAAAATGGGTAGCCAGTGCCCGGGGGTATAACCGATTGGGGTATAGTCAGACTTCTCCCTTTGGGTGCCCCATGTGTTTGTGCCACCAGGTCAAAGTAAAAACGAAGTTGTATTTTTTAGTCTTTATTATGGCACGGGTTTATTGACTTGATCTAGATGTTGGTGTCGACCAAGTGGATGAAAACTGTGATTGATAATTTTTTAAGACAGGATAAGAGGTATACTAGAACAACATATCACATCGAATAGGCCCCGTACCAAACCAAAAGTTAAGTTTTATTATGATTCATTGAAAAGTTATAAATAATTATCATGATTGCGATTTAAATGGATCACTTTAGTAATGGCGCATGATTGTGACTGTGATCGATAATTTTTTGAAGACACGATGCGAGTTATTCTAGAGCAACACAATAAATTGCATATGCATTTAGAAAAGCGGGGAAGTGGCATCAAATTTGATAACGATACACGGAAACAGAAACAGAAACATGGCCCGAAAAAACAGCCGTGAACTTGGCGTTACAGATCCAGAGCGACATGACAGCAGCAAGTCTTTTTGTTTGAATGTCAACAACAATGGGGGCTCACATTAACACCAAATAAGAGTTAATAACGCTATAAATACGCAGGTCACTGCATTTTACGCGGATCCAGCGGCAGTATGCGTGGCATGAAAATTTAAAAGAGCTGCTAATTAAAGCCGGAGAGATCCCATCTCCGCACTTTCTTTTTCGATATCAGGACTGCGGGGTATTCTTTACCTGCGCGTCTGGCAGTTCTTTTTTTCGTCACGGTTTGTCAGTTCTGATAATAACAGTCATTAAGGAAGACCGGTATGCCAGGAACACTGTGCGAGAACAATGAAATTGTAACGAGTTTCCGCGCACCCGCAAAAAGGTTTCCCGCCCTTAGTTTTGGTTACCCAATGTACGCCGAAAGGAAATGACCACCTGGCGACCTTGGGAAATCAACGAGGACGCTGAGGAGGAACTTGGAGAGCCAAAACAGATTTAAAATTCAGTGCGAATGCCCATTTTTTCAAAGTTCCACTTTTAAGAAGATGTTCGTATGTTGGCATTGCAACCAGATATTTACGGCCAACAATGATCTTTATTTGAGGAAAACATTAATATATAAAGTGGTGTTCTATTAATAAGTTGCCATTGGATTAGCGGTTTTAGAGGACAATATCTAGCCAATACTTAGCTATGATATGAAGTAATTAATGATGTTATAAAAAGTAATTAATGATTATTGCAATTTTAAGCATTGCTACATGTGTTCCGAAGATCTGGGTTAGGATCACTTGGAAATGGATTGCATATCGAATGTTTTCAATACATCATTTAATATCTATTGTCATAGCGAAGTTAAGAATAATAAAAACTTCATAAATAAAAATAATAATTAACTTACAATTCAACATGATATTGATCAAATCCTTAAATAGAGAATAACAATATGATAAATAAATGTCAATTCATGTAGAGTTTTACAATTAGCCTGATTACAATATCGTTTAATGTATTAAGAATCTCCATATTTTGAATAGTCTTGTTCAAAACAAGACCAAATTCTTCTATGTGATACATAGAAGGCATGAATTGGGTGTAAACTATGTTTAATTCACTTTATTACCATAACATTTGATTTACTTTTTTGTCTCTATATCAAAATATATCATTCTATTTTACAAAACCACACTAATGTATCGCTAAAGATAAATTATGTGTCATAAACATTGAGCATAATGATTTTTTTCATGTTAGCCAAGTTTTAAAAAAATTCATTAATGAAACTTTTCAGATGTTTGCTTCCTTTCATTTCACTTCACTTTTGAACAATGTTAATACGAAAACGTTATATTCATTCATTAGATATCACATTCAAACTGCGCAAATGGGAATCGGAAACTGGGATGCAATCTTTAAAGAATTTTGAAAAAACCTCGAAACTTTTTGCTAAATAAATAAAAAACGAAAACACTCATAATAAAACAGACAAATAATAATAAACCCAACTTTTATTCTTAATAATAATAAAGTAATTTTAAATTTTAAAAATAGCCCCAGTATCTCTAAAAACCATAAATAAAAGTCTTTATCTAAAGATGGGTTTCCACCAGATATTTAAAATCTCATGTCGTAAAAAAACTAACCAATCGGAAGCCAGAGCGGATAGAAGAACAGGCTTCCGATTGACTGGCTCTTTACAACATGGGATTTTAATATCCAGCGGAAACTAATCAGTAAGAACAGATGAAAATCCAAGCATTTTACAGGAAAAGTTATAGTTGACAATTTTTTTTCTCCAAAAACTACAAAAAATAAAAAATTTTCACCTAAAGATGTGTTTAAAATCCCATATAGTAAAAAAAAAAAAAAAAAAAAAAAAACCCAACAAATCGTAAGCCAGAGGGGATAGAAGACAGCTTTCCGATTGATTGGTGCTGTACAAAATTAGATTTTAATATCCAGTGAAAACTCACATTTAATCTGCAAAACCAGATGAAAATCCAAGCAATTTACAGCAAAAGTTACACATGGCAGTTTTTTAATCACAAAAAAAAAGGAAATCTATTTTCATTCAGACCCAATCATTAAAAATCAAAATTTAAATTCTGCTAATCTAAATTATATTATTATTGCATGCTGTTCTAGTATTGATCTAGTATTTCATAAGATGCTTTCGAATCTATGGAGCATCAAATTTCTTGAGATAATAATAATCGAAGGCTAGAAGCATGAATGATGGATCGTCTTCTGGTGATACATCGGACATCAGATTTGACAAACGTGGTCAGTGGTTCGTGCTTATCCCATACTGTGACAGGCAAATAAAAAACCTATCGGAAGATTTGTTGTCGTTGTTGTTTCTTATCCCACTTGGTCGACAACAACATCTAGATCAAGTCCGTGAACCTTTGTTCTCAGTCGAGTCATGATAAAGGGGAAAAAAATGCAGCTTATTTTTGTCCTTGGCCATGCGTAACAAACATGGGATACCCAAAGGAGAAATACAAGTACGACTTTACCCCACCCGGTTATACTCCCGGGTACTTGAGTACCCATTTTAGTCGCCTTTTACAACATGCATAGGCTACAGTGGGGCAATTCTACGGTAGTTAAGAAGATTTATCTGAGACAAATAATTTTTGTAAATTATTGCCTAACAAAAAATATACATGCATTATAATATTTAAAAGATAAAGAATTATTAAAAGTTCAACAAAATTAAAATAATTGAGTTCCACTTAGCAATGCATATAAAATCTATTCTTTATCTATATATGTTAAGGAATAATGCGGAGAAGATATTTATATTTCATATTAAAGATTTATGAAAGTATTGAAGAGAAGACTTTTGAACTAGAAGAATAAAAAAGAACAAGTCAACACAATTTTCAGCTTAAAAATAGAAAAAAAGATACAGCTGCCAAGTGGTCTGTATCCTCAGATATATGCGGCCTGATGGCCAATTGGCTAGCGCTCTGGCCTTTGGTACCACACGCTTCAGGTTCGAATCCTGGCGGTGGCATGGATGTTTGTTAGTGGTTCGGAATCTACGTTAAACAGTAAGTCCTATCCCAATTAAGCCCGAAGTATGCATAGGTATGATGGCCATAGAGCGACAAACAAAACAATCCTCAGATATATTTTCATTAACATTGAATATCACAGTAAATCTGAGGATTTTAGTCATGTGGTGACAAAAATTGGGTCTGATGACCGATTGACTAGCGCTCTGGCATTCGTAGCAACAGATTTCGTGTTGGAGAGCCGGCGATGCCAGTAGTGGTTTGAAATCTTTTTAAACTGTAGGCCCTAGTCTAATATGACTCTAGAGCATTGGTCGTAGGGCTGACAACCCTATTTCTTAAGAAGAAAACATCTTCTGTTTCGGAATCTGCCAATAGACAGACGACCTTGGTCCACCATGGGGCTGTTGCGCCAATGAAGAAAAAGAATGACAAAAATTGATATATAATTCATGAAATTTTCTAAGCACAATATACATGTACACAAACCCAATGCATTCAAGATAGTTTACTTAAAAGTGAAATAAATAAAAATTGATAGTTAAGTCTATAATTGGAATGCTAGAAAATTAAATATTAAAATAAATTAATAGTTTAAAAAAACTAAAAAATACGCTTTTAGAGTTAATCTATCTAAAAAGTAAAAAATAATTGTTAACATAAGAATAAAATGACTGACGAGAAAATGAATGTCACTGTTCTAAAAGCGTGGGGTGCTTGTATGACATTTTAAAATTAACTCTGCATTTCTGAGTGAAACTAGTGAAAAATTATAACCATTGATATTGAGCACCCCACGCTTTTAGAACAGTGACAATCATTTTCTCGTCAGTCATTTTATTCTTATGTTAACAATTATTTTTTACTTTTTAGATAGATTAACTCTAAAAGCGTATTTTTTAGTTTTTTTTTAAACTATTAATTTATTTTTTACTTTTTAGTCTGATTAACTCTAAAAGCGTGTTTTTTTTTTTTTTTTTTTAAACTATAATTTATTTTTTATTTTTAGTTTCAATACAAATCATTTATCATTTGCTACAAAATACATTTATTACAATACATTTATCATTTGCTGCAAAATACATTTATTACAATACATTTATCATTTGCTACAAAATACATTAATTACATTTATCATTTGCTACAAAATACAAATTTAAAAGTTTATGAG
Source organism: Caerostris darwini (assembly GCA_021605075.1). Taxonomy (NCBI): domain Eukaryota; kingdom Metazoa; phylum Arthropoda; class Arachnida; order Araneae; family Araneidae; genus Caerostris; species Caerostris darwini. The sequence goes on along the minus strand of BPLQ01007303.1, from coordinate 388,593 downwards.
AAATACAAAAAGATAAATACAATGCAAATAAAAATTAATGAAAAAATACTAAAAAAGCTAAGTACAATACAATTAATATAAGCAAAAAAAAGAATAATATAAAAAAGTTGGAATATACTACAAAGTAGAGTAATTGCTGCTAGAAAGGATGACTAAAGTCTAGGTCTGGTGCAAATTATGCAGAGACGGTACCTTGGCCGATTATCCGCTAAGTTTATATACTTTTTGCCCACCGAAATTTTCGGCCAATAGGAAGAGCGCAATTCGACATGATCGCACTCCTATGCCTTTGAGATCCGCCTCTTTTTAGCCACGGAAATTTTCGGCCAATAGGAAGAGCGCAATTCGATCGCGGATATTACTGAATTTCTACCCGGGGTGAAAGAAAGCTGGGCAACGGGCGTACCGGTTATGATGTTCCTTGGTGGTTTTAAGAATCACAAAACCTCCACATCTTAAATTAATTGAAACATTAGCATAAATTGTAGTTTCTTAAATTAATGAATAGAAGTAATTAAAAATAAATAAATGAATTTAAAATTTAGGAAAAACATCTGCTTGAGAACAATTAAAGCATGAGATCAAAAAAGCTAAAGCTATCGGTACAATTAAGAGTTCGTTGACGATGCCCAAAAATAAAAAGGTTAAAGTTAAAAAAAATGAGAATTTTAAGATAAAAGTAAAATAAAACAAAAGGAATTAAGATTAAACAAAATAATTATACAAAATAAGTAGGGTTTGATCAGTTGACTGACTCGCCAGTAGATGGCGCCATCAGTCCCAACATCGAGCCCAAAAAGTGAGTTACATACAAACATACATACATACAAACATACAGGTGAAGCTAATAAAAGCGTATTAAAAATAGAAGTGTTACTAATTTTCCCATTGAAAAACAATATTTGCAATTACAAAAAGAAAACAAAATTATTGTCAAAGGATCTCAACCACATTTTCATAGTATTGAATTAAAAGTTATGAAATATGATAAAAGAAAATAATTCCTCAAAAAATACAATATATTCTGAACATTTACAAATAAATAATAACTTACACTTTTAGTTCCACATGGTAGTATTGCAAGTTAGAATACTAAAAATAGCAATTCATAAAACAGAAATTGGATTCGTATTAAAGCAGTTCGGTTTATGAATTTCAACTATACTAAATGACAATACATTGTAAAGGGTGATTCATTTATTTTCAATAAACCACACGAAGTTACAGTTTGTGCACATATTTGGACTTCCAGTTCTTAATTATTTAAATTCTGATAATTTGTGGTTTTTATTTTCATGGAATTGTGGTTAATATTAACAAGATGATGTAAGTTTTTAACATTTTATGGCAATCAAAGAAAATGTAATACAATATTTTATTTCTTGTTCAATTATGTTACTAAATATCCTATTCGTCCTAAACGGCCGAGCGATTAGGGCTCTGGCAATCGGTGCCACAGGTTTCGGGTTCTAGACAAGGTGGTGGCAAAGACTTTTGTGGTGGTTCGGAATTCACTTTACACTATAGATCCCGGTCTAATTTGACTGTAGAGCGTAGGGCGTAGGGATAACAACATTACCCCGTAAAAAAAAATCTCCTGTCTCGAAATCTGCCAGTAGACAGTTGTTGCGCAAATGAAGAAAATATATTTATTACATTATGATAAATATGATAATATATATCAATCATATATATATCAATATGATAATAAAATATAATGTAATAAAAAAATCCTACATCCATACTAGCTCTTTATTGACAAAATGCTTTTAATATTTGATATGTTTGCTTGTTATTAAACTAATTTCCATAAAATCTGAAATTCTTAAAAAAAAAAAAAAATTATAACAAGCGTGCTAGGAGAGTATAGGTTCGAATCCGTTGGCGGAGACCTTTGCAGTCACTGCTTTCAAAACGAAGAGACTTGACATTAGTTTCTGTAAAACATTTCGCACTGCTAGTCAGGTTGGTTGTCTTGTGGGTGTTTTAAGGACTTTTTCCCATATGACATGCAAATGCGGGTAGTTGCCCTTAAAAGTCCCCTAAGAAGTCAATGTGTTCCCTTATCAGCCACCGGTAAGCTTATGCATAAGTGGAACAGAAGGCTTAACGATGTTTAACTAAAAGAAAATTTATAATGAGGTATCAAGGTCATTTAAGGTCAGTGTATCTCTTATCCATACGCTGGAAAAACAAAAACCCTATACAAATAAAAATATTTACATAAACTTGTTTTTAATATAAAAATTAAAATAAAAAAAGGAAGCACGTAGCAGTCTGATCTCGCCAGTCTCAGGCACGATAGTCTATCTATATTAAAATACATCTAGATTCGTGTAGATATGACGACCAATTCATGTATTACTATTATTACTTCAACAAAACGAAAAGTCATTTTCTTGAACGCGAAAGAACTTTCGCTTTCTACGAAACGGGCGATATATAAACTTCAAAACAACGCCTTTCGTAAAAATAGTTCAGACAGCCCCGCCCAAAAAATATGTTTGGTTATTTCTTGGTAAAAGAGATCAATGGATTGTCTAGTCACAAATCAAATGTAAAAGAGAAGGAGATTATTCATTTCTCGAACAGTTGATGATTGATTTCATTCAATCATTTAATTTTTACACTAAATTACATACCCCCACCCCCTCCACCCCTTTGTTCATTCTTAACAAAACAACTGGTTTGGTTTGGTTTGTCGCTCTATGGTGAATTTTTGCCCACTTTAGACTAATTAGACCGGGACCTACACTCCAATATGGATATGTGTTTAATGTGGATGCTCATAACAATCATGGATCAGTGTTAATAGTAAGTTATAATTGCAAACCTTAAAAAAAAAAAAAAAAAAAAAAAATATCAATACTACATACTTGAACCCAAAACCTATGGCACCGAGCGCCAAGTTTAGTTTGGTTTGTCACTCTACGATAATTTTGTGCACACGAAGGCTAAACAGACCGGGACCTACAGTTTAGAGTGGATTCCGAACCACTCACAAACATCCATTCCACCGTCAAGATTCAAACCTGAAGCCTGTGGTTCCAAATGCCAGAGCGCTAGACACTTTTCGCCATTCAGGTCCCCCATTTTTAGTCACTAACAAATCGAGGATGCTTGGTGGCGATTGTGACAAAGTGCGTGCCATTTGACATCGATATTCAAGTTGTCTGAGCGGCCTGATGGCCAATTAGCTGGCGCTCTGGCCATTGGTACCATAGGGCTCAAGTTTGAATCCTGGCGGACGCATGAATGTTTGTGAGTGGTTCGGAATCCACGTTAAACTGTAGGACCTGGTCTAATTAATCTAAAATATGCAAAAAATGCCTTAGAGCGACAAACCAATCAGGTTGTCGATATTTTTAGGATTTTCTTCCATATACAATACTCTAATTTGGATCAATTACATCCGAAAGCTACCCTGGAAGGACGATCCTCCCCCCTCAAATCAAATAAGATCATAAATGGAAGATGAAGTTCTCTAGTATGCGTGTGTGTGCGTGCAAATAGAATAGGCAGCAATGATATAAAATCATCAACGACATATGGCGCTTTTTACAAATTCAAAAATATAACATGTATTTTCAAAGAAACCCATCAGTAATATAGCATAACTGAATCCCATGCAAAGCATGGATTATGTATTATGTGAGGATAGAATAGGCAGCAATGATATATTCATCGCAAAAAACATTAACAACATATGGCGCTTTTTACAGAATCAAAAAATATAGCATGTATTTTCAAAGAAACCCATCAGTGATATAGCATAACTGAATCCCATGCAAAGCACGTAAGTAAAGAATTATCACTGCGTCCGAGATTAAAATCAGCACAACAAACAATAACATAAAAGTGTACATGAACTTTTAATACGATTCTTTATCCTTTTTACAAGTAAGATTTTATCTAGGAATTTTTTTTTTTTCTTTTTCCTTCAACATATCCGGTTGAAAGAGGCGATATTTTTCACTTTAATCATAAATCAAATCTACATTCGCTGCTACAAAAAGAGTTAAATAAAACATACAATGAAAAGTAACTTTTTGCGATAAGAACTGACAGAGAAACAGGAATATTATTTTAACAAAAGTACAATTCATATCTCGGAATAAAACTACTAATAATCTTCCTAGAGTAAATAGTAATGATTTAACAACATTCACAAACCCTAGAATTCTTATCACAATAGTTAAATAAATTGTTTAAAAATGTTAAATATTCATATTACAGCTATTTTGTTTATGATTATTATAAAAGAACTTAATATGATTATAATTAATTCAAACGAAATACAGTAATTTATCTAAAAATTTTTTATAAATTTACAAAACAGCATTCTTTAATATATAATTATTAAACCGTATTCACACCAAGGCGTTGGGTGACAGGACGTAGAGTGTTGACCAATCACAAGCCGCCGGAGTCGCGAACTGACACTTATATTGGTCGATGCACCGCTGGACGCCTTGATGTGAATCCGGCTTTACTGTATTAACAACGAAAAAATGGGCCTAATGCGACTTGATGAATATGCGTTGGACTCCGGCAAGCAAACACCAACACAAAATTATATCCACTCCAGGGATGAGCCTAATAAATATGTAAAACGGAAAGTCCATGATTTAAAGTACGACGAAGAGGGTAGATGGTACGAATTGCCCCCTGGACTTCAGAGCACTTAATTAGAATAAGAAGATTAATTTACAAAGTTAAAACATTAATTATATCTTTTTTGCCCTTCGTCACAAAAGTATAACAAAGATTAACTAGGCCAGGCCTATTGGTAAACGTATATAGCTAGCGTGCAAGAGGGTACAATTTTAAATACATTAACGACGTTTGTTGCATACACTGCTTAAAAAAAGTGTGGAGAAGGGGGATTCAATGACGGTTGTGACGAAGGAGTGCAAAATTTCTCGCATCAAGTCACATTGCCCTTCTGAAATTTTCCGAGTTTTCTCTCAAATGATACGCAAATGTAAAGCAGCTAGTCTAAACAGGACAGCAATCTGCAAACAGGAAAACGCTCAACTGAATTCCATGGAGAGAGCAAAAGGTACCATTATCATTGGACTCTAGTACATTTAATTAGAATAAGTGTATTAATTTTCTTCAAAATTCAATAACAAAATTAACTATTTTCTGCTGCCTTTTAAAGAAGTGCACACGATGTGAATGAAGGATTTAAATACCAAAAAGTAAATTCTGACTTAATGCTAAAAATGCCTACAGTGTTTAATGCTAAAAATCATTGTTCCGTTGTGATCGCGAAACAGGGCTGGCAAAAGACAATCACACATTATATATGACGTGGAATGAGTGACTCAACCCTCGAGACACTTTACCCCACCACCAACACCTAAATCACCTGAAATCTGCTGTCCCATTCTCCACCAGGAACAGAACTACATACCCAACACAAATAAACCATAAATTCAAGCGACGACTCTCGCTTCTGCGCAAGAAGTGCAGACGATGGGTGCCAAGAAGAAGGCAACAGGTACTGACGGCAGGCGTAAAAAGGGCAAACAGCCTGCAATAATAAATCATTGGGCGTGCAGCAAAAGCATCATCCACTAACAAACATCAATACCACCGCCAGAATTCAAAGGTTAGTAAACTAGCCAATTCGTCATCAGGCCACATGCCTACTACGGTTTGGTTTGGTTTGGTTTGGTTTTTCATTCTACGGTCATTTTTTGCGCACTTTAGGCTAATTACACTGGACCTACAGTTGAACGTGGATTCCGAATCACTAACAAACATCCATGCTTACTCTGCAGATGAGCACGATAAATCTGCAAACGGGAAAATGCTCAACTGAATTCCATGGAGATTATCATTGGCACTCTAGTACATTTAATTAGAATAAATATATTAATTTTCTTCAATATTCAATAACAAAACTAACTACTTTCTGCTACCTTTTAAATAAGTGCATACATTATGAATGAAGGATTTAAATACCAAAAAGCAAATTCTGACTTAATGCTAAAAATTTGTATAGTGTTTAATGCTAAAAAAATAATTGTTCCGTTATGATCGCGAAACAGGGCTGGCAAAAGACAATCACGCATTATATATGACGTGGGATGAGTGACTCAACCCTCGAGACACTTTACCCCACCATCAACACCTAAATCACCCGAAATCTGCTGTTCCATTCTCCACCAGGAACAGACTACTATATATCCAACACAAATAAACCATAAATTTAAGCGAAGACTCTCGCTTTTGCGCAAGAAGAAGAGAAGACGATGGGTGCCAAGGAGAAGGCAACAGGTACTGATGGTAGGCGTAAAAAGGGCAAACAGCCTGCAATAATAAATCATTGGGCGTGCAGCAGAAGGATCAGAAGCGGAGGTTTCGAGATAAGCACGACTACGTTCGCCATTGTCATTTCTTTAGACGCTAGGCAACAACAAGCATCCGGTCTGAGGTTGTGGGTAGACAGCGTACCTGATGATAATGAAAAAGAAAGGAGGGATTCCGACAGCGAGGTACATTTGCTCGCTGTTCTTGAACCTCGTTAAATACATCGTCTGGATTTCTTTTCTTTTTTAATTCTCAAGATTCGGTATCAGGATTTCCGATCTTTACGCTTCGAAAATCAACCGAGTGGAAGGAATCATTAGGATGGTTGAGGTGAATCTAATCCGACAGGAATAGCAACTTTTTAAATTTAATTTTGAAAAAAAATGTTTTTTTTTTTTTTTTTTTTTCGCGAGATCGAGATCTGTCTTTAAAAGAAGAATTTCGAGAGCATGTCAGATATCGTCCGATAAACTCTGCGCCTGTGTGTTTTACATACAGAAATGCAAAAAGTAATTCATGCACACACACACAATATATAAATTAAGGGATAACGAAATAGGACCCAGGGTGTTTATTTTAAGTCTATTTTAGGATGTCAATTTAAAGTACTGAAGCTACACTCGATTCCATTTTAGTGTAGGGTCTCATCCCAAGATTAAAGCATATACTACTGAATGTATTCAAATGCAAAATTTCCATTATCTTCTATATGCCTTTTTAAGATTACTTTTTTCGTTAAACAATGATTTAAATTGAAATTATGTTTTCAGTACATAAAAATTAAACACGTTAAAAGAAAAACCACAAACATTGTTCATTGTTCTTCTTATCTCATTTGGTCAACAACAACATTTTGATCAAGTCCATGAACCCGTGTGTCCTTCATGGAAGGAAGATTCGGTTTCGTTTGTCGCTCTACGGTCAACTTGTGCACACTTTGGGCTAATTAGACCGGGAGCTACAGTTTAAAGTGGATTCTGAACCACTTACAAACATCCATGCCACCGCGAGGATTCGAACAGGAAGGCTATAGTATCAAAGGCCAGAGCGCTAGCCAATTGGCCATCAGGCCGCCATGGAAGGAGGGAAGGAAGGGGAGCGCAGCTTCTGTTGTGATAGAGCACCCGAAGGTAGAAGCCTGACCTGGCTCCGTGTCGTTGAAGAATGAGGGATGTGCCTTCTAGGAGGACTTTTAGGGGGAACTACCATGCAACTTCCATTTATCGTATGGGAGAAAACGCGGAAAACGTCCCACCAAGTAGTCCAACGAACGAGGCAAGATGATGAACATCACAAACGTCATCTAGTTTTCTCGTTTTTTAAACAGTGTCTGCAACAATGCCTCCAGCAGATTGAAACTCAGGCCAAATGCTCACCAGTGGCGCACATTGCCACTCAGCCACGAGTCGGGCTACTGAAAACATTAGTTGTAATATATATATACATATATTTTTTTTACTGCAAATATTAGTTGTAAATTAGTTTTTTTACTGTAAAGAATCAAGCTTAAAAGAACGAGTGAAAAAAAATATTTAAAGCTTCGTTATTGAAAACCAAAATTACCTTTTTATATTCTGTTACAGATATATATACTACATAAAATAAAATTACCGGTTTATATTCTGTTACAGATATATACGGTACATAAAACAAAATTACCGGTTTATATTCTGTTACAGATATATACGCTACATAAAATCACTTAACATGTTGTTAAATGAACACAATAATATTTTTCATATTTTTGAAATAAAAGAACTGCAGAACAGAAGCTTCTCAACAATATTTCCAAGTAAAAAAAAATTATTTTGTATATAGTTCGCACGTAAAACAATTAGAAAATTTTATTAATGAAACACGATTTCAGCAGTAATAGATAACGGAATAACTTAACACCATTATTTGTAATTAAAAAAGAAATTATGCACGAAGAGGTTGAAGGTGAAAGAAATCAGAGAAAGGAGGATTTCATTGTCCTCTCGCCCACAGAGTGCCGTTAGGAGGGTGAGTTCATGAGCAATTTCAATGGCAACACCCATGTGACTCTTACGAAAGAAGTGAACACTTCCAAGAAGCTTTGGGCTTTTTAGTTGAAGGGATGCATAGACCGCGGTCCACCTCAACAGTTCATTTTACCAATATTTCATACCAATTTATATATATATATACATATTTAAAAAACGATTCTTGTATTTTAATTGATTTCCGAGGTAATTAATCCAAATTTGAGTATCGTATGGAAGAAAATCCTAAAAATTATCAAACACCCTGATTGGTTTGGTTTGTCGCTCAACGGTCATTTTTTTTGCACATTTTAGACTAATTAGGCAGGAAGTTACAGTTTAACGGCGATTCCGATCCACTAACAAACATCCATGCCACAGCCAAGATTCGAACCTGAAGCCTCAGGTATCAAACGCCATAGCATTGGCCATCAGGCCATTTCAGAAACGAGGAGCCTCGACAGTAATTGTGACAATGTTCGTAAACAATGTATGTCGCATCGATAGTTATACTGCCAATGGGAAGTTAACGGGTTACCTCCCAAGACATGCAAATGTGGGGTACTTACATCTAAGTGCTCCAGTAAACAATATCACAACTCATCGCCCTTCACTGGACTATTCGTGGCATACATTATAAATATAACACGAAAACCAACCATATATATATATTTTTTTAAAAAATCCGTAAAAATGAAATTTAAATATGATGCACACCAAAATGAATGTACCTGTAGCATATTAGAGCCCTCTACTAGCAATTCCATACATAACTGGTAAAATTATAAAATATTATATAGCTATGGCAAATTTTTATTTCATATGTAGTATATTCATATTGAGGATAGCTAAAAAATTAAAAAAAAAAAAATATTTTAAGAAAGATATGTCAAATATAAATTAATCCCACACTTTTTTTTTTTTTTTTTTTTTGTACTGTAAGGGAAAAGAATCAAAGCTATTAATCATTTTCAAGACAATAATAACTTAAAATTTACTTCAGATTTTTTTTTTCCTGCATTAATCATAATCACATTAGCATTAAAACAATGGCCAATAAATTTACCAAATTCAAAAAATATTAAAATCAGCAAAACCATGTGATGGAATAAAATATTTATAGAACTCGTATGAATTCTATATACGAGCTTCCTTAAAATTCCACTGCAGATATTACAAGGGAAAACAATTATTGACATTCTTTTCAATTAACTACAAAAATAATATAAATTCAAGATGACTGATTAATAACTGAAAAACTATAAATCAAAATTAAGTACGTTTCAAATACAGTTGAAATTTGTAATTTTAAGATTAAAAATTAATTAAACAAAAAAGCATTCATGTTTTTTTTTCTTTTGTATTTTGTTGAATGTATTTTTTAATATTAATTTCTCTTAAATAATTTTTTTTCATTGTTCTAATGCAGCTGGCAAACACTTAGACAGCTTGGTCTTGTATGCCTTAAGGCAAGCGCTGCACAGGTGTTACTCACTTTGCATCACGCAGACCCAGGGGGCACGTGTAACTTGAAGATAAGCTGCGGACGCTGAGTAACAATGCCCCCGCAACGCTCTACGATCCTATTAGGACCGGGACATACGGTTTAAAATGGATTCCGAACCACTGCAAACATCCATGGTACCACTGGGACTCGAACCCGAAACATGTGGTACCGAGCGCCAGAGCGCTAGCCACTCGGCCATTCAGGCCCAATTTCTCTTTAATAATTAAACAACGTAATAAGATTTTAAATAAAAAGGAAAACATGGTAGAAGTTTTCATTAAAGAGACAAACCTTGATCTATTATACATTAAAATAAAAATAAAAAATGTTTTATATTTAAAAAGCATTAATAAATTTATCACAATCCAAATTATTACGTTTAAATATATTTTTATCAATGCGAGAGCTCAATTCACATTCATTTAAATACGGGATTGTCATAATTACGAAAACTTAATGAAATTAAAAAAGAAAAGAAAAAAAAAACTATTTAACTTAAAACATGAAAACAATATAGATTGTTGTTTTTAAATGCTGGGCACTCAGACATAAGTCATTCGCAACTAGAAAGGTAATTACGTAGCAGATTCAGTATTAACCAGAATTAACCACGAGGGGGGGGATTAGAGGTTACTGCATTACATCCTCATAGTGTTGCCATAAATTCAAGTAACGCCCTTAGGCATGGTATCTAAAGGGTTCGCATCCATTTTCTGAAATTGTGGTACAACATATAACGTACACAGCTCAAAGTATATTTGGCTGGAATATTACGAATATGTCGATGAATCGAATCTTTCAAATCTTCCGGCATATAATTATTTGTATTTATCACGATAAATGGTGCTTTTGAGATATCTGCGCAGCCATCAGTAACATGGATTAGGAGCTACAAACTAAGACGGCTATTCAATGGAAATACGGTGACTATAAATTGTAGATTACAAAAATTTCTTTAAACTTGCATCAATATCAGTTATAAATAGTTCCATATGCATAAAAACCATGATGCTTAAGATACAGATGGAGATCGATTGGTGATTGTTCATAATATCAAAATCTGCATAATATCGAAGAGAGCTGCTTTGCAAACAAATGTGACGGCAATGAATTCAGAAAATAGAATCATTTTCCCTCTGGCGGTAACTTTCGAAATTTCTGTTTAGTAGTACTTAAAATTCCATGTTTTTAGATCCTCTTGTGCAGCCTCTTTGTAGGAGGTTTGGTTTGTCGCTTTACGGTTATTTTGTGCAAACTTTAGGCTAATTAGTCCTGTACCTACAGTTTAAAATGTGGATTCCGAACCACTAACAAACATCCGCCAAGATTCGTACCTGAAGCCTGTGATACCAAACGCCAGAGCGCTAGCCAATTGGCCATCGGGCCGCTCTTGGAAGGAGTAGTATCTGCACATTGCCTCTCTCATTGATTGTAGATTGTAGATGAATTCTGCTCCAACACATTCAGAACGATCTTTTGATTTTAATTTAGGATACAAGATTCGAACTCCTAATTGTGCATGTCTAATTTAATTTAAATTATTTATTTATTTTATTTCAGGTTCCTTTCGTTAATTTCTTTTTCCAAAATTTTTAATGTTTATTTTGATACCTTTTTAATTGATGCTAAATTCACGAATGTAATTTTCATTATTGATTATGTGGAGGTTTTAGGGGTATATTTATCCCATAGCAGTGGTCTGATGGCCAACTGGCTATCGCTCTGGCCTTTGGTACCACAGGCTTCTGGTTTGAATCCTGGCGGCGGCATGGATGTTTATTAGTAGCTCGGAATTCTAAAAAACTGTAGGTCCCGCTCTAATTAGCCTAAAGTGTGCACAAAATGGCCGTATATCGACAAACCAAACCTTAACCCCATAGGTACTTCCAAACATTTGCGTCAGCATCTGTATCCGTTGTGTATCATTTCTAAGTAATTTCAAAGTAAAACTTTAACTATAATCATCAGGTATAAGTATACTTGCAACTTTAATTGTTCATAATAATTTTAATCAATCGAAATCGATAATAACAAAAAGAGATGTTGGATTATCACCCATATCGAAGCTCTCTTAACATAAAATACAAAGAATTTAACTAACATTATTCATAGTTATATTTAACAAGGGTCATATATAAAGGTATACGCATATTAATAAACACGTACAACAAAATACCACACCAATTGCTGAAATGCTTTATCTAATAAACAATATGAAAAGAAGAATACCTATTCCGAGGCAATACAAACAAACTTGATTATAGCTTGCCTCATAAAGAAAAAAGCAAACAAGAAATTTTCTCAATCCCAAAATCATTTTTTCTTGGTGACCATTGCATTCAAAAGAAAGCATATGAATTTAAAATAAGAGCTAGTTTAGCAAAACAGAGCGTATACCAGGCACCTAAATGACATGCTATTAGCCTATCTGATCCTAACGCATCACGGCAGAAAACCCAACCAGACAAATAATTTTATTCTACAAGGCGATGTTTAACGGTTTGGCATGTCTTCGCAAACCTTTAACGCGTCTATTTCAGCATGTCATTAAGATTTCGAGGCGTTTGTACCCCAGATAAACAACCCCACGCTTTGTCGACCAAGTCGAAAAAAGTATCCTAGCCATTTAGCGTAAGAAAACAAAACAAATTTCGTTCCACAATAGAGGTTCATGCGGACAGAATCCTTGATCTCATTTTCTTGCCGACAAGACTTCATTTTTCGTTGCCAATTTAAGCTAGCTAAACATTGCCTTACAATTGTTTGAAAAACGAGTTTAAAAGTAATTGGACTTTTACGAACTAAACATATAATTTGGTAGCAGAAGGTAATATATAAACGGTAACGCTGGCGTTTCGTTTTAAGTCTGTTTAGGCGATAGTCGAGGACTTTTTTTTTTTTCCTACGATCTTGATTTCGAATTAATTACATTTCAGCATAAATTTATAACAAAAACATTTAAAAACTATTTATTACCAAGAATTGCCTTTCCTGTGTCAATTATAATAAAAAATATTTCTAACTTAATTAAATGACTTAAAATTAATAACTAAAAAATTAACTAAACAAAAAAATAAAAATTAATAACTATATTAATTAAATAACTTACTTAAAACTTTAGCTTTTTTTTTTTTTTTTTTTTTTTTTTGCTTAAAAAATTTAAACTGCCATTTTCAGCAGTTGTTATATTTTTCATATAAATAAGAGCAAAACTTTATTTTGTTAAATATTTTAAGCAAAGTTTTATGATATAATAAACTATTTTACATAAATTATTAAAATAATGCAGCTCAATGTTAATGTACAGAACAATTATACGCCCACAGGGGGAAAAAAAAGGGCCAGTTCGTGCCCTAGTGGCTAACGTGCAGTAGGGCAGAGGTTCAAAAATTCGCTGAAGGCGTGTATTAAAACCATTTATTTTAGAAACTAGAAAACTCGTTGGCAACTGCGACAGACCACGTGAGCACTTTACGTTGACATTCATTCTGGGGTTTTTTTTCCACCATATGACATATCTTATTTAAAAAATATTACAGAAATGAAAAATTAAATTTATAAAATTAAGAAAAAATAGCCATCTTACTTCAGTCTCATATTTCATTAAATATTAGTTAAGACAAACATAAATAAAAATTATTCATTATTTCGTTTATTTAAACAAAATTGTCTAAATTATCTCTCTCTCTTTATTTTGAAACAACATTTTTTGGTCATCTTATCTGACATCTACTTATTTTTATGATAAAAATTTATTTGTTGGTCAAATTTTCTTGCAATTTCAGCGAATTTTTCACCAATTTGTTCAAATAAAGAAATTTTAACTACAATTTTGAGTCATCTTGTGAGTAATCGTAAATTGAATACTAACTGCGCGTAATTAGTGCAATATATATTTATATTATTCATAAATAATTTTATTCTCACTGTGTAAAATGAACAGGCCATTGTTTTAAATAAATCGCATAAAACAGGTTGTTCGTGTTATATAACAACCAACTTCTACCTTCTTTCATATATAAAAAAAAGACGTATGTTTTTATATTATTATACATATTTGCGTATTTATTATGCATATCTGATATAAAAGAATTATCCTACATAATCCGATTTTAAACAATCATAAGCTAAAAATAATTTTAATGATTATATTTTCAAAGATATAAACAAACGATTCTATTAATCCTTGAATTATAAACAAAATATTTTTGAAAAACTTCACGATGGTTTAATTCTAAAATAATAATTTTTCATAATTAATCATTTTCCAATATCGAATAATTAATTAAAAGCCCTTTTTTTCCTTTAAATCGAAAAATGTTATTCATTCTACTTAAGTAAATGACTTTTTTATACCTTATAAAATCGTTTATCCAAATTCTGCTAATAAGTTTCTAATTTTTTTAAAAGAATTCTAGAATAAAAATGTTTTATCAAATTTTTTTCTGACATTTTTTTTTTAATTATTTATTATTACTACAATAATTAGATTATACTTTTTTCAAGCATTTTAATTTTTACGAACTGTTTACAAAATAAATCTACATCTCGAATAAATTTACATTCTAAAATACATTCGCAGGGAACCAAACGAATAGCGCTAAGAAACGATATCGTGATAGGAACCAAACGATTAGTTTGCTTCAATATGAAAAATCTTTAACAAGTCGACAGACCAAAAGTATTTTCTTCTATACATAGGTAACAGTTCAAATACTAACAAAACAAAAATAGTTTTGAAAAAGGCGATTATTAGTAATAATAATAAGTAATAAGTTCTATGTATTATGTTTTATTTGTATTATTATTATTTGTAATTATATTGTAACTAATAATCGCCTTATATTAGTAATAATATAAGGCGATTATTAGTAATAAAAGGCGATTATTAGGCTAGTAAAATTACGAAATATTGTTTTGAAATTCGTGACTGAGCTAAAAAAAACACTGCAAATTAAAATTTAGCCTTGTTCACTTTATTTATAGTAGGTTAACATAATAAAGAAAAAATTTCTGAAATTAGTTATTTCTAAATTCTATTTAAAATATTCCTATTTCGAGAAGAAAAAAAAAAGGGGGGCAACAACACTAACCTAGATATGAAGTAAATTAAATTTTTCGTTCAATAAAATATGGATATCTATTACGAAGAACAGGATTTTAATATTTTTTAATTTTCGGGAGAAATTTTTAAAGTACAGGGAAAAAAAAAAACTATTTAATTTTTTTTGTTTAATTACCTTTTATTAATTAAATAAAAATTAAAATAAACAAAAAAATTACAAATAATAATAATACAAATAAAACATAATACATAGAAATTTAAATTAAAAAAAAAATTATTTAATGTTTTATTATTATTATTATTATTATTATTTTTTTTTTTTTCAAAATAGGAGGCGTTATTTTGTGACCCCTCATATTAGATCAATAAATTAATTTTGTACGTCGTTAAAAAAATAAACTAAATACAAAACACTAATTAAATCAATATAATGTCACGCAGCAATCTCATTTTTCATTTATATACATCATGAAAAGGGTTCATATTCCTTGGGCTTCAGGATGTTATAAATTATTATTATTGTTATTATTTTTACGAATTTTATTGATTTTCTGGACAACTTGTTTCCCAACCTATATATTTTATATAAATAAAAAAAAATTAATTTTAATCAGCCAATGCAATTCGAGCTGTTCATCCTTTTGACATAATTTGTTTAATGATTTTCAGTTTCGTTGCTGCAGCTATTTTGTTATACTATCTTTTAATGCAAAATAGTCGTGTAGTTTATTCCTTGTCAATGCTCTTTTGATTTTTGTATTGTTATGCTGATATATATATATTTAGGCATTCGAGTTACAATAAGAACATAAGTCTTACACTTCATAAATATTTAGTCCTAAGTATTTCTCAGAAGTAGGAAAAGACGCATTCGAGTAACAGTTAACATTTACAAAAAATACCATGATACCAAATACGTAGAAAACCACACAATCAAATCATTCTCAGAATAACGGACTTCTAAGGAATATATTGCCACGTAACTCCCACGCCACCAACATGTTCGCCTCAAACTATAACCTACGTTCACCGGGTCATCATACCACGAGCAGAGGTTGCTACCATTAAGATTTTCAATTTTGTGTGTGTGTGTTTGTTTGTTTTATTTTTTAAATGGTCCAATGCTCTCTGTTAAGGAACTCATTTATTTACTTATTTTTGGCAGACGATATTCTGTTTTCTAGCAGTAGATTATGTCTTAATCTTCATTCTGGTATAAATGGCAAATAGCAAGAAAAACAAATTTTAAAATTTTTACTTGACTGCAATTTTAAATTATTTTTAAGAAAAAAACAGTTTGATAAAATAGGTATAAATTATCTGATTTAGTGTTTAAGGTAAGTATTTAGTATAATGCTCAACAAATATTTTGATATAAACTCTCTTTAATTATTATAATAATTAAAGAGAGTCAATTTTTTGAGTCAAAGAATTTGTCACAAAATAAATAAATAAAACGAATATAGGGAGTTAAAAATGTTGAAGCCTAGTTAACGCTGATTTTATTTTACAATTTATTTATTAGCAAATTAAAATATTTATTTTCAAAATAAATTACTTTAATATATTTTTCCTTTATTTTTAAAGCATAATCTCCAGTATATATAATTTAAAATAAAAAATATTTTATAAAAATTATTCCTTTTGAAGAAATCGCGTTAATAAAACCCCTGATTGAAGATTATGAAAACTTGTGAGTATTGTGTAATGATTAAATATATCTATACAATAAAAACAAAACAACAAAAATAAAAGAAATTGTTATGACTCATATATAATTTCCTTCTTTTTCGTTATGAATTTATTTATAGAACTGAGCAAACGATAATGCACCAAAACTGTGAATTACATTTCTATTTTTCTGGTTGGCAATCGATATTAGAGATGTGAACTTGGTAAATTACAATCTGTCATTTTTCAATGGAAATCAAATGGCATACAATCTAAACAAATGGTGATATTTTATAAAAATTGGTTAATCGTCCAAGCCTAGTCTTCATCTAATATTTGCTACGATTTCCTATTTCGATTAAAAATCGAATTTAGTTCAGTCAACAAGATAATTCTGAAATCAAAGAACTCATTTCTTGAAATGAATATAATGCTGTATCTTTAAAAAAGAAAATTCATAATTATTCTGCAGCGGTAAGTAATTGAAGCTGGCAAGTCGCAACCTAAAAATAACTTTTAATCTCAAGAGAATTTTTATAGTTTAATTATTTTAAGTCGCTGTCACTTAACTTTTCTTGGAACTTTTAAAGTATACTTTCAATTCCGGAAGAAAAAAAATATATATTTGGGAGAATCCATTAACTCGCAATGTTTATGCACTTTAATATCAGAAATAATTATAAAAACCCAATTCTTTATTCTGTTATATAATGCATTTATTAATAATTTTGAATTTTTTTTATTGGTCAGTTTATTCTGCTATAATCTGTATCCTAAATTGAAAAAATTTATTCGAAATTAGGTATTAGTTTGAAATTCAAGATAAAAATTACAGTTTTCTATTTTCAAAAAATAAATAACTAATATATATATTTTAAATTGATTGAATTCCCTATAAAAAAAATTTTTAAATTCATTTTGGAAAATTGAAATTGAAACCAAATATTGATACCAAATGCCTTAAAATATGAACAACAGCAAACGATTTTTTTTTTTTAAACTGTTAACAACAAAAAAGAAAAACATTTCCAAATGTCCGTGAAAAAAGACAGCGAATCAAAAATCAAAAAATATTTTCTCAATCGAACAAGAAGTAAAAACTACGCTCTATTTTCAAAAAATTAATAAATAAATAATATATTCTAAATGCAGATTTCATTCTAAAAAAAATTATTTTTAGATTAATTTCATCTTGAAAAATATCACCAAATCTCTTAAATTCTAAAAAGTAGCAAACGATTTGTTTTAAAATCTCTTAACAACAAAAAGAACATTTTCCAAATGTCCGTGAAAAAGAGCGCGAATCAAAAACGACAAAAAAAAAAAAATTTTCCTCAACCGAACAAGACATTTAGGTATGCGAAATATCAACGCTTCCTTTACGTGGGCGATTGCAGAAATTCCATCACCTACATAACTTCTTCACACGATGAGTTTGGAAGAGTTCCCACCTTTTGCTGAAGAAAACAATGTCTTTATTGATTTTTTTATTTATTTTAAACCACGTCAGCTCAACATGAAATGTATTAATCATTTGAGCATGCGAAATAAACTTTTAAACTGTCAGTTCTTTCTTCACGAAAATACGAAACTTTGATTTGTGTTCTTCGAATGTTATACGGATGGAACAATGGATGAAGGCAGTATTGAATAAAAAATGCTTTTGCAAGTTTCCATAACATAACTTCACGAAATACAGACTTTTGTTTCAATTGAATATTTGTGATGAAAGTTTTTTACCTAACTGTAAATAAAATACACCAGCAAAGCCAATAAAACACACTTTTATTTCTAATACAATTTTTAACCTCCATTATTAACTGTTAAGTGACTTAACGAGAAGGAAACGCATGAAATTATAATAATAATTAGGCGGAAGAACTTAATTTCCTCTTTTTCAAAAGCAATCTTGCAGTAAATATGACGTGAAGCATTCTGTGGTAATTTCAGTAAGTGATTAATTAAAAAACATTTCAAATTCTTTAATTAAGAACAAAAGAAATGCTAGGAAGTTAAATCGCTAAAATTAGCTTTATAGAACAATTTTTTTTTTTTTTTTCATTCATTCATTAATTTTGCTCCTTAAAGTTCTATAGTGCTATCAGTGATGCCATTTTCCAAGAAATAAATATGCATCATAAAAAAAACTCATTTGATGATATATGATACAAAAGATCGTAAAATCAATATAGTTGTGCTGAATAAAAAGAAATGAATAAAATGAAAAGAATAAAGAATATAATAATAATAATAAAATAAATAATAATAATAATAATAAAATAAAATGAATACAGTTATAGTTACCATGTACTTATATTGTTTACGTTTATTTTACAATACAACTATCAACAGCCAGACGATTATTATCAAATCGTTCGGTTGAGGAAATATTTTTGGAAAATGTTCTTTTTGTTGTTATTAACAGCTTTAAAAAAAATCGTTTGCTGCTGCTAATAGTTTAAGGCATTTGGTATCAACATTTGGTGAGATTTTCGAAGATAAAATGAATTAAAAAAACATTTTTTTTTTTTTTAATGTTTAAAGTATTTCATATGCAATAAATTAGCTAAACAGAGATTTAAATTTGATAATATATGTATTGAATGTTCTATTCTCCAAATTCCTATTCAGTGTTTTTCTTATTTAAAATTTGAATTACTCTTATTTAAAAATGTGTGTTATTTTCAATTGCATGAATACAGAATAATTAACTATCAACAACAATTATTAGATTTTTCAAGATAGCAACATTTTAACACAAAATTTCATATGAATAACTATAAATCAGAATTTTCATGCGGAATCTTGTTTGCAATATATGAACTTTTATTTAAAACATATACACACACATGATCTCTACAATGTCAAAAATTCATACAATTTTTTTAGAAATTTGCTCTCTTTATTCATTTCAAAACTTTCACTAAAAGAATAATTAACAATTGGGGAAAAAATTCAAATTTCCAATGAATTGTTGAAATTGAATTATGTCATCTAAATCAAGAGAAGAAAAAAAAATAGCTGGAAACTAGACCGTGATATTGAGATATAATTGATTTAAATAATAGTTAAGGTTTTTCTTAATTTTTGTTAAGCAATTGACACGAAACAGCAAGCATTACCGAAAGAAATTTTCACCTTGTGAACTGCTTAAACTTGCACGCATTATAATGTATGGCCTTAAAGCCAATGTCTTTCACTCTGCATTTGTTTTTCTTTTTAAATCTGATTTATGTTAATTCACATTGAAAATGATGTTATGATTTTAAAATAAATCTTAGGTCATATTTTTAGTTTACTCACTGTGAATGTGAGATATCTAGAAACTGCATAGTAAAGATAGATAGGCCGATATTCAGTAAATTCCAAGATAGATAGGCCGATACCGAAATTCATGATGTTCCTTCTTTGCCATTGCATGGATATATATTTTTTCTATTAAATACACCTGTATATAGAGTCACCTACTGAATAAGTCAACAAAAATTCCCAGAGATAGCCTGCTTTACATGTCAAGGGTCATGACTTACATCACCTGTATATCTGCTTTACATATATCTGCTTTCTTTGCGACTATGACGTACCCACGACTGGAAAGCACCTATCATATAGCCTACTGTTCTTAACTGTTTCTTTTTGTTACTGTCAATGCATTGATTGTTTTTGTCGTTCTTCACTGTATTGGGCTGCTCGTCGACTAATGATCGAGAGGGCAGAGAGGGGGCATAGGAAAAAGTTATATATATACAGTTCAGAAAAAAACTTAAATCGGAAATGTAACTAAATCTTTAAAAAATGTCAATGGCGGAAATATCTATACTTCAGTAACCTTCAATCAATGGCAGAAATATCTATACTTCAACAAGATTCTGTCAATGGTAGAAATAACTATACTTCAGCAACCTTCAGTCAATGGTAGAAATAACTATACTTCAGCAACCTTCAGTCAATGGTAGAAATAACTATACTTCAGCAACCTTCAGTCAATGGTAGAAATAACTATACTTCAGCAACCTTCAGTCAATGGTAAAAATAACTTACAGCCAATGGTAGAAATAACTATACTTCAGCAACCTTCAGTCAATGGTAGAAATAACTATACTTCAGCAACCTTCAGTCAATGGTAGAAATAACTATACTTCAGCAACCTTCAGTCAATGGTAGAAATAACTATACTTCAGCAACCTTCAGTCAATGGTAGAAATAACTATACTTCAGCAACCTTCAGTCAATGGTAGAAATATATATACTTCAGCAACCTTCAGTCAATGGTAGAAATAACTATACTTCAGCAACCTTCAGTCAATGGTAGAAATAACTATACTTCAGCAACCTTCAGTCAATGGTAGAAATAACTATACTTCAGCAACCTTCAGTCAATGGTAGAAATAACTATACTTCAGCAACCTTCAGTCAATGGTAAAATAACTATACTTCAGCAACCTTCAGTCAATGGTAAAAATAACTATACTTCAGCCAATGGTAGAAATAACTATACTTCAGCCAATGGTAGAAATAACTATACTTCAGCAACCTTCAGTCAATGGTAAAAATAACTATACTTCAGCCAATGGTAGAAATAACTATACTTCAGCAACCTTCAGTCAATGGCGGAAATATCTATACTTCAGCCAATGGTAGAAATAACTATACTTCAGCAACCTTCAGTCAATGGCGGAAATATCTATACTTCAACAACCTACGGTCAATGGCGGAAATAGCTATACTTCAGCAACTTTCAGTCAATAGCGGAAATGTCCTTAGATACGCAAAAATTCGCAGGTTATAAAACAAATGCAGCAAAAAAAAAAAAAAAAAAAAAAAAAAAAAAAAATCTATAGTCATTACTGAAACCATACATCAACCTCACTTAAATCACTGAAGATGTACCCATGTGGAAGAGATTCGTCGAGGCTCATTGACTTTACTATAAAACTACGCATCACTAACTCCCACCTCCCTTCGAGATACAATTGCAAAACATATTTGAGAAACACACGCTGTAAAAAAAAAAAAAAAACCACAACGAAACTTCTTCAGTAACGGAAGAACGATTGCAGGTAAACTATGATGTAGGTGAACAATTGCCGTTGTTTACAGCAAAAAAGAACACGGCAATCATTTTGTGACGACGTGTTCTCACATCATTGCTTAAGATCTATTTTTTTTTAACAAAGATGAACTGCATATAGCAATCATTCATGGCAAGTAAAACGCAGATGTGACAATCTTCACAGAAGAAATATATATATATATATATATATATATAAGTATTGATTATTTAAATATTTCATTTAAAAAAGTTATTAATGGATTTTTTTCTCAAAACAAATGTTTTTTTAATGGTTCAGAAGGAATGATGTTGTTTCTTATCCCACTTGGTAGACAGCAACGCCTATACCAAGTCGAAGAACCCATGTGGTCTCATGGAAGGAGGGAAAGGAGGTTTGGTTTGTCGCTCTATGGTCATTTTGTGCACACTTTGGGCAAATCAGACCGGGACCTACAGTTTAATGTGGTTACTGAACCACTCACAAACATCCATGCCACCACCAGGATTCGAACCTGAAGCATGTGACACCAACGGCAAGTGCGCTAGCCAATTGGCTATCACATAGCGAAAGGAGGGAGGGGTAGTTTCTGTTGTGATGAAGCATCCGTAGGTAAAAGTCTGACTTGGCTCCGTAACGTTGAAGAAAGAGGACAATGCATTCTAGGAAGACTTTTAGGATGAACTACCCCACATTTGCGTATCGTGTGGGATAAAACCACGCAAAACTCCCATCAGGTAGTCCGACTAACGATGCAAGATGCTGAACTTCACGAACGCCATCGAGACTCCTAATTTTTTGAAATGGTGACTACAACAATGTTGCCAGCGGATTGAACCTCCGCCCTATTGCTCACATTGCCACTGAATCACGAGTCGGGCGGAAGGAATGATAATGGGGCCTGATGTTGGCCGTGTGACAATGCCACGGGTTTCGGTTTTCCATAGTGTTCGAACTGCCGATACTGAGGTTCTATAGTGCCCTAGGTTTTACTTTGCGAGCCGAAGGTGCCACAGATGTTTGTAGTTGTTCGGAATCCACATTAAACCGCAGGTCTCAGTATAGCACGACTATAGAACGTTGGGCGTAGGGCTGGAAATAGAGGCTAAATAAATTTATAATAGCCCCTACCCCTCAAAAAGAAAACATCTCCTGTCTCGAAATCTGCAGGCAAACGGCCTTGGCCCACCATGGAGCTGTTGCACCAATGAAGAAGATAGTATGATAACTTACATGTGATATGATGTTAAACAAAAAATTATTACATATTTCTAAAGTTACACGAAATTGAATTGTTTTTCTAACTAAAAATCTCAAACAGATCAAATGCAAGAAAGAAAAAATTGTGTAGTGAAATATCATAATTTGCCATTTAAATTAAGATATAATTACAGAAACGAATAATTTTTTTTCTTTAGTGATTGGTATTTTTATCCCCATCTTTAATGAAGAATAAAATTATTCAAAAAAAATAACATAGAAAAAAAAATATCATAGTGCACATCTAAGTTTTTTTTTTTTTTTTTTAATTCAATATTAAATTACAAATTATCTGCTTCAAAATCAAATTCGTTACCTCAAGGCTGTATGAAATGAGCAAGGAAATAGTTAAAAAATCCTTAAGTTCATTAAAAAGTTAGGAATCACCGAAAAACACAGATTTTAGATATCAAATATAATTTTTTTTCTAGCTGGATTTTGTAATAAGATTACCATTTAAAGACGCTTGTAAATTTGTCCTTGATTCTTAATTCATTTCATTAATGAATACGCAAAATCGCTTTCAGTTCTTTAATGTCATTTTAAAATAACATCTCTTTCCTAGAATCCACATTTTTTAAAAAAATTTGTATGCTAGGCACGTACACATACTCAGGCAGTCGTTTTACATGATCATGTGACAGACCACAAAGTCATGTCATATGATCATGTGACAATAGCCTCGTTCTCATGCATGCCACAAAGTACTATAATTATTTATTACATCACCTGAGTTTTTTAAAGATGCTTTCCAATTCTGATTTTGGACTGAACTATTTGAGTATCTATTCTATTACAATTTAAAGTGTGGGTGCAAGTGTGGATAGAATTCTCACATTTCATTTAGAACATTAGTTCGTGATGATTCTACTTCAAGCATTGGATTGTGGCCATTTAAAAAAGAAAAAACAGCGGTTGATAAATTTCGTAAGCCAAGAGAATTTTAATGCAGGTGTTCCAACTGCGTCAATGCAGAAAGTTTCGCAAGCTATGACAGTTAGCGCAACTTATTTTTCGAACTCATTAAGAAATAATAAGTAGATCTACCTTAAAGTTTGGTAATTGCGGTTTCCTGGCATCATAATATTTTCATCGATTAATTAATATTAAAATTAATGGATTGTATAAAGAAAGGGATTTTTTATATAACTTCCTCGAAAAATATTTAAAAATCGTTCTTTAATTGTTTATTAATTAATTAATAATTGAATCATTTGGTATTGAAAACTACTGAAACTGTTTTTCTTTTTAGAAATAAACTTTGTATCGGTTTTATAGATATTTCAAATTCGGTAAAAAGTTTTTAATTTCAATTGCTGAAAATATATTAGTTTATTAAGGGAAATTTTGTTTCCAAGTAGTATAATTTAAACGATTACATTTAAAAAGGAAAACGATATTTATTAACTTCATATTTTTAAACCTTTATTACAATAGAAAACTTGTAACTTTATAAAACGATTTTTAAAAAATTATTTAAACAATTAACAATAGTAAAAAAATAAAAACAAAAGAATATTATTATGTAAAGACACAAAAATAGTTTAATAGACATACAAATATTTCCAATATTAATTCTTTTTTGCTTATTTGAAAGTTTTTATTGGTAGTTGTTAAGAGACGATTTTAATTTAAAAAAAAAGTATTTTTTTTTTTTTTAATTTTAATCATTTTCAGGGGCGGGGAATGGAAGGGGAAAAAAAGATCAACTCGCTAAACAAAATTGATAGCAATGAACAGAATATTCATTTTCGTATTCTTTGCGAGATAAGAATGTTTCTGTAATTCTTTTTTTTGACAAGGTGGTACTGCTATACCAAAATTGCGTCCCTCCTCTTTTTATGGTTGTCGCAAAATAGATTTTATAAATATAATTAATTATAATAATCAGTCTTTTATTAGAGGGGAAAGTTAGAAATTAGACAGCTAGTATTTAAAATCAGAAAATCCCTGTCAATTCAAAATAACTTGATCTTATTCAAGTAGAACAAAATTTATAGATTGCTATTTCAATGATATAGTATTAAAATATCTGTCGCTCGGTGCCACAGGCTTCGGGTTCCAGTATTGGCGGTTCCATGGATGTTTGTAGTAGTTTGAAATCCCGGTCAGATAGGACTGTCGAGCGTTGAACGTATGGCTGACAATCCTATCCCGCAAAAAAACACGTGCCTCAAAATCTGCCAATAGGCAGACGGCCTTGGCCCACCATAGGGCTGTTGCGCCACTGAAGATTGGTTTCGTTTGATTTTCCGCTCTGCGGTCATTTTATGCACATTTTGGACTAATTAGACAGGGACCTACAGATTAATATGATTTCTGACCACTAACAAAATATCCGAGCCACCGTCAGGATTTGAACTTGAAACCATTTATCTTCGGAATCTAAAATTGCTTTCTTTCCTAAAATAATGAAGCAATAAAGGAACGACCTTTTTAATGCTGCATAATTAAAAATAATTGCTGATGAAAATTAGTCAAGGATACAGAAAACTACAAAACCTTCTTAGATTCGCATACTTTGCAACCAAATTCGCATATTTTGAAACTCGGTAAATTTTATTATTTCTTAAATGCTGTTTCTAAATTTTAAAAAATCTGTAATCCAATTCACGATACGATTAACACGATTACGAGAAAACTTATTTTTTCTACATTTCTTTTTTTATTTTTACTTACATAAGAAACAATCAAAGTAAGACATTTTTATACCAAGATCATTAATAACATCCATTTACAAAAAAATTATTATTATGTTTGGGAATTGACTAACAAGACATTGCAAGCTGAGTATTACAAATACAAAATAATAATTTAAATAGATAATAATAATAAATCATAATTTAAGGAAAACAATGAATAGATATTTATAAGTAGGAAAGTTTTGCCTAAATGTTAAGACTTTTTACCGATTTCCTAAAATCGGAAGAATATGTCAATTTCCGATTAACAAATCAGAAAAATATTATACATAAATAGCATTAGAATAAAGCAATAATAAGCAATTTTAATCAACATAAGACCAATACGAAGGTCTTTGACTTAATACGACTCAAATATTGGTAAACAAAGACTTATGTAACACAAAGACAGTTAGGCCATTTTTTGCCAGTGAATTTAAAGGTAAAAATAGAAACGGTTCTTTTTTTTACTTATAATTTTTTTAAAAACAAACGGAGGCAAAAAGCCAGCTGATTACTAAATCCGCCTAATTCCACTGCCATTGTCCTCAATAATTAATGTAAATTTGAAGAGGTGAAAGCCAGACTGCTAAGTATTCAAAGATTCCTCAAATTAGCTAATTAAACTAATTGAAGGTTCAACTGAAATCCATAAATCTTTTCCATGAAACTTAAGGGTATTAAAAATTTAATTATATGATTAATTAAATATTTTAAGAGATACAAAACACTATAAATCATCTTCTATAAATTTCTTTAAAAGACTTCATTAGATGATTAAAGGTTTAATTGTTAAACAAAAAAAAATCGAAGGTAACGAATTAAACTGTGATTGAAATTGTTAATGTTAATGAATTATTTAACTGCTTAACAATTAGCATGACAGAACAATTACATCATTTACTGTTCAAATAATAAACTTTTCTATATTAATCTATATTTTTCATTTAACTGTCTTATAAATTTTCAATTACTGATTTTTTTTTCAATATACAAATTACATACTCTATTTCTCTTACGCCTTACTCAATCATCGTTAAAACATCAAATACGAATACAATGTGTGTGTGTGTGTGGAATTGATTATAAGAGCTAGAAACTAATTGATATTCATAATATTCAAATAAAAAAGGCATTTAAATCACATTTTATTTATCAAGAACAGATTGATTTTATTTTCATTTTAAAATGCCCTATTTAATGTATATGTATCAATTAAACGTTTGGTAATTTGTTTTATCTAAAACGATTTTAATAAATTTAATTTGTTTTATCTAAAACGATTTTAATAAATTTAATTTGTTTTATCTAAAACGATTTTAATAAATTTAATTTGTTTTATCTAAAACGATTTTAATAAATTTAATTTGTTTTATCTAAAACGATTTTAATAAATTTAATTTGTTTTATCTAAAACGATTTTAATAAATTTAATTTGTTTTATCTAAAACGATTTTAATAAATTTAATTTGTTTTATCTAAAACGATTTTAATAAATTTAATTTGTTTTATCTAAAACGATTTTAATAAATTTAATTTGTTTTATCTAAAACGATTTTAATAAATTTAATTTGTTTTATCTAAAACGATTTTAATAAATTTAATTTGTTTTATCTAAAACAATTTTAGTAAATTTAATTTGTTTTATCTAAAACAATTTTAGTAAATTTAATTTGTTTTTTCTAAAACGATAATAAAAAATAAAATAAGAATACAATTATATAAGACTATTCACTTATTCTTCAATTGACTTTTTTTTTTTTTTTTTTTCTTTAACTAAGGCATTAAACCAGGTACATTTATAAAATATATATTTTGGAAAAGATTTTTCAAACCATATTTTTTTTTTTATATACACCTAAAATAAGCAACTGCACAAAACTTTCTCGTTTGCATTCCAACAAATGACGATTATCGTTTGACCCGCATTTTCTCTCTCGCTGGCCTAATTTCTAGATTCACCTACGGCAAATTGCTCGTTTCTGAATGACATTCTTATAGGCCTTAACATTTTAGACATCATTAAGTAAAAAAATATTCATTCTCGAAAGAAAAGAAAATGAAATCATTACATTATTTTTACTGTAATACGACGAATATCTAGAGGGCATTTGAAAAAAAAAAATAGCACTTTTAAATGGTTTTCTTGATTTAGAACTTAATAGCATTTAAAGGGATGTATTGCAAACAAATTTATGACAAAACTTTTAGATGCAATATCTGCCCTAGTAGTTTTTCTTTTTAATACAAGGCAATTTAAAGGGTATTAAAATAAAAAGAAAATTAATGAGATATCCATTAAAAGTGAGTTATGATTACATCAAATTAATTGTTTTGTATTTGTTACTTAAAATTCTTCAATCATTTCATTTTAAAATACATGAATTAAAACATTTGAAGTATGAAACTGATTCAATTTTTAATATAGTGAATTTTATTTGTAAAAAAAATTTGATATATTACTACTTGAAAAACAAACATTCTATCTGATCCATATGATTCTTTTCCTTTTCTTATAATTTAAAGATGCTTACAAGGCTTTTTCAGTAATTTAAAAGTACTAAATATTAATATACAACAGACACTATTTGTTTTATAACGTATAATCTTTTTTAACCTAATAATTTTCAAATCTTTTTTTTTTTTTATTCTAATTTTCTAATCTTTTTCTTTTTTCTAATAATTCTTTTAAACTTTTTTTTTTTTTTCCTATTTTCTTTAATTTCTATACAGCTTTTAGATTATTTTACACAATCATTAATAAATCAAAGTGAAGGTAGACGTTATGAGTGATAAGGTTATTTTTTTCCCCTTTAGATTAATAAAAATAATATAAGCGTTGTATTTTATAAAATTACATTTCTTGTGATAGTTTAATTGACATTATTAAATCACCAAAGATGAATTTTAAAGTAATCAATAATCACAAAAACAAATCCTCAATAATTATTATTTTTAATTCTTTTTTTAAAATTTTTATGAATGTCGACAGCTTCATTACTTCCGTCAATCATTATTATAAGAAAATAAAAAACAAATCTACATGAAAGCACAAAAACATTCATTTTAAAACACTAAAAAAGACGAATAAAAATACCCACGCAAATTTACGAATCTTCGACATTTCATACAGATACACTAATCAGCTATCAAATTGTCAAGGCAAGGTCACAGCCTATTGTTCTGGAAATTATCATCAGGACAATAGTGGGGAAAGATGGAAAATGAGACAATTTAAACCCACTTATTTCAGCGAATCTCTTTTCTATTTTTGTAACCCAATATATCTAGAAATTTCTCATTAAAAATATTGACATACTGCAATATCCCACACGAAAGAAAACGTTCAGGATAATGTAGATTTAACTCCCATCAACCTTATTTTGATCAGATGTTTCTACATAAATTTAGATAGATGGAAAAGATTATTTCATTCACTAGCCTTAATCTGGAAAATCTACATCATCATTCAGAGGTATTTAGTAGATTTAGGAACGAATACACCAGCAGATTTAGGCCCCAAAACACACTTTTTTCGTTCATTTACGACTATTCTACTTTAGGGTAATTTATTTCGCGTCCTATTTTAGACAATACAATTGTTTCTGGTGTTCTTGCGAATGACAGAATGTCATCATAAATACGAAAAAAAAAAAAAAAAAAAAAAAAAAACTAAGTAGACAAGAATATAAAGTAAGTTTAATTAACATAGTAAAAAATATAAAATAACTTTTAATTAAAGTTCAATTGGTTTATTTTGATAGATGCAAAACAATCATTTTACTATTCTTCTTCACTGGAGCTTTTAACTGTAGGTCAGGTCTAATTAGCCCTTGTGTGCATAAAGTGACCTTAAAGCGGCAAATCAAACCAAATCTTCATTGGAGCGCGGCCTGATGGCCGATTAGCTGGCACTCTGGCCTTTGATACCATAGGTTTCAGGTTCGCCACCTGGCGTTGTCATGGATGTTTGTGGTTTGGAATACACGTTAAACTGTAGGTCCCGGTCTAATTAGCCTAAAGTGTGCACAAAATGACCGAGGAGCGACAAACAAAACAAAATCTTCATTGGGGCAATAGCCATATGGTGGGCCAAGACCGTCTACCTATTGGAAGATTTCGTGACAGAAGATGTTTTCTTTCTACGGAGTAGGGTTGTCAACCCTACGAATAACACTCTACAGTCATATTCGACCGGATCTACGGTTTAAAATGGATTCCGGACAACTACAAACATCCATCGAACCCAAAACCTGTGGGACCGACAGCCAGACACTCGGCCATCAGGCCTCCAATATTTTTACTACTAGTACCACAAAAATACAGATGCTGAAAATTACTTTAATATTGAAAAAATATTAAAAATAGTCTTATACGTTGGCTAATAAATTACTACTTTTTTTTTTCTTTTTTTTAGGTTGCTGGCACTATCCTTGACATCAGTGCGAAATTTAGCGTCAAAATATTCATTAGTGTTTGAGTTACGCTTGGCTTTGTGAGACGCTAAAAATGATTGCGGCGATTTTTGAAATGTCTGAATTAATTGAGCAAAGAACTTGTATCAAATTTTGTTTGCGGAAATGTATAGAATGTTGCATAAGGCATTCGGTGAGCGTTCCTACATCGGAAAGAAATGTTTACAAGTGGTATAAATAGTTCAAAGAAGGCAGAGAACGCGTTGAAGTCGAAGAACGCTCTGGTCGACCGTCAACCTCAACCGATGAAGCTCACGTCCAAAAAATTAAAGATTTGGTGCTTGCAAACCGTCGATTTACAATTAGAGACCTTGCTAATGATGTTGATTTTCAAAAGCATCGGTTAATTTCATTTTGTGCCTCAAACGCGTCAAATCTCGATTGGTACCAAAAACACTGAATGCGCCAGCTCACACTGCATTGATTCTTTGTGACTTTTTCGCCAAAAATGAAACCTATATTGTTCCACAACCACCGTATTCACACCGTGCGACTTTTCGCTATTCCCTAAACTCAAAAGACCACTCCGTAGAACCGTTTTGAGTCAATTGAAGAGATTCAACGTGAATCGCCACGCGCTTTGAAGGACATCCTTGCCGATGTCTTTTTAGCATGCACTGAGGATTGGAAAAAAAGTTGGCATAAGTGCATTGTGTCCGGAGGGGATTACTTTGAAGGCGATGAAATAAATTTGGAAGAATAAATAAAGAGTTTTTGAAAACAAAAATTGGTCTTACTTTTTGGCACAGTAGTATATATATATATAAATGAAATAAGTATAAAAAAGATTAAAGTTCAAAAATAACTTTCTCATGTGGTCCGTGGACAAATTATAGTAATTATATACGACCCGCGGAGTTCAGAATTTTGAACATTCCTGTAGTGCATAAATACGGTTTTCTGTTTAGAAGTGGCCTTCGGAGAAGTTTTACTGCGTAACACATATCAGTTGGAAAATTTTAATCCAACGCATATATCTGCGTCCTTGCCAAGGAAAGAATTCTAAATCTGTCCTTGTCTCGCGCGATAGTTAATTAAGTAATCACCAACCCATCCGAATTCCAAGAATGCAATGAGATGACGCTGCGATTCATTAGTGGATGACAGAACGGAATTGAGGAAATACCTAGCAGGTGAGAAGAAGGAAGAAAAACAAAATGTGCGTGGGAGGAATCATGGGTAGTTTTATTTTTACTTGATTCTCATTAATGATAGCATGCAACCTTTGGCTGACTGAGACTTCAATATGAAGTCATTCGCAAAATACCTCCAACTGGTAGACGGGAATGAGTGATTCAGTGTGCAGGAAGATAAATGCTACCTTGAATTTAACAAGCTGTTAGGAGAAAACAGCGCTATGCTAAACAGCCATGAGTAATTTAACACACACTGAACTGCTATTAATCCGATTCTCATACATACAAGGTACAGGAAGATTATCTTTGCAACTTTGTGGCACAATAAAATCTGAAAGGAATAAGGTTGCAACGTTATGTTTTTTACACATATAACAAGTAAGGTTTTATTTAAAAGAATTTTTTTTTTCAACTTTATTTGATATTGTTCGTTAAAAATTTTAATTAAATTTTAATTACAACTAATATAAAATCAGAAACTTTAAATTTGAGTACTTTTGGACACGCACGATAAATCTCAAGTGATAGTCCAGTTCTTGCCAGTCACGCTCTAGCACATATGGATATCATTATTCTTCGCACTTTTGTCGTAGATAGCCTAGGGCATAGGTTTGTCGCTCTACGGTCATTTTGCGCACACTTTGGGCTAATTAGACTAGGACCTACAGCTTAACGTGAATTCTGAACCATTAATAAACATCCATGATTCGAATCTGAAGAATGTGGTACCAAAGGCTAGAGTTCTAGTCAATTGGCCATCAGGCCGCTATCGTAGATAGCAGATACACCGAAATTTGGCATAGAAGTTCTTTAATATGTCCTCGCAGAAAAATAATAACACTAAGTGGTATCTTTTTTATAAGATCAGAACTTCAAAATATTTTCTAAAACTCAGGAATGAATCTTTTTTTTTATTATTAAGCTGGGGGGGGTTACTGCTACATGTACAAGCAGCATAACATCACTATTTTATTTATTTCTGGATTTAAAGAATTATAGAGATCAATTATAAAATTTAAAGATTATTCTCTCACACTCAGTATATTGATGCTGAAAGTATGATCAGCGTCAGAATTAAGAGGATTTCTTTTGCAATAAGTTAAAAACTTCATCAGTAAATTAATTATATCACTGAAAATGTGGTGATGAAATTTATTTTGACGATAGTTATACCAGTGGTGTAATAATAGAGGGGCAAACGATATTTTTTCCCCCTATACGTTTTATTTAAAATTTTATCTGGCATCACAAACGTCATTTTTTCAAAATGAATTGACGGAATCAATCAAAAAAATTTCTATTTATTATTAAGTAGCGTTTAGAAAAATTGTCATGTTTATTGGAAAAATCTTCAAGGTTTCTTGCTCAGGCAATATTTTTCAAATATTAGTGAGTTGTTAGACTGTATAAATAAAAAATGTAATCCAAAAATTCCTTTCAGACATGACGACATAAGAGAGTTGTTGTTTTCGAATGCTAACTACCTTGACTTAAATCTCCACCAGATATAGTCCAGGGATTCATCATACCCATTCCCGACTTAAACACGGGAACTTAGACTCGGTTTCGTTTGTCGAATTTTTAACCCAGCACTTACAGGCGTAACAATAATAGGGTGACAAAATAGGCAACCTGCCACGCACCCATTCCGGAGCAGAGAGACTATGAGTACAGGAAAGACCTGGCATTTATTATTACATAATACAGTAAAATTTATTAATTCTGTATTTAATAAATTTAAGTTACTAAAGTGATAAATTTAAAAAAATGTGTATCAAAGATTTTAAAGGTACACATTTGTATGAAAAATATATTGCATATGGTAGTAATAGAAATAGTTGCGCATGGGTAATCCCGATGCTAGGGACTTCGCCGAATTCTGGTACGTCAATAGGTACTTAATAAAAAGTGGGGAAGTGACACTGGAACATTCTAAAATTCACTTGTTAGGGAATTCTCAATTTTTGCTCTACCTTTATAGATGAAATAAAGTCTTTTTGCATAAGATAACTGGGTAATTTATTAATCATAAGAAATTATTTTATGTCTTCAAGCTTTCCTGAATGTTTATCGCATTTATGATATTTGTAACAATTCCTGTGACTACGGCTAGTGCTGAGCGATCATACTTGAAATTAAAATTGATAAAAATCAATTTAAGAAATTCTATGGGACAAGACAGGTTACGCAATTTGGTATTCTATCCATCTAACATTCTATGGCCCGAAACTTGGACTTTGATGCTGCCATTGACAATTTTGCTGCTCAGAAAGCCCGAAAAAAGAAAATTTAATAAAAAAAAGCAGATAAATTTAATTCAATACCCATCTTAAATTAAAAGTTAAATTATATATATAACTCCGTCAAGAGAAATACATTTCAAACAACATAGGAAAAAAAATCAAGAAAACCTTCGCCAAACCAGCTTGGCAAAATGCAATGCGGCTGTCTTTCATCTTAAATAGCAGTAGTTAAAGACATAAAACTATAACCTTCTCTTAATCTTGGGCGACTGCACATTATTTAATTAGACCGTAGTGAATAAAAAAAATGTAAAGAAGCATCATGAAATAACAACCGTTAAAAATTAGCCATGAGACAAAGTTGAAAATATGAAAATAAACTACAAATCAAGGTCGCACAATATAGAAGAAAAAGAAAAGCTCTACATAATGTATGTCAAAGATAATACAGATGAAATAATTTCCAATTAAAATTTTCATTTTTTTTTCAAATTATAAGCCAAACAACTTTCTTTTTAGAAAAATATTTTAGTAAAAACAAATATTCTGGTAATCATAAAGCCATCAATATGCGTTCAAAAGCAAAAGTAAGAACCCTAACACATATAAATTTGAAGCAAGTTAGTTCAAATATTTTGACTGTTATACTGATGAGTGCAATTCGTTCAAGGGATTCTACATTTTTTATTATTATTATTTTTTTTTTAAGAAATAACTGTTATATTTTACCAATCAGCAGAGTTTATTAATGCATATTGATTCAAGGTAATCCACACAGACAAAAAGAGCTATGTCATGAAAAGCTATTATGAAACGTGAATAAAAAAACAGCATTCTAATCAAAAGTGAAATTCAATGAATGTTAACTATTAAATGAGGCCAAAAACAAAAATCTATAAGCTGGTTGCATATTGAGTACAAAACCAAATTCAATTTTTCAGATTAGCTATTAAAATTTTTATATTTTCTTAATTGCTAAATATGTTGTTACCTATGACTTAATTGGTACTTAATCCATACAAACACTTACCGTAGAAACAAAAAGAACAAATAAACAAAATCAAAATTACAAAGTGAAAAGATCAGACATTCTTAACAAAAACGACGCAAAGGCCTTAAAACAGTTAAAAACAGGTTCAATGTTCTAAGGGTAAAAATTTAAAAAGCTGGAAGCATCCTAAAAAAAATCAGTGTGATCAGAACACGTTTTCTCTGGTTCTCCACTAAAGAGTGCACATATCACAATTCTGTTGTAAGTTAGAATCCAGTCCCGAGCCAACAAGTAGATGGGCCTTATTCATTTTCTCTGTCTTACATGAAACGCATATATCAGAGTTCATAATCCCTATTTTGGCCAGTCAAGCAGTCGTGTCCAGTTCTTAATCTAAAATTGCCAACAGCCTCTTTGCGAGTTTTTCAATTTAATTTTTAAATAAAACACACACACACACAAAAAAAATCTTAACTGATATTAGTGCATTCAATTTTATTAGATTTGAATTTTCTGCGAGATAAAAGTAAGGTGAATAAATACGAAAATAGGTGAATTATTACAACAAACAATCGCATCTTTCAGATATCTTAAGGGAAAAATCAATCTTTAAAATATGCAAAATAAAAAATAAAAAACGGTAGGCATACAAACTAGAAATGCAAGTTGTCTCAAAAGGATAACCTGAACAAATACGAAGAGAAGCAGTTACATACCGGATATAGGAAGTCATGATCTTATTCGATTAATCATCCTGATACAGAAACTGAATTCTCTAAAGAGTTTATAAAAAGAAAATCGTTGAGCGTAGTTGCATTTAGCGAAGGAAGAAAATTAAGAAAAAGAAGATTAATTATATAATCAAAAGCTCGACTGGATTTGCAAATAATTTTTTTTTCAATTATAAATATTAATGACGGAAATTTATTCATTAAATTGATGAATTAATAAAACGAACTCATAATTATTGAAAATTAAGGGAATATTATAAAATGCACGCACATTATTGTAAAAAAAATTTGCTTTTGCCCACACAAATGAAAACACAAGTTATATAAGGACAATTAATAAGATAAATAATAATAGTTATAGTTATATAAGGGGGGAATAATATAAAGGGAATTAATGAATTAATAAGAAAACTAACTCGTAATTATTAAAAATTAAGAGAACATTATAAAAGGCACACAAATTATAGTAAAAAAAAAAATTTGTTTTACGCAGACAAAAAAAAAAAAAAAAAAAAACGCAAAATACGATTTGCGTTTTTTTCACATAAAATACATAAAATACGTTTTTAAATGCAAGCAGGTGGTTTGTCTCTTTCCTCTTTGCAATTTATATAAGGAGAATATAATATAAGGGGAATTAATGAATTAGTACGAAAACGAACTCATAATTATTAAAAATTAACTTTTAATAATTATGAGTTCGTTTTTTAGAATGAGTATTTTTTTCGTTCGTTTAAGAGAATAACATAAAATGTACACACATTATTGTGTAAAAAAAAATATATATATATATATATTTTTTTTTTTTTTTTTTTTTTACAGAGAAAAATAAAACCGAAAAGTACAATTTGTTTCCTTTTATTTTACGAAATATATTTTTAAATGCAAGCACGTGGTTTGTCTCCTTCCTCTTTGCAATTTTTATAAGGGGAATTAATAAGAAAAACGAACTCATAATTATTAAAAATTAAGAGAATATTATAAAATTGAATTTTCCGCACGCACATTATTGTAAAAAAATTCGCTTTTACCGCGAAAAATAAAACCGCAAAGTGTAATTTTTTTCCTTTTATCCTTACACCACATGAAATAGATTTTTAAATGCAAGCAGGTGGTTTGTCTCTTTCCTCTACGCAATTTATATAAAGGGAAAAAGTTTTAACAAAGCATTTTCTAATAACAATATTAGTCTGGAATTTTTTCCTTTAACAATTGGATGGGAGGACTGGAATTTCAAAGCGTGCAAGAATTAAAGGAAAATATAATAAGTATATGACGTTGATTAAGCAAATTTTTATTTATTTTTTATGTTAAAAATTTAAACGCTCAACATACTAACTATTTTGGAATTCCGATTTTCTTTCCTTGACAAATTTATGGCAAAATTACAAAAAAAAAACTTCTACCATAAAAGAGCTACACCGGTGAAAAAAGTGGAAAGCTAATCAATTATTGGTATTATTATTACTTCTTATAGTTATATTTTCACGAGACTACACAATAATTACGAAACAGCTAATGATGTCTTTGCACCTGAATGTGTCAGACTAATTAAGCAAAAAGGATTTGCATTTCCTCAACAGAAGATGAACTTTCCAAAAACACTACGAGAACTTCCGCAGAAATGGTATGTGGGAGATTTACGCCAGTTCAGTAGGATGATTTTCCGGTCTATAGATTTATGGAGCCCACTCATCCCCTACATAGACAGTTTCGCTTGCCGGGTTTTGAACGGGATTCTTAGTTCGTTAACACAAATCACTATTCGTCAAATCACCAATACGAATGACTAATATACTCTCCAAAGAACTTTCAAAATTCCAAAACTATAGAAAACATGGCAATTTTTTTTAAAAAACTTTCCCCGATATTTCCCACTACCCAACGCTTAAGCTTCATCATGCTTCACAACGCTGCCCGGCTCGTGGCAATGAGCGCCGCTGGTGAGACTGAGGTGGCTGAGGTTCAATCCACCGTCGGCTTTGCTGTAGACACTGTTTCAAAAAAACGGAGAGACTCGATAGGGTTAGTGATGTTCAGCATCTTGCCTGGTGGGATTTTTCCGGTTTTTATCCCATACGATACGCAAGTGCGGGTAATCCACCTTAAAATCCTCCTTCAAGAGACACGGAATCAAGTCAGACTTCTGCCTACAGATGCTCCATCACTAAAGAAGCTACCTCATTTTCCTCCATCCATGAGTAGATTACTCATCGAATGTCCGTCCCGAATTGCAGGACACTGAGAATTATACACAACAACTATACAATGGTACCACTATTTAGGTGGGTCAAGGTTGTACCCAGTTATTAAAACACATACCTCTCTAAATTTATGAATCTTGAAATCGTAGCGCAGTTAGAAATATACATCAGTATGTGATATACTAACAACATACAGATATATTCTTATACTAGAAACGTGAATATTAAAAAACGCAAAAGCAGCACTATTAATAATATTTATAACAAAAGGATTGTAGACCTCATTTTATTTATATAATAAGGATTATATTAACGAATGTTGATTACAGTATTTTTATTTATTCAAATTCTAATATTATATTATTTCCTAAATTTAAAAAAAAAAAGTATTTAAATGTAAAGGATTTTTAAAACGATTAAAAAAATTAAATAATCCGAAATGTTATTTTAACCTAAGGCTAAGTAAACATTAAGCAATTATTTTTGTAATCATAACTGGGAAATGTTTGTTTTCAATTATTTCATAACTGTGTCAAAAATATCACGTTAACATTTTAAAGAAAAATAAAATTTTAAAATAAATTACTTCATTCCTACCTATACCACAGATTCCTGAACTTAAAAAAAAAAAAGATAAATATAACAGAGCTACAAAAGAAGGAATGAAAGTATAACACATTCTGTCATTCTTTTAAATTAAAGTCTACATTTAGTCTCAAAAATTTAAAGTCGTGTCTATTTTTCAAAAGTCTGGTTTTAAAATGGATGTCAGACTAGCTGGCACGTTTTCCAGACTAACACCCCTTCTGTGTTAGAAATATGTCAAGTATTTCAGTTCAAGGGTTTATAAAGGAGTTCAACGCGCCATCCAAAAAATAAAAAGTTAACCAGGTTTCCCAAGTTTAATTCTTTTGTCTTTAAACCAGTTGAAAAAATTTCACAAAAATAAATAAATAAACTATTATAAGAATATTATTTTTTGGAGAATGTATACACTTTCATTATCATGTAATATTGGCAGAAACAATAAGGTAACAGCAGCTTATAATAAAGAAAATCCGCTTTAAAAAAATTAACGGCGGCTTATAATAAAAAATCTGCTTTAAAAAACGCAGACGAAAATTTCATCAAGTAATATTTACAGAAGCAATAGGTTAACAGCAGCTTACTCATATAATAAAAAATCTGCTTAAAAAAAAGCAGACGAAAATTTCATCAAGTAATACTTGCAGAAGTAATAAGTTAACGGTGGCTTACAATAAAAAAATCTACTTTTAAAAAATTAATAGTTTAAAAAACTAAAAAATACGCTTTTATAGTTAATCAAACTAAAAAGTAAAAAATAATTGTTAACATAAGAATAAAATGATTGACGAGAAAATGAATGTCACTGTTCTAAAAGCGTGGGGTGCTTTGTATGACATTTTTAAACTAACTCTGCATTTCGGAATGAAACTAGTGAGAAATTATAACGATTGATATCGA
The DNA here is from genome assembly GCA_021605075.1 of Caerostris darwini. Classification (NCBI taxonomy): domain Eukaryota; kingdom Metazoa; phylum Arthropoda; class Arachnida; order Araneae; family Araneidae; genus Caerostris; species Caerostris darwini. The sequence goes on along the minus strand of BPLQ01007303.1, from coordinate 349,769 downwards.
GCACCCCACGATTTTAGAACAGTGACATTCATTTTCTCGTCAATCATTTTATTCTTATGTTAATAATTATTTTTTACTTTTTAGTTTGATTAACTCTAAAAGCGTATTTTTTAGTTTTTTAAACTATTAATTTATTTTTTACTTTTTAGTCTGATTAACTCTAAAAGCATATTTTTTTAAAGTTTTTTTAAAGTATAATTGTTTTTACTTTGTTTTCCACTTGGCCGGTTATCCGCTAAGTTTACATACTTTTTTACCCACCGAAATTTTCGGCCAATAGGAAGAGCGCAATTCGACATGATCGCACTCCTATGCCTTTGAGATCCGCCTCTTTTTAGCCACCGAAATTTTCGGCCAATAGGAAGAGCGCAATTCGATCGCGGATCAGTTGACTGACTCGCCAGTAGATGGCGCCATCAGTCCCAAAATCGAGCCCAAAAAGTGAGTTACATACAAACATACATACATACATACAAACATACAGGTGAAGCTAATAAAAGCGTATTAAAAAGCAGACGAATATTTTGTGGTTAAAAAATTAAAATTGATCTGATATAAATACATTGTGGAGTAAAATCCAAGTGAATTTTTGCATAATTTATTTTCTTTTATCATATTTTGTACCAACGAAGTTTTGTACAATGTAATTTTTTTTACATTCATGGTTGAATCTTTTTCCATTTCAGATGAAATAAAACATTCAAAACTGTTAAGTCCGAGAGAATACGGTATTCCATTTCAGTTCAGAAAAGAATACAATAAATGCATAAATCCTTCAAAATTTTCCATCTTTCATTTCTACATTACTGTGTCCTGTCAACTGAAGGATGATATAGAATGATGGTTAATATCCATTCTAAAACTTTATCCAAACATCCATCTACAGAAACTACTGGAATTTTTATCATATAAAATATATCAGACATATAAAGCCAGTTATACTTGACTAAAAAGGCTTGAAATGCCAAATTCTTGATAGATTTTGTTTGGTTTGTCGCTCCACTGTCATTTTCTGCACACTTTGGGCTAACTAGACTGGACCTGCAGTTTAACGTGAATTCCGAACCACTCACAAATATCCAGGCCTGAAGCCTTTGGTACCAACGAGCAGAGCGCTAGCCAATTGGCCATCAGGTCGCAAATCCTTGATAGCGGACTACGTAACGGAAAACCGAAATCTGTATGTAATCTAACAAACATGTATACATTTCATCAGCCCTTTCCACTGGCTCTATTCTAATGACAATGACTTCAAATCAGAATACCAGCCATTCAAAAACAACAGCATTGTATGTATTACAATCAAATAGTTCGAACTTTTCACTTGTATAATTAATATTAACCAGTTCAACAAAATAAAATTTCTATATGAAATCAACTGACATTAAAATAAACAAAACAATAAAGCATTTCTAAAATATTAAACATGGTATTAAAAAATCACTGAAAAGTTAAAATACAACATTCATTGATATTCAACTGATCTTTTAATAATCTTAAGTACGGATCAAAAACTTAAAATCACGATGTTAAAAATACATATCCAAACAATCATCTTCGAATAATATTAAAAAGATTCTGAGTAAATAAATGTCAAATTGGTCAATTGAAGAACCACATAAAATTCAAATAAGTTGCGGTTACAATAGGAAAATCAACATTGGGCTGATCAAACAGGGTTTTCTATTCAAGAAATATATCTAGAAATAAATGTTATAGTCATATAGCCATCATTACCTTGGCAAAAGGATAAGATAGACAAAAACAACTTGATTTTGTTTAGTTTGGTTTGTCACTCTTAAGTCTAATTTTGTGCACACTTTAGGCTAATTAGACCGGTATCTATAGTTTAACGAGGATTTCGAACCACTCACAAACATCCATGCCACAGCCAGGATTCAAAACTGAAGCCTGTGGTACCAATGGCCAGAGCGACAGCCAATTTCCATCAGGCTGCCAAAAACAACTTGAAGAACGATTGTTGATAAATACGGATTATTTTGACAAATAATAAACAACTTGGACTCATGCCATTAAAAAAACCCACTAGAAAAATAATTAGAAAGGGCAGGAAATTGCATATTGGCGAGTTATGTCTCTCGGACTCAAACAAAGCTGACTAAGAAAGAAATAAAATAAAAAGAAGTTCCAAATACATAAGTTATCCATTAAAAAAAGTCTATTAAGTGCAAATCTTAATAGATAACAAAAGTCATTAATTTTGGTGTCAAACTTAAGTCGCATAGCATAGCGATCGTATTAAGAGTTGGTTAATTTTTATTATTAACTTCTCAACAGATTATTTCTCACATACTCGTACCTCATTCATCATCTTTTCGGAACATTCTCGTAAAAAAATTAAATTTTGATTCTGAATTAAACTCGAGTATTTCGGGGTACCTTGTATTATTCTATTAATAAACAACTTATACACAAGGCAAACACAAGTTCACTCCTGATATCATGTCTGACGACAATCATTTTATCGTGATTTCATGCTGTTTTACAGATATTTTGACTATGGGTTAATAACTTTTGCCAAATAAATATTAAACAAGTAATATAAAAAAAAAAAAAAAAAAATTAAAGTCAATTCCTACTTTTCATTATATTGCAGAAATTCCTTTATAAATAATTTTCATTCATTTTTTTAGTTTATCTGGCGCCATCTATTAGTAGATATATGTTACTTAAATCTAAAAAAAACTAAAATTAAATAATTAAATTTAATTACTGAATTAATATTTGAAAAAACTGTATTAACATCCAGTGTCATCCACTACAAGTTCAAAAAAAAAAAATGTATTTGAACTTGAGTGGATGAATAAAAAGTATTTTATGAACGATTGCAAATTTCAACAAGATATATATAGGGAGAGTGTGAGCTAATAGAAGGAATTGAAAAAGATATCCACTGATTAGATTCTCTTTCGAAGACTTGCAGCATTAGTCGATAATTTAATAGAAAGATCAAGCTCAGCTCGTCAGAACATAAAACAATTTGAAAGAAGAAAAAAATAGGAAATTTGAGTTTTTATATTTTGGATCTCTCTAATTCTGGCATTAAATGTTTTTTTTTTTTTTTGTTATTTTAGTTTACTGCATTATCTAAGAAAATTTAAAAAATTCAAGTTACCCACATATTAAATGGACATCCGTTGGTCTCATTTGGAAATTTTAGTTTACTGTAATATCTTTGATATTTTAAAAGATTCAAATTCCCCACATGTTAAATAGACATCCGTTATCTTAGGTTGGTCTCCGTTGGACATTTTAATTTACTATGATATCTTTGAAAATTTCTAAGATTCAAGTCCTCCACACGTTAAATGGACATCAGTAACCATCATCTTAAGTGACCGAAACAGTTCAGTGAGAAAGAAGAATGAATTTATTAAAAAATTGATTTTCAAAAATAAATAATGCGTTTCCTATTGACTTGCATCTTTTAGCAATTTATTCTACATGAAATTTTAATCAATCTTGCATATTTCACCAAACATTTACAATTTCTACATGTTGTAGATGCAGAAAGGAATTGTCTGAAAATATTAAGGATATTTAATTCACAAAACATTCACTTGTAAAAAAAAAATGTCAGTCATCTTTTAGCCGCAAATGCCGAAATACTGAGATAATAAGCAATAAAACCCCTTTCAAAATACGATCAATAATATTCTATAGGCTTACATTAACATTTTTCCGCAATAGAAAGATGGGCGTAGTCTGCTGATTCATGCAGATTAATATTTGATACGTTTACTCAACGTGAATTCTTCACAAATAATGCAAATCAATGACCATCTTTTGCATAGGATACAAATAATTTTCATTCAACAAAAGTTTCTCAATTCCATGATATTTCTGAACCAATAGCAAAACTTTAACAATTTTATTTTAAAATCTAAAATAATATCCAATGTTAAAATCATAATATAAATGTACTATGTAAATTTAAATTTGGGTAATTCTTTCACTTTTTTTCGACCAGGACAGTTACTGAAATATTAGCCAAGACAAATAAGTTTTATAAGTACTACATCAACATCGAAAGGCAACTTTTAAATTTTTGATTTTTATAAATATTTCAATAGACAAGGTTTGCAATCATTTTTTTTATTATTTCAGCGCTCTAGGTAAACTAGCGGTGCATTCTATGAATTAATGGTATATATTGGAATCGGTTATTTAGTATATGCAATTTACCTCGTAAACTACAATTAGTAGGTTGCTAGTGCTCTAGGTAAACTATCGGCGGATTCTATGAATAAATGTTATATATTGCAATAGGTTCTTTAGCATAAGCAATTTACTTCGTAAACCACAACTAGTAGGTTGCTAAGAAACTGTGATGATGTGAAAGTACATTACGTTACTCAAGTATTGTAACATTTATACTCAGCCATTTTAAATTACAATATTATTATGAAACAATTGCAACTTTTAACGCAACTTAAACTAATAAATAATAAACAGCAAAAATTAAAGGTATCAAAGCCAACACTTGTTTAAAAAAAGTAACAAGTATTAATTTTTATATGAAGAAAGCTTGGCAAGGTTGTCGACAAAAATAGTGAATATTTCAAAAGATATACTACATATACAAACTGATTTTATAAGCCATTCATATTAAACCATCATAACAAAGATTTGATAAACTGTTTACATTTTCGATTTATAAAGAAATTTGATATGTTGCTTCTGAATAATGGAGTTTTTCTGAATTACGAAGGAATAACATAAATGACAAGAGCAAAATAAAACTTGCAACAATTCACCAACACACAAAGATGACACATTTCTAGAAGTGTGAATGAATGTTCCATCGCATGCGATGTCACAGCAAACTGAAGACAAAAAGCTATCGACCACGTTCATCTTGTTCATACATCTTGCCGCTGTAAGGAATTTGATTCACACACACGCCATTAACTCGGAAAGAAAAAAAAAAAAAAAAAAAAAAAAAAGAATTCTTCCACCTCATAAGAGAAATAGTGCCAGCAGCATAAAGGATTCTTAAAGATGCGACCTCGGCAAGGAAAAAAAAAAAGTGTTTGAAATGGTTTTATAAATATGTACTTAAACTTTAAATAGTATTTCTTTCATTTATCCAAAACGATCCAAGTTTATTTTTATTTGGTTAAAAAGTTCCTCAGGAGAATTGATAAGCAAATTTTAAAATTAAACTAACTGTAATTTAATCATTTGAATGGTACATAACCTTAACTTATAAAAAACGTTCTACATCTGCAAAATCAATGCCAACCAAGTCTGGAACCGCTTAGTAAACAATCCATTAAATTTCATAACTAGAAGAGCTGGGTTTTAAACGCATATGATGTCAAACCAAAAGTTCTAGACACTTGGGCTGGTTTGATTTCACACTCTACTGTCATTTTGTGCACACTTCAGGCTAAATAATAAACATCCATGCCACCGCCAGTATTCAAACCTGAAGCCTGTTGCACCAAGGGCCAGAGCGCTAGCCAATTGGCCATCAGGCCGCAGACACTTAGGTTTAGATGGCGTCGATAAATTTGTAGGAGGTTAAAATAAGACACGACTTACAAATTTATAATAAGAATATCATAGACCTAATTGTATCGCAAATTAAAAGTTTAAAAGCAATATTTTTTTATCTTTCCGTTTTTTTTAATTTGGATGGACTCTTTATTGTTTTCGATTTTAACTTTAATTCTCTCAATTATCTATCCCCAATCAATTTTCAATAAGAAGGATTTAATGTTTCATTGTTAAAATTTTCTAAAGATTCTACTTTACTTTAATTAAATTTCAATTTTTTTTTTCCTGAACTGCCCATTCTATTAAAAAATTTTAATTAATTCTTGCATTGAGGTTTAATAGCTCTTAAAGCTGCATTGGTACTATTAAAAGAAACGTATGTTACCATTGCCAACAACTTAGATGCTCAGAATATTCATTCCATACTGGGTATAAAATGAGTGCAATTTATCAGAATGTGTTGAATTTGTTAAATATCTACCGTTTTAGAAGGGAGTGACAGATATCATACCAAAAATGCATGGCATTTGAAAAATCATTTGATTTGTTCCCCCCCATGGAATTAGTTATTTATATAGAAGATTTTAATGGAATAATCTTAAATCAGAAATGTCCATCTTTTGGCTTTCTTCAGCTACATTGGAACACGAAAAAATTCTCGAGTTGCACATAAATTCTAATAATTCTAACAAAAACTGTTAAGCAAAAGAATGATACTATAATATCCATAACTGTAATAAATTAGCAAATATGCAGCGTAATAATTTTGTACTTTTAAACGCCCCATTTTTTTTTAAACACTGAAACAATCAAATAAAAATTCGAATATTACCGTTATATTTTAATACAGTTAGAATTTCAAAAAATAAATAAGTAAATAAATAATAATTAAGATGGAAAACAAATAAATTTTTTAGAAGTCCGATAATTCCATGCCGCTTTCATAATATAACTGCGCGCCTTAGAAATATTTAACATCATTTAATTGTTAATTTAATTAAATTACTAGAGCAATTAATTTGCAGGGGGGGGATTTTAATTAATAACGAACGGACGTTTTTCCGCACGTAATATTCTTTTCCATAGTTGTCATAAGCATTGCATAGTTTAAAAATATAATAATTATTCACATTAATTTGAAATAATTTAACACCAAAAACATATAATTGTACGATTTGGATATGTCCAGAAAGTATTGTGTTGGCAAATAATAAAATGAATAATGTTGGAAATACGTATTTAGGAATGGTGACAATATCCTTTGAAGTACTAAATATATAGATAATTTACACTACTAATCTATAATCACTTCAAATTATTTAAAATCTACTTTTTAATCATTTTAGATTTATTAATCTTAATACTACGTTATTAATTCTCAAATATGCACGTTTTAATAGACGCGTCGGCGGAATTTGGTCCAAGGACGTATTGGTATATTTTAAATAATTTGCTAATATTCATTTTTTTTTTTTTTTTTTTTTTTTTTTTTTTTTTTTTCAATTATATTCTAAAATGTATATTCATTTTTCCGAGATTTTCTATTTAAATATTTTTATTTATTTGTTGTATACTTAAGTAGATTAATAAATTACAAAATCACACATTTTTTGGACTACAGATTATTATTATTATTATTATTATTATTATTATTATTAAATATAAGAACAAAAGAAAGCATGTTCGGTAATTTTAATCCGCATGCGTGTTTGACAATAAAAGATACAAGTTGTATATCGTTTTTTATTTTTTAGAATAAAATATAGTGGTTAAAATTTTTTCATGGAAACCAGTTTCGTGCCATAACAGGATCAGAAATTAAGAGTAAAAACCATTGGCGCTCTTCCTATTGGCCCAAAATTTCGGTGGCTAAAAAGAGGCGGATCTCAAAGGCATAGGAGAGCGATCATGTCGAATTGCGCTCTTCCTATTGGCCGAAAATTTCGGTGGCTAAAAAAAGAGGCGGATCTCAAAGGCATAGGAGTGCGATCATGTCGAATTGCGCTCTTCCTATTGGCCGAAAATTTCGGTGGGTAAAAAGTATGTAAGCTTAGCGGATAACCGGCCAAGTGGAAAACAAAGTAAAAACAATTATACTTTAAAAAACTAAAAAAATATGCTTTTAGAGTTAATCAGACTAAAAAGTAAAAAATAAATTAATAGTTTAAAAAAACTAAAAAATACGCTTTTAGAGTTAATAAAACTAAAAAGTAAAAAATAATTGTTAACATAAGAATAAAATGACTGACGAGAAAATGAATGTCACTGTTCTAAAAGCGTGGGGTGCTTTGTATGACATTTTTAAACTAACTCTGCATTTCGGAATGAAACTAGTGAAAAATTATAACGATTGATATCGAGCACCCCACGCTTTTAGAACAGTGACATTCATTTTCTCGTCAGTCATTTTATTCTTATGTTAACAATTATTTTTTACTTTTTAGTTTTATTAACTCTAAAAGCGTATTTTTTAGTTTTTTTAAACTATTAATTTATTTACGGTTATCTTTCATGCGGTAAGCGCTTGGCCTTTAGCGGTGACATTGTAACACGCTAGTATTTTTTTAACTAAAATGGAAATACACACACGGGGATGGATTTCCTGAGGAAATCTATTGTTCAAAAGAAGCATTTTTGTTCAAAAACATTTTTTTTTTTTTTTTTTTTTTTTTACATTTGTGAAATGACATTGCTTAATAAACTGAAAGCCACGACACCACTATCAGAATATCTATGACACAAGGCCATACATTTATTATTACAAAATTATGCAAAAGAATTCTGATATTTTTTCTTTTTACGGGAAATTTAATCAATTGTTGCAACATGGAGTTGTTTTGTTTTTTAATAAGACTATATATTTAATAATTTAAAAGAAAAAAGTAATAAAAACAAATAATTTGTTAAAGCAAAAAAAAAAAAATAAGAAAGAATGGCCTTTTTTTTAATATGAGAAAAATTAACATAATTTAAGATCAATTATTATATTATTATCATCAATCATTATATTAAACATAATTATGATCAATATTAAGTGAAACTCTCATATCTGAAAATATAAATAATAAAAATTATGTTGCAAATAGAAAAAAAAGTTAAAAAAAGAGATAAAACAATTTCCATTTTTGTGTGTGTGCTTTTCAAACATATATATAAATTTTATTTGAATAGAAATGATCCTTTATACAATTAGTGATCATTTTATCACAACACCCATAAGAAAATAATGAATGGGAATAAACCACTATCTAGACACAAATAAAAGACAAGATAAAATTTTTAAATCCAGATATCCATATATTTACACACTTCAAATCTACCATTCTTTAAAAGATTTCATTAAACAAAATGTGATTTTTATAAAAGAAATATCAGTAAATGTACATGAAAAAAAAATTTAAAAGCTATTCCAAATTATTCACTAATTTTACATAATTTGAAATTAAAACATTAAACTTTTTTTGTTTTAACCCAGAATAAGTTTTTCTTTTTCACATAACCTTTTTAAAATGACATTTTATATCCTCATTTAATAAGTGTGATATGTGAACTTAAATTCCATATAAGGAATTATTAGTTACAATTACCAACAGTGAAAAATAAAGCTTTATAGAATTTTTAAAAACCCATTTAAATTTTTATTTTAATACAAAAAGATTTTTTAAGAAGAATCTCTTAGCTTTTAAGAACAGATCAAACAGAAATTTGATAAAAAAAAAAATAATAATCTAACAGACATGGTAGCCACACTTTTTTTCATGGAAAATTTACGAGTTTATCTTATATTTATAATTATTTACAATCTTTTTACACTTTTTTACAACTAAAAAAAAAAAAAAAAAAATTCCAAGATTTAATTAAAAAAATAAGAAAGAATATTGGAGAAATTACAAATAATGCTTTAATTAAAAAATTTTAATGTTTTTAGAACAAATATAAAAATGAAATTGATTAATTCAAGAATCGCCATTGATGAAACAACTGCTTAGAAACAGATAATTGAAATTTGTTACATTAATTATTAAAAACAGTCTAAGTATTCACAATTATGTAGTAAGAATAAAATCATCTTGAATCAAGTAAGGATAGAAACCTTTTAATTATTTGTAATAACTGTTTTAAGGATAAATAGGACATTTTTATAAATATTTTAAACTGTTGCTAAAATGGTTCTTTATTATTCATCAAAACAAGAATAAATTTCAACCTCTTAAAAAAGACTATATTATCAAACTTTGCTGAAAGTGGATTTAACATACGAAATTAAGTCAATTTATAGAAGCACAAAATGGTACAAATGAAAAAGAGAATATTTTTAGACAATTAACTGAATTGACATAATCTAAATTTCTAAATCTGAATTAAGATCTTTCTGAAAATAAAATTTATTATACAAAGAAAAACTGTAGCCTCCTTAGAAACCACCTACATTTAAAAAAAAAAAAGATGCTGAGCCCAAGCAAAAAAAAAGTTAAAAGTTAAAATTTAAATCATTGTAATCTATTTAATTAAAATTCTCGAACGAAAATCAACTAGATGAATTCAATGAAATCCTATTTATATATGAAACTAATAAGGATATTTAATGAGACATTTAATTTAAGCACACCAGTGAATTAATAATATAAATAAGAAATTATCTAATACAGATTTAATGGGTTAAGTTAGATAATAAAAGTCATCATAAAATAATTGCATTTTTCTCTGAATAATTTATTCCTTATTCAAAATATCATCATTTAAAATACTCCAATTGCAATCTCATAGATATCACTTAAGGTAGGAATAGTAATTAATCCATTGTAATTTAAATCCATTGGGGGGGGAGAGGTGACTGCTTTTATAAATAATTAAATTTTTTGCATAAATAGCCTTTAATTGCTTTCAACCAAATTTAGAACTATGAACAACGAAAATAATTAATTTATAAGTAATAATAAATTTCTAGAAAAAAATTAGAAATAAATTTATAGAATAAACTTGTATGATTGTAATATCATAGAAATTACTCATTCTAATTAAAGTTAAGAAATTTTTTTATACAAAATAACAGTTTTTCATGAAGTAATTTTATTAATATATTGATTGTCTACTTACTGTTTGATTTTTAAATCTAAATTATTTAAAACTAGACAGACACAATAATTGATAAACGCCTAAACTACTCCTTAATGAACTTATGTCAGAAAAATATGTTTCATATCTATCAAGCAAAGTAATGCATTATTTTAATAAATTAGAGATAATTCTTGAAAATAACAGCAAGCGTAAAATAATGTATCATATTTCATAAATCTTAAATTGATATTACATGAATCAAATATTGGAATTGTAAAGTAAGGAAATAATCGAATAATCCAATTTTAAAAGTACATAAATTATTTTTTAATTATCTAGTTTGACCTCAAAAAAAGGAATAAATTGTAATTCTTCATAATGTAACAGCAATTTAATTAAAATTTTAAAGTAAAATCTTAAAATTAAATTGAAGTCAATTGGCGCAAAAAACAAAAACACTTGTAGCTGTCAAAAGTAGCGGTTTACAAAGTTAATCAGCTGTATATCAACAGTAAACAATGTTAATCTCCACAACCATCCTATCCTACTATGACAGTATCATAGAACCGCAACATAAACAGGGTTTCGCCCAAGTTCTCGTAATGAATTTTCGCAATTTAAATACTCTATCTCAGGACTCAGACACTAACTCAAACTTTGTAATTTGAAAGATATATAAATAAATATTATATTAAAAAATTCGGTGGTAGAAATTAAATTATGAATCATATTCTTACCTTTATTACTTTCTCCGTTTATTCCAATGTTTTGTACACTCGCCATCACTATTTACACATGACGCATGCGTGGATATGCTGCCATTTTTATAAGCTAAGAATATTCTTCTTTTTTTTTTTTAAAGCAAATAGTCGCCTCAATGTCAAAGTAAGTTTACAAATTTAATTTTAGATTTTTCAAAAAATCTTTGATACGAAAAAATTGAGCGGTATTTTAGTATATTACATGTTTTTATTATAAAATAAATGTCCAATGATAAATAATATGCAATAACGCTATATAAATACGATTATTTTACAATTATAAATAAAATTGAAGATACAAGCATCATATGATTTTCCAACAAACAAAACTATCTTCCAATAGACATGCAATATACATCCTATAGACTTAAATGTAAATTTATTTTTGTTGCATAATTTCAATGTACAAGCAACACCCTGCCGGAAATACCTAAAACTATTTCTATGGCAACCGTAGGAAAACTACAAATCTTTAAAGATCAATGTTTTTTTATTTGAGCATCAGCACTGTAAAAAAATAACTTTATCCGGATTATTACATTTGATCAAAGTGTTTCATTCATGACAGGAAGCAACAATACCAATCAAACTTCGTTTTTCAACTATTGTGCATATCGACGAATTAATAGATTTCAATGGTTACTATCATCTTGTCAAAGTTTTCTAAGTTCAGTATTTTTAAATGAAGTATGACACTCTATTTTGATAAAAATAATATTTCAAAAAAGGAATCTATATTTTTTTAAATATTTTAATTAAGAAGTTGGGATTTTTTCGATATGTTGGTAGTGAAGACAGATGTGTTCAACAATAATCACGGCAGGGAAACGTATTCAGCAAAGAATAGAGACGACTGTTTCTTTGCCTTGTCTTAATCATGTAGCCTGTTTATTCGAGATTGAGAGCAAACTTTTCAATCCTGATCGATACAGGCTCAAACGTGTCTCTAATTACTGTAAACAATTATCAAAAAAACATTCACAGAACTTTCCATGCAGAAAATTTCTACAAAAATAAATGTTTATGATAAAAAAAGCCATTTTATTTAGTTTCTCATTTAAGAAGGCAATTTACATAGGCATTTTTAATTGCGAACGTAACTACATCAATTTTAAAAGTAAATTCTCTCTATTATTTCAAATTCGTATCAAACTTTTGCCATAAATGCCTAAAAATAGCAAAATGCGAGTTTCAAAACAAGATTCACATGAGGCATTTCAGACTTCCAAGAAGTAACTATGAATCATTTCTACACATGGTTCCAAAGAAAGGGATGTTAGAATGAAGATTTGGTGAAGATTATAGGGCATCTAATGCTTCAAACAGTTAAAGACAAATATTATATTTCCTGCATAGTTGATATAATAAAAAAAAGTATAGTATGATTACAAAAATATGATTACAGTGCTACATTCCGTAGTGCAAACATTTTTAATCACATTGACGTAATTAAAACATTCACCAAATTCTTATTAATCTTGTCAATATTCATAGGACAGTTATCTGCTAAAGGACAGCTATCGTTCGGATTATTCGAAAGTACACGCAAGCAACTTCAGTTTATCTAACATATGTGCCCCTTTTCAACGTTTTATAGATAAAGCTATTTTGGGGTGTTCATGCTTTTATCAACTATATACTTATTGGCTCTAAGAACCCTAATGAACATCTCAAACATCTAAAAGCTTTGTTTTCCAAACTGCAAAAATATATTTTCATTAATGCTCCAAAATGTGCATTTGGTTCATCTTCAATGGAACTTTTAGGTTTTAAACTTTCCAAAAAAGAAATTCAGCCACTTCCTGATAAGGTAAAATTTACAGTAAATTTTCTCAAACTTTTCACAACTTGGTGGAAGATTTTGAGGGATGCTTTATACATACAGGTACACATATACTTTCACCTTTATTAGAACTTTTGGAAGTGCATGAAAATAAAAGAAAATCTAGTTCTAAATTTTCTAAATCATCCGAGGAACTAAAATGGAAGGAAAATGCTGAAAAATATTTAATGATGCTAATAATCCAATTGCTCAAACCACTCTTTTGCTTTCACCCATTTCAGGAACTCAATAAGTATATAACAGGTGGGCTGAAAGATTCGTAGGCTGACACATAGATGGCGCTACTAGTATTAAATCCATATGATTTTTAGTTAGCCCTAACCTTTAAAAGACATATAAAGACAGTATAAATTTGACAGCTGTTGTACTATTAGTATGTGAGTTATAGCATTTTTAGTGAAGCAACTTGTGTTAGCTTAAAAAAAATGGATACAAAGGAATTTCGTGTGTTAATAAAGCATTGCTTTTTGGCGAAAAAATATACTATTGAAGCCAAGACTTGGCTTGATGAAGATTATTCGGACTTTGCACCAGGAAAACCAACCGTAGAGAAGTAGTTTGCTAAATTTAAATGAGGTGAAATGAGCCCCCAGGACAATGCACGCAGTGGACGCCCCAAAGAGGCTGTTACCGACGAAAACATCAGAAAAGTCCACAAAATAGTTTCTGATAACCGTAAAGTGAAGTTGATTGAGATAGCTGAGACCCTAAAGATATCAAAGGAACGTGTTGGACACATCGTGAATGAATATTTAGATATGCGAAAGCTCTGTTCAAAGTGGGTGCCGCGCGAGCTCACAATCAACCAAAAACAACAACGAATTGATGATTCTAATCAGTGTTGGAACGGTTCAGTCGTAATAAACCCGAATTTTTGCTTCGATATGTGACAATGGATGAAACATGGCTCCATCATTTCACACCGGAGTCCAAACGACAGTCAGCCGTGTGGACTGCACGTGATGAACTCTAAAAATGCTATAATTTCACTAAAAATGCTATAACTCACATACTAATAGTGCAACAACTGTCAAATTTATACACGTGTCTTTTGAAGGTTATTGGCTAACTAAAATTCATATGGATTTAATACTAGTAGCGCCATCTATGTGTCAACCTATGAACATTTCAGCCCACCTGTTAGGTAGATTTCGACGTCGCTATTGGTAGCATTCTGATGCAATATATTCAGAAAAATGGCAACAGATTGCTTTTTGCTAAATGAAACTCAATAAATGCAAACTCAAATGGTCAGGTACGATAGGGAACTGCTTTTAATTTACACTACAATAAAAATATTCAAACACATTTTAGAAGGTAAAAACTTTCAAATTTACACAGATTACATTAATTGTGCTTTTAAACATTAATTTATGCTTTTTAAAACATTAATTTATGCTTTTAAACCGAACCCAAACAAATATTCACCCAGGAAATTACGACATTTAGATTTAATTTCTCAGTATTCTACAAACATTAGGCATGTTCAAGGTTCTCAAAACATAATTTGCAAAACCACTTTCACGGATAGAAATTAATTCAATAGCAAAATTTCCAATACTAAATTTTCAAGAATTTGCGGAAGAAAGGGAAATTGAACAAAACTTACTGAAAAACAACTCACCCTTTCTCAAATTAGAACTAAAACCTTATCAGATTTAATATGTGAAATGTAAACTCGCTTTCCATGTTCTTTTGTTCCTAATTCCTTTCTCAGACTCTTCATTAGTCATCTGTGTACCCTTTCACATCTTGGGACTGTAAACTATATCAAGCTTCATGTCTTCCAGAAACGTATGGTCTGGCATGAAACGCCAAATCAACCTTGGGTATTATGCTACGAGTCGTATCAAAGTAAGAAAATACAACACACTAAAACACCAATTATCAATGAAAGAAATTCAATATCAATTAAACAATTATCTGTTCAAAATAATTGAACTTTTCTCCAGTTGACCAGAAGGTATACCCTTTCCTGATATGCAGAAAAAAAATAATATGTAGTGCCATCATTTTTTGATGTCCCTCTATCATAACCACATATCAACAATATATATACATACCGCATGTATATTCATTCATTATAACCACATACAACATGTGATCATCCATATTTTATGATACGTATTGTTCAATTGTATTTTTTTAATTTACACGCATGTTGGGTAGACAAAAAATTCAAACAACTACATACTATCCAATTTCAAATGGTATTGCCCAAAGCTTTCGCAGCCATTTGATACAAAACTTATGAGAGTGATCAATGATCGAAAATAATACCCGTGTTTCTTCTCGGCATTTGAACAGTTGTCAAGGAGAATTGCTCATGCAAAATTTTTTCTTTCAAATGACAAGTTGGACAAGACCGTCATCTGCCCATGTGATAATGATTTCATTACAACACTTCGAAACACAGGCACATTCGCCAATTAAATCCAATTGCAAGATCTGCCCATTATACGGACAGACATTACGACAACTTCTCTTTAAAATCTGGCTCGCACTTTTTTAAAGAGAAAATCGTGTAAAATCCCCTTTGAGTCAGTCGTATACTGGTCCTCATAAAGTGATCAGTCGGACAATTAAATCTGTCATTATTAAATTGAATGATCCCAAATTCACTGTGTGTCTGGGCAGAGTGAGACTTGTTTATGTAATCACAGACGCAAATTCATCTGAAAGAAAAAAACTTTAAGAATACGAAAACAGTTGCATATAAGTTGACGACAAAAGAAAGTCCTCAATGAAAATCTATATATTATAGTCGGCCGCTGTATACGTTTTGTCTGCAGCATACAAAATGTGATAATTTATTTACATTTTTATTTTTTTTACATTGTATATTTATTTTGTATTATTAGCGGTATGAATTCTACAAATATGTTTAGTTAATTTAAGCCAGTATTTAATTTCTTGCCATTTCTTTGGAATAACCCTCAGTCACTGCTGGGATGCTCTATGGTGAATCTACTTCCTAGCAATTGGTTCCGAAAATCAACAACAGATGGCAATGCCTGACGGCACAAAAAAAATATAACCTTGGTAAAGGAAGAAATAATAACAAACCGATGTTATGAGTTTTAAAATAATTGTGCTAAAAAAATATTGTCAGATTAGAGTCTATTGTATAAAGTCTAAACATCCTGGAGCAAATACTCTACATCCTAAATAAAAGTTACATGCAAGATTATTTGAAAATATCTTTGTTAATATGCTTTCTTCTGATAATATATTTTTTTTAATATAAGATGGCTTTAATGTTTTATTTTTATTCCGTTTAATAAAAATGAAACTTATGCGTTCTTATGTGAATTTTTTTTTTCAACGAAGGCATGTGGAGTTCAACAAAAGAATTATATAATTCTTAGGAAAAAGTCACAACAGTCACGCTTTAGGAATATTTTATAATATACAGAATTATATAATTCTTAGGAAAATGTACTTATTTATACCTTGTAAAATAAATTACATAATTAGATCTCTATGTAAACAGAAATAATACCATTTCCATTAATAGTTCTATATTTTAGTAATTATCTCTCTATATAAAGTAAGATATTTGTGTCTATTTATATTTCCTATAACATAAAAACTATAACACAAAGAGGTCCATTTTTTCCCGCGAATTTATTATTGTTTTTTCTGATGCATAACCAAAAACCATGTAAAAATTGTTATTAGATTTCCTTCTAATTATTTTTCATATTAACAAATATTATTCTTCACTCCACCAGATGGAGCCTTTCATTTTTGAATATTTACATTCTTACTTTAAAGGTTCGAGTCATGTAGGACAGAACATTGGAAAACAATTCGTTCTCACGTTCTTTGTTGTCTCCTGAAAGCCACACTTGACTCGGAATAGATTTTCCTTCTCTCTAAAGGTAATTTGAATGCTTTGCCTATAGATTCAAATTCTCTTCAATATAGAAACTCACGGCCAGCATCGCCCAATACTTTGGTTGAAACCCCGGAGATTTTTTTAAAAAGTCCCCATCCCCCCCGATTCAGAAAATCTGGAATACAGGGAACTGAATAATATTCAATATATTTCTACTAATAATCGTCCAGTCACGAAAGGAGATAAATTCCGAAAACAAAATAAAAAAGCTAAAAAGGCCTACAAGAAGTTGGATAACCGCGTCTTCAAAATCGATATTATCGTTGATCCCCCAGATAGTTAGTTAGTTTCCAGACTGAAAACTAACTAACGCTTCAGGCACTGCAGTCCATGTTTGACCATGGCCATCCTCCTACTGGCAAGTTCCGAAATAAGAGATGTTTTCGTTTTACGGGTTGTCAGCCTAACGCTCTACAGTCATATTAGACCGAGATCTAATATTTAAAGCAGATTTCGAACTACTACAAACATCCATGGCCCCGAGCCCTAGACCGCTAATCACTCGGCCATCAGGCCCAGATAATCCACACACAAATGCTAAATGTTCTATACAGGATTTCAAGCCACCTTCCATCACGCTAGCTCACACTAATAACTACAATTTCGCACTCCAAGAAATTCATTCCAAATTCTCAGAAAGTGCAAATAAGCTCTACAATGATCAGGATTTATCCCAAATTTGACGAAGATCATATAATATGGTATCTTTTCTGACACTTCATAAGTAAGAATTCTTCATAATCATGAACGAAAGACATCTGAAAGTAGTTCTAAACAGTCACTCTTTAGGTTCGAAATCAAAGGACGTTACAAAAGAACTTTCCAAATCAACAATATCTTATTATGTACAGTTTACAATGACTGGATACTAAGACATCTATACCGTATAGCTCAAAAAATTCAAAAACAAATACCCTCTTCAAATCTTCATGACAGATCTGAAACTATCACAAAACGTCGTATCTTCTGCAAGCTTAATAAGTTGTTCTATCTGTCTATTGTTATTGAAAGTTTCTCAAGGTGAGATGTTATAGTGCAATACTTCAATTGTAATTTTTTTCATCATGTGAGCAACAATTGTAAAACAGTCACCAGATTCCTAAAATGCGGCAAGGACCGCAAGAGGGAAGCATGCCACATCAACGTTGGACAGTCCTGCATGTCTTAATTTTGAAGTTAAAAGACATGTTGCGAGGTTACAAGATCAATCCCAAGAAAAAAAACTTTTAGAAGTAATTCACCCAACATCAACAATCATGAAATACAAAGGATAAATACGTAAGTGACGGTTTCACAGCTACTCAGAAAAAATCCGACTTCAGATCTTGCTCCTACTCAATCATCCCTCTCCTTTTGAACAAGAAAATCTGTTCTTCTTGGGAACCCTTAGTAAAAGTTAGGGTCAAATATGAATGTGGTCTTGATTCAGTGTTGTTTCATGGTTGAAACAATTGTTTTTTTGAATGATGATTCCAAACTTTTAGCTATTATATTTATTAAAATTTGCTAAGACAGCACTGCACAACCGCATCACATAACACAAGAAACAAAATTATATAGCAAATATTTACAGAATCATCTTAAAAGCAGTTCGTTTATGCCAGTTCGTTCTTTGTACCTTCCGTACTGCTTGGAACTCTTCTCTCCACACCACACACTCCCTTTTCTCTTTCTACCTCTCATCCAAAGTTTAACGAGGGAAAAAGAAATTACAAAATCCAAAGTCTAACTTAAAGAAAATGTTTATGTTTATTATGTCTGTTTTCGTCCTTGAAATGTGGATCTATTAACTTTGAACTTTCCCCCGTTCGCTTTATAATTTGTTATGGGAGAAGGCATGGTGGATCCTGACTAGGGATTGCAATATCGGACCAAAAGTTTAATACCGGTATTCGGTACTTTTTAGATCTTAATACCGGTAGTAGAAATTTTAGAAAAAGAAAGAAAACACAGGTTTTATTTGCCAGTTTTATTAGAGAATGTAAATATCACAAAAATTTTGTAACTTATAAATTATAACAGTATATAAAGAATCACAGAAAAGTAAAGGAACATCTTATTTATTTAAATCTCGAAAAAGTGTAAATATCCCTATTCAGTCAGTGGTACTATTACAAATTTTTGAAATGTGATCTTAAAAACATAATGCAACAATTGTACTATCATTAAGCCTGGAACGTAATTTTGTGCAAAAATTACCAGCTGTCGAAAACGCTCTTTCAGTATCTACTCTAATTGGTGGTACTGTTAGCAATGCGCGATATACTTTTTCCAAGTATTTACCCTTAAATTTCTCATCGTCAAATAAATCTATTTCTCGTCGGATTGTTTTGGATATAGCTGATTTCTGTATTGTATTTTGGTTTGTTGAAATTTTTTTAGTTATCGCCAAGTCTAATTTCTGTTCAGGAGACAATTCCTTTTCACTATCGACATTAGTGTCATCATAATATTTGATAACTGTACCGAATTCTTCTGAATGTGGATAGGTTCTGAATTCTGAATAAGAATTTTCCAGATAAGAATTCCAAATTTCTAGTAAATACCGAAAAACCGATATTTAAACTTGTGAATACCGGTATTACAAAATTGTACAAATGGCTCAAAATACCGGTATTACAAAATTGTACAAATGGCTCAAAATACCGGTATTCGGTATTGCAATCCCTAATCCTGACTCACTTGCTCCTCTTCAACTTCTTAAAGAACTTAAATCCATATTAGATTAATTTTCAAATCTCCTCGTTCCTCTGAAAAAAATGCAAAGGGCTGCTAATTCAATTGACAAGTATGCTATTCTAATGGAGGCTCTGCCCTCAGTAGTATAATTTGTACATTTCAGCTAAGATTTTACAATTTCTTGTACGTTTCCTTTTTTCAAATTATTCTACCAGAGATGAGGCCCTGGCGGTACCAGTGTATTCCAAACCTCCCAATTACATGGGCCGTGACCTAACTTCAAAAGTTCTATTTATGAACGGAAAATAACGTTATAATTTTTATACGTATTGTTAGTATTTCAGTAATAGTATTTTAGTCTGTTGAATAGTAGAACTTCAGTCTGTAAATATGAGTTGAACTGAACCACACATTTGAAAGAAAATTAGCTTAAGCTAATAAACGCATTATAAGTTTAAAATTATCACCTTTCCAAAAATGTTTATTATATTATATAACAATGGAATGACAAATTATTATTTTTTTTTCCTTCTAATGCAGCTGGCAAATTGACCGAGATCTTCGCCATAAGGGCTGCACCGATGTTACTCACTTTGCATTACCCAGGGGGCGCGTGTAACTTGATGGTAAGCCACGGCCGCGGAGTAACAATGCCCCCGCAGCGCTCTACGATCCTATTAAGACCGGGACCTACGGCTTAAAGTGGATTCCGAACCACTACAAACACCCATGGCAAAGCCGGGATTTGAACCCGATACCTGTGGTACCGAACGCCAGAGTGCAAGCCATTCGGCCCCCGAATAACAAATTATAGAATCAGCATTATATCAAATTCCAGTAAATTAAAAAATATCTCTTATTTATATATTTACAGACTGCACTCATGGTATTTCTTAACTTATTTAACATTTCTGAGGATCCTTTGAGTAATTCTTACAAAAATAAAATAAAATGTTTTATAAAGTCACTGTAGTGATAATAAATAATTTGAAATTTATTTAAATCAAACGATTAGACATTTTGATATATAAAAATAATTATTTTTATTTTATTTAACTTATTTAGAAGAATCTATATACAAAATTGAATATACAGTATTTTAATGTAACAAAACTCTAACATTTAACTTTCCATTTAACCTTGTATCTAACCAAAAAATTACGAATAAATTCTAATTATTTTTTTTTAATTAAACAAAAACCGTTTTCTGTCTGATGCTACCTGGTATATCTTTTGATTTGATTTAGAAATTTTCTTTACTAAAAGATTATTTGTATAAAAAATTAATAAATAATTTTTTCAAATATTCAATTTTTAAAGTTTATGCATTTGATTTTTTAAAATATTTTTTATTTATTTCAAATATTCTACTATATAAGCTTATTTATATTTTGCTTTATAATATTTTTTATTTATAAAAACTTATTTACAGCTGTCATGAGTCTAGAGTTTAATTTATTATTTAAATTCATTTAATTTTTTGTCTTGAATTGTATGAAACTGTAATGCGTTATAATTTGTAATTATTCATAAAAAGGAAAAAAATAGATAAAAGGGCCAATATATATATATGCTACTGGTGATAAGATGTATGTTGCAAGTCTGTCTGGGTGGTCTGCATTATAAAGGAAATAAAAATGCAATTCAATAATCTCACTCTGTGGGATCTTTATGGACCCAATATCTAATTAGCTTTCTACTTTGTGGATAAAAAGGTATATTACAATGATCGCCGCTTTAAAAGTAGTAAAATCAGGGCTAATTAATGACTTAACAGCTCTAACGTAGATCTCTACAGCTGGGGTTGTTTACACAGATTGGAGTTTCATCGTGAGGTTAGGGGGTTACACATCTGGGATTAGTGCAAAGATTTCTCCCTCAAACTAATGGATAGACCAGTTCGTTATGTTCTGATGGAATTTGGATGTAAAGAAGACCCTGGTCTGGCTAATGTTTTTCGTGTAATGGCGGATTATACTAATCAGTTTGCCCCTCTGCTGCAATCACGCCCGACAATGGAGATTGATCCTCCTCAGGATTGTACAATGAAGGTAATTCCCAGTGAAGAACCCTCGGCGGCTACTACCTCCAAGATGGATCTCGCTCCTGTTCTCACAGAAGCAGATGTATGTCGAAAAATCACTGCTGCCACGCAGCTTCTCACCGAACGAAGGAAACTCCATGATCTTGCAACTCAAGCTATCACGCAGCAGCAGATCCTGATGGATGCTGGTCTCGTGACCGCAAAGACAATAAAGGCCTCAGCTGCTACTATAAAGAAAGCTGCAGAAGCTGTATCTGACGCGGAAAACCAGGTAAGTGGGCTTGGTCCATGTCCTATAGTTAATTGTGCACGGCATAGTGGCGCCAAGGTTACTCTAAAAAATAAAAAGCCCAAGAGGCCAGCTACCGCTGCAAGTAATGACGATGGTTTTCTAAAACCTGCTAAGAAGCATACCGCTAAAATTGCTACTGCTACTTCTAATAATAACTCAATTGACACCTCAAATAAATACGCCAACTTAGATGTTGACGAAAATCCTGATGATGAACCCCAAGTGGCTAGGGAGCCGAAACTACCACCAATTATGGTAAAGTACTCGGACAGTTTAAAAGATCTGATTGCTGAAATCAGCAAAAAATTCCAGGATGACGTCAGGATAAAGCTCGCAGGTGAACACCTAAAAATCTTTCCAAGTAATCCGGATTATCATCGGCTTATCACCAATTTCCTGAAAAACTCCCAGACGGAGTTTTTTGTAATCACACCAAAGAACCTAAGACCGCTAAAAGCCGTCCTGAAAGGACTCCCCGTCAGTTACACTGCCGAGGAGATATCTGCTGGCCTATCCGAACTTGGAATTAATATTGAACAAGTGCGCCAACTTTCCAACCTCAAGACCAAGGCACTAATTCCCGTGTGGTAGTTAGTGTATAAAAAGTGTGCAGAAAATTCAAAAATTTTTCAAGTTGATAGATTGCTCCACTTCTTGGTGCGAGTGGAAAAATTCAACAGGAAACCGGGTGCTTCCCAATGTTTTGCGTGCAATCTTTTCCATCATTCGGCAAAGAACTGTCATTACAAGAAGCGTTGTCTGAAATGTGGTGGCGAGCACTACCTGAAGGATTGCACAATTCAGGACAGGATTGAAAATCCTACCTGCATTAACTGCCACCAGATGGGGCACCTTGCCGCATGGCGCGGTTGCCCAAAATTCCCGAAGCCACGCCTTCCACCCAATCGCAACGCCGAGCCGCCTAAGACAACTTTCAATAGTCGACCAGTCACGCCTGGTGTCTCCTACGTAAGTTTCTTGCGTGGGCCACCGCCAGCTGCTCCATCAGTGATTCCCGATCGCCAAAACACCTGGCAAGACTTTGATCATGATACGGCTGCCAAAACAATGTATATCCTACAGGAAGTTTCCAGTATCTTCAACATGCTTGGTGGTATAGACAACTTCTATGCACAATTAAAAAATGCTACTTCACCTTTTGAAAAATTTCAAATCATCGCTAAATGCTTTAAATTAAATATTTAATTGCTTTTCTAAATTTCATTTGTACCATGCTTTCTTCGGTTTTTCCGTTTCTTTTTTACCGTCTAATGTTTCTTTTTATTTTTGCCGTGTGGACATGACCAATGCTCACTGCCTTCTTTTTTATTGTAATGTAATGTACTGTACTCAATGTATCTTATTGTAACAGATTAGGAGTTTTTCAGGCCCTACATGGCCATGGTACTCCGTGAACCAGAATGATGATGATGAACTAATGGATATTTGAGGCGGTCTCCTGGATGTAGGATCTGACCAATGAGGCGAATTAAAATGAGGTATAAAGAAAGAACTTGGAAATAGGAGAGGACATATGGCAACGGACAGATAAATTATCTAGAAGTGAGAGAGAAGTGGAAAAAATGAGTAAAAGAGATGAAAAACGAAGAAAAGAGTTGGAAATTTTCTAAAGAATGTGGAGAAGTGAAAAGAAGAATTAGATTACCTGAAATGAACGAAGAAACTGTGGTGGTAAAATACCATGAAATGATCTTCTAGCTTCATTCTATTACCGGCAAAATTAATGTACAGCCTTTCACTGATTAACATAATAACTTGTGCTTACGAGTGGCATAAACAGTTCAAAGGCAGAGAATGCGTTGAAGACGAAGAGCCCTCTGGTTGACCATCCACCTCAACCGACGAAGCTCACGTCCAAAAAATTAAAGATTTGGTGCTTGCAAACCGTCTATTTACAATTAGAGACATTGCTGATGATGGAATTTCAAAAGAAACAGTCAATTCCATTTTGGACCTCAAACGCGTCAAATCTCGATTGGTACCGAAGACACTGAATTTTTTGGAAAAACATCGTCGCGTTGAAGTGTGCGAAACAATGCTTTCTGGCTATCAGGACAAGTTGAAATACATCATAACTGGAGATGAGACTTGGATTTATGCTTACGACCCGAAAACAATCTTTCAATCGAGCGAATATCGTGACAAAGGTGAAGCGGGACCGAAAAGGTAAAAAATCAAGGTCATGTTGACTGTTTTCTTCGATTACCGTGGTGTGGTGCATTATGAATTCCTTCCACCGGACCAAACTGTCAAAAAGGAATATTATTTGAGTGTTATGCGTCGTTTGCGTGAAGCTATTCGCAAAAAGAGGTCACATTTATGGAAAGACAAAAGTTGGTTTTTGCATCACGATAATGCGCCAGCTCACACTGCATTGATTCTTCGTGACTTTTTCTCCAAAAATGAATTCCATATCGTTCCACAACCATCGTATTTACCTGATTTAGCACCGTGCGACTTCTGGCTATTCCCTAAACGCCAAAGACCACTCCGGGGACACCGTTTTGAGTCGATTGAAGAGATTCAACGTGAATCGCCGCGAGCTTTGAAGGCCATCCCAGCCAATGACTTTTTAGCATCTATTGAGGATTGAAAAAAATGTTGACATAAGAGCATTGTGTTCGGTAGGGATTACTTTGGTGATGAAATAAATTTGGAAGAATAAATAAAAAGTTTTTGAAAAAAATAAATATTGGTCTTACTTTTTTGGGCACAGTAGTATATATATATTTAAATTGTTAAATTATAAATATTATTTGCAAGTTTCTTATTCGACAACTGATGTTTGATTTTTCTGATTTATAAGTTTCATATTTAGAGGCTCCCTTTACTGTTTAATGATAATATTATGTTGTAATTTAATCATTTCTGCATAATGCTAGATTATAGTATATATATATATAAAAAAATTATTTTAATATTTATTGTTAACTTTATTTTATGAGTGTATGATAATCTCAAATCTCGCATTATTTTAGAGTTAAAACGCAATCTGTCGGGTTATATATGTAATATTGTGACGTTTAATTGATGTTGGATTTTTATTAGTTATTGTGGAAAACAACGCTCATGTAAAATTTAGTTAAGTTTGGATGGGACTAGTTAAGTGGAAATATCGCTTAGTAAGTTAATGTGGATCCTAATAGCAAGTGTTGTTGTTTCTTATCCCACTTGGCTGGCCAAGCCCACGAGCCCATACGTACTCATGATTGAAGGGGAAGGAAGCAGCTTCTGTTGTGATGGAGCACCCGTAGGTAGAAGTCTGACTTTGGCTCCGTGACGCTCTTACAGTCATGGGAGACCGGGACCTACGGCTTAAAGTGGATTCCGAACCACTACAAACATCCATGGCAACGCCGGGATTCGAACCCGAAACCTGTGGCATCGAGCACCAGAGCGCTAGACACTCGGCCATTCAGGTCCCAAATTTGTGAAAGCCAACGGCACGCGGTGTTCCCAGGCGGTCACCCTCCCAAGTACTGACCGCGCCCAATGATGCTTGACTTCGGTGATCTAACGAGAACCGGTATATTCAACATGGTATGTGTAATAGTTTAAAGTGTTGTAATAGTTATAGTGTTGTAATAGTTTAAATATATAGTCATGAATGCTTTAATTGCATGACTGAAAATTAAAATGCTTGATTTTCTGTAGTCTGGAAGCACTGGGTCATATTACGTCGGAACAACTAATAGGCGGATCGTCGACCAATTGAAAGATCAGTACAGTAAAAGTACGATCATGCGTATCGTACATTGCATCATTCATCAACAATCTTTGTGTCGAAAATGCTTGGATATGTCAGAAGTTTCAAAGCCAGTCATGCCAACTGTTAATTATATCAGATCACACGCTGTCAATTATCGTCAATCAATTTATTGAAGAAAATGGCTTACTATATTCTACTGCAGTACTCTGGCTTAAGCTGCAGAAAAGTTCTAACGTGTTTTTTGTTGAATTTCGAGCAATATTCGAAATTTTCTTGAATGCAAAGAATCAACACCAGGCTGAGTTATAAAATAATGGGTGGTTATGCAAATTAAAATTTTATGTAGATTTAACTAAACATATGAATGACCATAATTTAAAATTACAAGGAGAAAACCAGCTTCTTTCTGATTAATACACTTATACAAAATAATAATTAATACACTTGACAAAAATATTTTTCTGTTTCAATTCCAATCGAACAAAAAATTTTCACACATTTTAATACATGCCAAACATTTAGTCAGAAAATGAGATTCCATTTACAGTAGATTTTGCAACTGAAGTTTTGGAAGCTTTAAAAATAAATTTTAAGTCTTGTTTTTCAGATTTTGATGCAATTGCAAACGACATCCACATTTTTCAGAATTCTTTTAAGCCAACAGAACACTCCTTGCCTAAGAACTTCAAATGGAAATTATTGATTTGCAGTATAGCGATATTTTTAAAGAAAATATTTAAACTCAACAGTACTGTAATTTTATAAGATTCTTCTACTTGCATAATTTAATCAGTTGCATATATTTGCTCCAGACTTTTTTTTTTTTCGCTTTTATTATTACATATGTGAGTAAAAAAACATTCTCCGAAATGAAATATATATATATATAAGCATAGGGTAAAAAAAAAACATTTACAGATCCAAGTTAACTGATGAGCATTTGAAGTTGTTGCGGTACTTACGTATTAACGATACCTTGGCGACAGTTGCGGCAATAAAGAGCACACGCGCCAACCGCAGCTACAGATTTGGCACTTTTTATTATTCAGTTTTATATTAGGATGTTAGATTGGCAACACTTAAAAACCGCCATGTCTGTCGCCAAGGTATCGTTACTACGTAAGTACCGTTGTTGCCAATAATTTTCACTAGGAAACTTGGTCCACAACTACAAAAATTGTCAGTGGAAAAGTTACATATTACAGCTACATAATTTTCATTATTCATGATTATAATATTTCATTTCCTTATGTGAATTACTTTTGTATGTCATTTATTGTAAGTTTTCAGGACAAATATCATATCATTAACTACCATTAAAATGTTTAATAGAGAACTTCACATGGCTGTTGCCTCCGATCTACTAGGTACATTTCTTTATTTCTGGACAAAGTAAATATAGCTTGGAAAAATTTACCCAATCATGACAAGTATGCTGCCAAGTACCTGAATTATCCTAACAGTGCACTTGATCAAGATTTTCTCAGACTACTTTATCTACACTAAGGACTGGCCACAATATCTTCTCGTTCTGGAACGAAAGATTGACTCATCCGTATTTGGTTATTTTTCGTGGTTACTAAATCAACATAAAAGAAATATCTCTTTATTGGTGTAAAATTGTGAAATTTGCCGTTTTTTTAACAGAATGTAGCAAGGATGAATTTTGGCACAGATTTTCCACCCCTGCTTCATTGATACACTAATCCATACCAGTTATTTAAATGGTTGCAAGGCAATGTAGTAAAAAAATGTTTTATTTGTAATAAAAAAATTAGATTTAATTTGTCATTTTTATGTTTTATTCGCACATCAATATAGCAAAAATAATTAAGATAAAACAATTAAGGTACATAAGACTCATCTTACAAGTAATTTGACTGGTCACATCCCATATATATATAGTTAAATTTGAACATTCAATATTTAAAAAAATTATTTCTCATTAAAGAATTGATTTTAATTCAATTAGATTTTTTTTAAAAATAGAAAAATTTTTGCAATTATTTAATGTATGTTTTTTATCTTGCAAAAATAACTTTGTTAAAAATTTTTCTTGTTTAACAATTTTTGTTCCTTCAAAAAATTCTGAATTTTTATCCAGTTGGGCATAATAGACTTCAATTAGATAAAAATAAGATGCAAACGATGATAATAAAAACTTTAATACATTTTCTATACATTATATACAATTTCCCCTTATTATTAACAAGCCTTTTTTCCAAAGTGAAATAACATTAATTACTAAACCTTGTTATCAACTCTGATTCTTCTTTATATATTCGCTTGGTTACAAAGCAAACTTTTGTCGTTCGATATATCAATTTCAACGGGATCATTATTTGTAATTGCACAGGTGCGTATTCATTCCAATGACCACTGCATTTGGCAATGATAATCACTTCAGCGAGAATTAATAATACTTGTAACAGCCAAATTGATTGTACTGCAACAGCTGGGTTTTTAAATAAAAACTGTAAATAGAAAAATACTCTTTAATTATCAATGCAAAAACATATGCATAAAAAGTATACATAATTGATTATTAGTATAAACTTTCACAAATGGCTTTGCTTGTTCAAAGAATTGCCATTTCTTGACAATGTTTGAAATTAAAAATATATTCCAATATACAATTCTCCACACAGTATTGTCAATAATTATTGCCTGTTTTTTCTTACATTATTTAAATTGATTAGAATCTTTTATAAATGAAAAATTCTAATGATATTAATAATGCAGGAAGCCCTTCCTGATATTTTTAAGAAGGATATTCCTAAAATTCTCTTATATAAAAACTAATATAAATACAAATATGTGATATTTTAAAATAAAAACCATACTATTTTTTGTAGGAAATTAAAAATTTATTATAACCATAATTGATAACATAATGTTTACCATAACATTATCAATAAGCACCATGCTATTTTTTGTAATTTTTTTTAAATACATATAATACATTAAAAATATATATCTCAGGAATGGTCTTAAAAACACTATTATAAAAATATTGTGTAAAACAAAAAAAGTGAACAACAATTATTATACATATAACTACTATAAACAGATCTTCTTTCAAAAACTCATATATCAATTTTTAATATGAAAAAAAAAATATCTAGAGAAAATTGTTAGTACACTCAAGGGATATATTTATATTTAATATATATATATAACATATATGCAGAGGATATATTTTTATTATATATATATATATTTAATTATTGTGTTTTAAATTAAAAGTTTAGATCTAAAATTTTAATTAAAAAAACTACTTTTGTATTACTTTATTCAATTAAAAAGTAAAAAAAATTGTAAGTAATAAAGAAATGCATATATTCACCAAGGACATACAATATTTTTTCTTGACAGATTTAAAATTTGAGAATGACAGACTTATTGCAATGGCGATAAATATAACCCCAATTAAAATAAATGTATTTGTAATGATAGGATAAAATGTAATAAATATAAACAATAAAAATTTTTCATTTTAAAGGTAGAGCATTTAAAAGTTTTCTGAAAAAATATACATACAAAAAATTTTGAATGTCTAATATTGCCAGGTTCAGCTGCATTGGCTATTCCTTCCGCTTTGAAAAGTTCTTTGGAGTGTTTAACTAAAGCTCCTTGATTCCACATGGCACTTTCTGTCCAACTGAAAATAATTTTAACATGATTTAAATTCTAAAAATTATTTTGCTTTATATCAAATTTACAAACATAATTTTGTTAGAATATTTTTCTTAAATTTATATCAGAATATTTATTAGGAGTTTTTATAACATCTTCAATAGTATAATAAATTGATTCCCATTTCTTTGATTATCTTTGGTGATTTACATAATATTTGTTTATAATTATAGCTATAGATTAGTTTGGAATAGTACAGTTCTGACCACTGATCGCATGAAATGGTAAAAAGATTAATCAATTATTTGTTAGGGGTGCTAATCTGCACAAAGCTGCTTTGGTTAGTGTGGTTGTTGTTTCTTATCTTAGACCGCAACATCTAGACCAAGTCCAAGAACCTATGTAGTCCCATAGAAAGAGGAAGAAGGGGGCACTACTGCTGTGATGGAGCACCTGTAGGTAGAAGTTTGACTTTGTCCCCGTGACACTGCCTTTTTTATGGGTTAGGGTTTTACGTTCTACAGTCATATTAGACAGAGACTTACAGCTTAAAGTGCATTCCAAACCACTACAAACATCCGTGGCACTGCTGGGGCTCGAACTCTAAACCCGTGGCACCAAGAGCTGGTCAATCGAACTATTCACAGCCCAGAAAAAAAGTATAATAGTTAAAAAGTATTTTTTTCATCTAATTTTTTTAAACATTGCATAATTTAAAATTAAAATTATGTTTATTGCAATCAAAATCTATCCTAAATTACATTTCCTCTCATATGACACATTTTGTTTTTTGAATCTATCGAACTTGGCCACTAGCCAATTTTTCCTATGATCATTGGTTGGACTAAAAAAACATAATACTGTTAATACAGATAATATGTACATTTTATATTTATACATAAAGTGATACTCACGTGCTAAATGGTACATGCACATTTTTTATCTCAATTCTTTGCCACCTGCCTAGATGTAATGCAGCTCTATGTAATACATCACAGTATTTAGAAGGAAAACAATGAGTTAAATATAATATTAAACAGCCAAAGCCTGTTAGAACACCGTGTTGAATAGCCGAGTGCACATCAAAATGTAGTGCATTCTGTAATATATAAGGTATAAATAAATAAAAAATTTACAGATGATATAGATTCAGAAAATTAGACTTATTGACAGAACAAATTAGGGGAAAAAATAACCTACTTATTACAACTATTTTCAAATTTTGTACAAATTTCACATACATTGATGCAATGGAGAATAAACGATAATTTATAATATTCTATTATAAATATAAATTATTTTCATACAGCATTTTTTTCTTCTTTTAGTAATAGGGAAATACTTTAAAAATAGTGTTATTAATTCAGTATTAAATAATATCTAATTCTAATACATACCTTTTATGTAAAATAAATTTGTATTTTCAAATTTGTGCAGAAATTATATTTTTTGTTAAAATTTGCAATGTAAAGATACTAAGAATAAAACATTTTTTTTTGCAAAATATTTTGATCTATAAGCTGATGAATACTTACAACTGCTACAGACTTTTATTTAAATATTAAAGAAACAGGGAAAATGTACAATCTGCGACAAAGTTTTTAAGAAATAGCCGCAAATATTGTTTCAGAGAAAACCCCTGTTGAAAATACTTTTATAAAAATATAATTGATAGAGCTTCAATACAAGAAACGAATAAGCACAATTTTTATCCATAAAATGTAGAATTATGGCAGCAGTGTGTGAGGGACATATTTTCATGGAAGAAGGGAGAAAAGACTTCTTTTGCCTAAAATGCATGTTAATTAGAGAAGATAAAAAATATTTTCTGTTTATTTCTAGCAGCATATTTCATGGAATATGTCTGGCAAATACATTTTAATAGTTTTATCATGATTTTTCTTCTATATTTCATATTTATATTTTTTTTCCTAACTTCAACCTTACACAGAATATTTTAATTTCAAAAATTATTTTTGCATCAAAATGCTTTTACAAATTTGATGAATGTTATGATACTTTAAGATCTCCATTACAAATAAAAACACAAAATTTTTTTTTAGTGCAAGGTATGTCAAAAGAAAATAAGCATAGAAAGTAAATTACAGTGATTGGAGTGACTAAGCAGAAAGAAAGCAGATAATAAGTAATTGTAACGATGGCTCCACCTACACAACCCTATTTCCTCCTACACACTGCAAGAGTGCCCCTTGCAGTGTTCAGAAGAAATCATCAGTCAGCTTTAGACACTTGCCAGAGAGGAAGTACGACAAAACAAGCACTGTCACTGCCGTTAGTTATGAGCTCTCATCCCGACAGCTAAAAGTGGAATCCTTCCACAATTGTATAATTAGTTGCTACTTCAGAGATGTTTAATTTACAGTCTCTAAAGTAGTAGCATTACAGTACCAGTTATCAAGCAAAGATGTAATTAGCCCCAACTTGTGCATAAATTGGCCTACAGACTCTTATCCAGAGAGGAAGTATATTTCGCTATTCAGCATGTACCTGAGTAACTTTATTTACACTTTAGAAGTGGAATACTTCCACTTAAATATAAGTATATGTCTTTAAATGTCTGTTGTATATTAATCTTTGTAGTGTGTTGTGCTCGTGTGCTTGTAACCTAAAGTGGTGCATTTTTTAAATGTGTGTTCTTGTAACTTGACCACATCAATAACACTGCAAGATCTAGCTGCACAAACAAACCAACATCTACTACATAATTAATATGTCTGCATGAGTGTCTGCAGTAATGTAAAATTAACTGTGTCTACTGTAATGTAAAATTACTTTATTTTAAAGGCAAATATTTTTCTCTCGGAAAGAGAGAAAAATATTTGCCTTTAAAATAAAGTAATTTTACATTCACCACTAATAGAGCTTTGCATCTATATAGTATAATTAGATGTAAATTTATATTTAAATGATTGTAAATTTATATGTAAGAAAATAATTAAGTACAAATTTCGTTATAACAAAAACAATATAATAACTTATAGTAAGCAGACACATCTATCTATGAAAAAAAAAAAAATTTGAAGAGGACCGAAAAAAGTTGCTAAATATGATTAATAATGAATTATAATTATGTTAAAGAAGCCTTTTTAGACATTTTTTTTCACAAATACAATTGATGTCAAAAAGAAATTTTAATTAAATTATGCAACTTTCTTCTATTAAACATGCACAAACTGATTTCTTGCTTTAACCAAAGTAAAATGCGACATTATTAAAATTTCAAGAAAATTGTTGCAAACAGTAATTTTCATATAAAAAGCAGAGGGGGAAAAAAAAAAAAAAAAAAAAAACCCCGGCCAACAAAATGTGAATGTTATAATTCTTTAAGAGAAAACATGTATTTAAGTGAGAATACAAGTATTCTTTAATTAAGGACATGCATCCATTCGTTAAAAAATATGCAACCACATATTTTAAAATAAATTTGAAATAACAATTTTTAAGTTAAACACAAAGTCAAAAATAAATAATAAAAAAAAAATCACGAAAGTTACCTGAGCAAAGTAACATGGCAAGAAAGATGAATGATATACAACTAGAAAGGAATTGAATAAAACTTGTTCCCAACGATTATTAAAATCATTTCGTAGAGTTTCAACTTCTTCTCGTATAGTCTCTGCCGACATAGAACAGACATGATTAACAGTAGAACTACTTTTACTGATGGCCCCACCTCCTTTTGTTCTTGTTACAGGTGCTCGCTCAGGTACAGGTACTTTTAGTTCCAAGAATTTTGTAATATTAGTACCAAGTACAACAACATATACCACAAATCTGAAATGAACAAGATACATAACTTCCTTAAGGTGTGGAAGAACTAGATATTTAAGAGATTTTGATCAAAATTATATAGATATATAATAATAAGTATTTACAAATTTTGTTTAAAAACAATCATCCTCGATATTTCGAGGATGATTATTTTTGATTCTATATTTTCTTAGTAATATAAAAAAGGAATTATCTGAGAAAATAATCACACTTTAAATGTAAGAAAAAAAAACTAAACTTACGGATAAATTAGGAAGATAATAGTCAAATAACCATGCTCCATTATCACATTATAAAAGCAATATAATAAAACCGGGACTAAAGAAATAACAGTCAAAATGTTGATGCATAATGTATACATTGATTGGTATGATGATGGAAAACAAAGACTGCATACCTAAAAAAATTATGTATAGATATTTATATTATATTACTTATAATAAAACTTTATATTCTATATAATTTAAGCAATTAGTAAAATAAATTCTCCATATCATGATCTATCTTATTTATAAGTCGATAATTTATGGTACACCAATGATAAAATGAATTATGTATATAAAATGATAGAACTTTTGTTGGAGAATCAATTGCGATATTAGCTCTTAATATATTTATTTATTCCATAAATTCAATAATAGCAAATTTTAAAACATTTACTATACTGATATATATTTTTTAACCATAAAGTATAAAATATGTAATGCAAGAAATATTTAGTAAAATACAAATTATTCTGTACTCTGAAAAAGTTTTAATGAAAATTTAATTATTTTTAATTTAAACTAATTTTATGTGTGAATTATGCATAATATTTACATGCATCTTAAGAGTTTATTAAATAAAAAGTTTTAAAAAAAATTACAATATTGTCAGATAATTTATATATATTTGGACTCAGTTTGTTTAGAACTGATTCATGGTCTACAAGTTAGAATATGCACTTAATTTCTGATTTTTTCAATTTTAGTAATAATTGCATCATACTAAGGCAAAAATAAAACAAATTACATTTCTATGAATTTTTTGCAACGACAATTACATATTGGAATTGGAATTATCTTTGTAATTAAGATAAATCAGAAGTTTGAAAAACAGAAATTGAATTTCATAAACTACACAAGAATATTACGATACAAAAGTATTCTAAGTTTAAAAAAAAAAAAAAAAAAAAAACCATTATTAATTTAGCAGAAATATAAACTTAATATTAAATAATAAAAAAAAACATAAATTATATTTCCCCTGAAATTTAAATTTTAAAAAGTAAGACTTACTTTTTGAATGACTTATAAAATTTTTAATTTTTTTTATTAAAATAAGTCAATGATTAAAAAAATATTATTAAATAGGTTTTAAGAAAATATTTTTAATTAATAAATATTACATTTACCAAACATTTTATTTATATTAATATACATTTTATATTACATTTAATGTACAATACTACATTTTTCAAACAAACATTTAAATTACAAATTTGAATAATGTCTTATTTGCCATTAAGCATTTCAAATAGAACAAAATAATAATACATGATGTTCTGCTGATTGAAAAGTAACACAATATTTGATGAATAATAAATAATTAATGTTAAAAATATATAAATAATTGAATGAAGTGTAAAATGTAGAAATATTAGACTTTTAGATAAATGAAAGTGTAAAGTAAATTTTGTGAATTTAAAATTTTTTGAATTTTTTTTAGAATTTTGAAAATTTTAATGAAAAGTAAATTTTTAGTGATTTTTCTACACATATATTTTTGCAATTTATATTTTGTAGCAAAACAATTACCATATTTTGTTTTTAAATATAATATGCATGGTACTGAAACATTATGATACTATTCTGACAAAATTATTAATAAATTTTTCATTTTTTATAAACTTCTTGTTTTACTTACTGCATAACAAGAATAAAAGGAATAACAATTATAAAAAATTTACAAAATTAATTCATATGCATCTTACAATTAATCATCAAAACAAAGCACAATTTGTTTTTAAATATATAATTTGTTACATTGTTTAAATAACAGAATATTGAAAACAATATCTATTTTTCAATAATTATTAAAAAATCTAATTTTTATGATTACTCATGAAAGAATTGCAATAGTCTAAAATAAAATAAAATATTAAATTAAAAAAAATAAGTACATTTTACAAAATCTATTTACTAACAATATTATTAAAAACTTTAATTGAAAATTTTGATTAATTACAATAACTAACTATATTCTTTTGTGATTTTATATGGTTAGAAAATTCTACATATAATTAAGAAAAAAAAATTTTTCAGGAGTATAATTTTAACTTATACGGAATTTACACCTAGACAAATCTTTTTCTTTAAATAAAAAGATTCTATAATAAGATTTTTCTGATATATAAGAAAATTTAAAATTATTTAACATTTTTAAACAAGTTGTACTATACAAAATGAATATAGTACTGTATATACCAACCTGTTTCAAAAGACAAACCGGTAATCTTCTACCAACCATTATTAAATTTATTGCCAGAACATAATAGTCAACCAGATAATAATTCTGAAAGAAGATAATATTTATAAATCTTTGAGGTGTAAAACATTAAAAAAAAATTAAAAATCATAAACAAATTCTTACTATATAATGATCATTATAAGAATGTGGCAGCCAAAATACATTCCTGTATAAATTGATGTACTGACCAGTCATAGCAAAAACACTCAATAAAAATGCATCTAACTCAAAATAAAATTCACTGGAAGGTGGTACATCTGGTAGAGGTATATGCTTTGGTGGAACCACTTGAGGCTGTTTAGGTAAATCATGAGCTTTCCTTTGAATAAGATAAATGAATTTAACCTTAATAAAATTAGCAATATGATAAATACAAAATTATGAGCAATATAATTATCAGCATACACAACGATACATAGAAAAAAAAGATATTAATGCTAATACAAAATAAAATTTCTAAGCATAATTAATGAATGAGTGAAGAAAGATAAGATTTATAGCTAAATTTATTTTTCATATTTAGAAAGGAAATCCTTCTTACTAAAATAATTTAGAAATAATTTTCCAAATAATGCAAAAAAGAATATATATATATCACCTAAATCTAGAAATATTAATTAATTTTTAAAGTAAAGAAGTCTGAAAATAAATAATTTATGATAAATTTCAATAAAATGTTATCAAGCTAGGATATTGCAAGATAAAGTTAATAATAATAATAATAATAATAAATAAAAAAAAAACAGAAAAAATTTTAAATTTCAAATTAAAATAAAATGCCTGCTTTCCATTTTAATTAACTTCTTATTACGAATTCTATATTTAGAGAGAGATAGATAGGAAAATAAATAGATTACATGCTAAACAGTTTTACTTATATTTACTTATGCTTTTAAAGACAAAATGAATTTTTCCAATACCTTTTTTAGCAGTTAAAATTAGTAATTAAGCCAAAATTAGTAATTATTTCGAAACATAAACTAAGCTTTATATACATGCTTTTAAATTATGATTAGTCATAAATCCAAACAACATTACATATATTATTACAAATAAAGCACTTTCTATTGCAAAAAATTGTAATTAAGAAAGATGCCAGTATATAATAAATGCTCACTCTAAGTGCTTCAAAAGTAAAGAATGAAGGACTCTAGTTAAAGGGACTTATGAAATGTACCCAATGGCAGAACAGTTCATACTTATAGAGCGTGAAACTCGCATCAAACAAATAAAAAATTACAAAAGTATATAATTATGCATTGTTTAAAAGTGAAAAAAAAATCACAAAGAGATGTCACTTTTTAAACATAGCTATTTCTTTAAAGGCGTGACTTTTCTTTTAATATAGAATATCAATAGTTGTTTTCGAATACCAGGGACTTCAACCCAAGTCATTTACCACTAGAACACAGCAGTTACCTAAGTCATTTGCCGTATGTAGCAGATTTAAAGTTACCCATGGCCAGCATAAAGTTACCAGCAACACTATATGCATAATTTTTTAATGAATACTTCTAGACATAGTCTCTGGAACATCCCCTATTTTTTCACTTCAATCCCAACAGCCCTTGGATAATCAAATTATACTCATCCTCATATGAACATGATAGCTGTTGGTTAAAATTGACTTGCCAGGTTTAACCCACTTCCCTCAGTTTGGAAACCGAATGCCCATTCCATCAAA
Source organism: Caerostris darwini (assembly GCA_021605075.1). NCBI lineage: Eukaryota > Metazoa > Arthropoda > Arachnida > Araneae > Araneidae > Caerostris > Caerostris darwini. The sequence continues at coordinate 312,318 of BPLQ01007303.1, read as the reverse complement.
CAGCAGTTGCTGAATATTGAAAGTACATTAGAAAATATTAGTGATGATTCAAGTGAACTCTATTACCAATAATTTTATATCAAAATTTATGAAAGGAAAAAAAAAAATTACAAATTAATTAAAGAAATATTAATTAATAAATTAAATGTTTAGCTCAACATATAAATATTTAAAATGTATTTCAATATTTTTTATAAAAATTAACTTATGATATATAATCTCCTTATAACCTCATCTGCAAAAAAAAAAAAGAAAAGGGGAAGAGCTTTTAAAATAATGTTGATTTTTTTTAATGAAAAATATATCTACAAAATTTTTAGATACCCTAAATTTATGAATGACATATTTAAAGAATTATTTTCTTTCTTTTGCTTTGCAGTAACATCACTTATTAAATTAGTTTTTTTTTTTCTTTAGTAAGAAATAATTAAAAAAACAATTTCGTCTTTTACCAAAAGACATTATTTATTGATTCCTATAGATTTATAAAGAACTGTTAAAACTAAATAATAAATTTTAGATGAATAACTTAGAGGTTGTTTAGTATTTTTCAAATGATTATATAGGAAATAGAATTGAATATAAAAATGTAATTTAGATGATAAGGTCTGATGGATCAAAGAAGACATAAGAAATTCAAAATAAACACATTGAATTTTGTTTTACTACATTAACACCACAGAAATTATGACAGAAAAAAATATGAATAAATTATAAGAAAAAATATTAAAACACAGAACAACTTTATATTCAAAAGTTATTCTTTTCCAATAATAGTATAAGCAACTTATTTAATTCTATAGTATTTTTATCAAATGACACATGATTCATGACAATAAAAATGATTCAGTCAAGATTTCTATGAAATATGAAACTCCTGAATCCATAGAAAAAATATCAATAAATGATAAACAAGATAAATTACACTGACTAATACCATTTGTAATACTTTTTGCATTTACTGAATTATCATAGATGAATACAAATAAAAGATATTTTGATTGCCTACAATTTAAATGTGTTAATAAAGATAATGCTTGTTTAATATTGTTAAAATGAAGATAAAAAACAGCTGAAATAAATATACTTTTATTAGAAATTTTTTAAAAAGCACTGATATCATATTTAATTTATTAAAAAAATAAGTAATAAAATAAGTATATATATATATATTAAATTAACTTTAAAGAAAGCTAATCCTTAGCACACATTTTAAGAATAAATAAATTACAATTGTGAATTTATTATTTTTTTTTTTGCAAAATAAATATTATGTAGGAAATTTAATTAATCTGAATTCCAAATAAAGATTTATTAATGTATCTTGGCAATCACATTGAATTTATAGGTAATTCAAAAATTCATTCTGAAAAGTTGACATATATTCATAATATATTAATCTGTAAAGAACCAATCTATATTACTTAAGGTACAATTTAATAACTCCTCATGTACATATATGCATGTGTTCATAACATAAATCTATGGAAGTAATATTAATATAAATCTATGGAAGTATAATACAAATAATACTATATATGAGTATCACTTACATAATACCTGCATAAATATAATCTAATATCTCAAGGAATCTGTGATATTTCTGTGCAAATAAATAAAGGATAAACTAAATTTCTTGTAACAAAATCAGTAAAATTTTTTTTAAAAATATAGTACCTACTCATTTATAATTAAAGATTTATGAAAACATGTACATGTAGCCAGCCATATTAATACATTTTTACATAAATAATAATAATGTTTTTAATTATAATCTCAAATAAGAATATATATATATATATATATATATATATATATATATATATAGGTTTATAAAATGCTTTCTTCAGAAATGATGTCTAAAATAGAAAATCTATGAAATAAAAAAAATCTAGTAGACTATTAAGTTTTTTTTTTTAGAAGGACATTTAGAATGAAAATTTATACTTCAGCAAAAGATAAAATTTGGTATATTCTTATTAAAGTAACCTGCACAAGCATGATAGATATCATGGTAGGATTTCAAATAGAGAAATCTTAGTTCAAAACCTAACAACAAGCCAACAAGAGAAGTCAAGAAGCCCCCCAAAAAAAGAACGCAATTGAAAATCTATGCCTAGATGAATATGGCAAAATATAACAATAAGATGATTTCATATATTATAATTATTTAATAAAGCAATATTATTTAATAAGGTAGCCTTTATTTCTGAAAACTGCAACAGCAGCATCTTATTGTAGCATTTTTATTTTTATATAGTACCAGTTTTCTAATAACTGATTTATATGATATCTCACTGATATAAATTATTTCCAACTGTGTCCAAATTTTTAACCATGTTTTCCAGAGTGGATCAATAATTGATTATAATTACATTTCTTACATATCGAACCTATAATTAACTTATTTTTGCTATTTGTCACAAAGAACTCAAATTTAATCATCAACAAGGTTTAGTTTTCTTTCTTCCTCTTCCAATTCTTATCCAAAAATAGATTTTATATTAAATTTTTACAACTTTGTAAACAATGGCTTTAGATAGCAACGTTCTAAGTTAATGGCTGTAAGACAAAAAATACTCTCCACTGAAGTAGAATGGCGAAAATTGTGATCTTTCTTTGGTAATGAAGATACTTTATATGAAAGATACAAATTGGCAAAATATATTGTGATCTTTACTTCAAAGTAGAGGAAGAAAATGTTGAAGAATTATTACAGATACATGACCATGAACAGACATTCTGAAATTTTTTTCCAGCTGCAATGTGAAGAAAAGGAAACAAATTTTCTGTGAAGAGAAAGACCAAATTACAATTACTGATATTAGAAATGTTTTAGCATTGGGAGTTAGTTGCAAAAATGGGAAAAGTTACTATGAAACAGAATGCAAACATATCTCAGGATGTAAATCTATTTAATGAAACATTTATCAAGTTTTTAAGAAACACGTTAAAGATGAGAATGAAATAAACTATACTAGACATATTTATACAGATGTGTCAAAAAAAAAAAAAAAAAAAAAGCTAAAATAAAAGTCTGTCTTTTTGATGTAGATTGATAATTGAAAGCTGTTTTCTTAGGCAAATTCATTTTATTAATGTTAATTATTATTTTAAATCAGTTTTATCAGCAATTTTAATATATATTAAGATAGTGGGTGGGGGGGAGGAATAAAGAACATTACTATTAGAGCATTTTCAATTAAATTTTATGGAGAATTGTGCTTTGTATAACATCAATTTTGGTTAATGATAGTAATCTTGATAATAAAATATAAGATACAAAATATCTTAATACAATAATTGCAAATCTTTTTACTGGCATCTAATCTTTTTTTATTGTATTATTATTTAAAATCAAGTAAATAATGTAAAATCACTAATTCCTTTTTAATTATGTACAAATTTTCTTATGCACGATAAACAAATTAAAAATAATATTTTTAATAGAAAATATAATATATTAAAAAAAATCATAATTAAGTGGTTCACAGAGTAAAGACTGTTATGGTTCTATATATATATATATTTATATATATATATTAATTTAGTTGCTTTCTTAAATTAAACAACTTTTCATTATAAATAAATATTTGTATTCTACGAAATACTAAATTTTATTTGTGTCTTAAATTGAAAAACAATAATTTCAAAAGTATCTCCAATTTTGGCCACTATTAATGTAAAGCAGAAAATACTATGTTGATTTCGACAATATTCTTAAATATAAGTATAATTTTAAAAAGATAAAAAAATTTTAAAGGGTTTATAAAGTAATAAATTTATTTTTTACAGTATAATCAAATTTATCCTATAAATTAAAACAATCACATTAAAATAATCATAAATTGCAGTGAAAATTGTTATTATTCAGAATGATTGAGAAAATTTTGATGACTATTTAAATGGAAATTATATTTTAAAGATACATAATTCAATACTATGGGCATATTCAAATTAATTTAACATATAAGAGAAACATATTTGATAAAACATTTACCTATCATCAGATACATGAGCATGATGATGTTTGAATGAACTAGATTTAGCATTTCTTCGCCCACCTGGCATTTTGAAATTAATATTTATCAAATGAAAATGTTATAATTCTGAAAAGGGATTTCTATTAAGAGTTAACAATATGTTTTATTTTTACACCATATGTGCATAGCAACACAGAAAAAATTAAACTAACAGTCAGTAAATACCAATAAATTTTTCATGTTTTTTTTTTTTAATTTTAAATATTCAGAAGTGGAATATTATCATATTCTCTAAAAAGTCAAGTAAAAAAGATTCCAACTGTGCACTGTACATTTTGGCAAGTAAACAAATCAAAACGAAACCAACACATTCATGCTGTTTCATCGATATTAAATGCACGTAAATAAAATATTTCTTTAATTTCGATTTTTAAAAATAATAGTATAAAAACTTAATGTGATAAGATTTTAAATATTAACATTTTAAGCAAGCATTTATTTTAATACTATCATTAGTTTTCAATTCATTTTTATTGCAAATTTCTATTTAGTAAAGTTAAATCGATACTACAAATTTGGTATTATAATCGTCATGGCAAAATATAAATAAACGCAGCTGACTTGAGGTCAACAATAGCATGAAGTTAAACGTAATCTTGTTTATTACGTTACTTATCACATGGTTTTGACAATGTATAAATATGCACTTTCTCGACTTCAGACAATTCATATTTTACGTATAAAGCAGTGAAACTCATATATTTTTAAGAAATAAAAGATGCGAATTAATTTCTTAGCGATAACTGTAATATTTGTAGAATTCTGGTAATGTATAAATAATTTTGTTTCGTTATTTATTAAATTGAGTTAAATATAATTTTTATTAAAATCCATATAAGCAAATAATGTATGTAATATGCAGCATATGTTTGCACATTTTCATACTGTTAACAATATCTTAATATGTCTTGAATTGCTATTTTATGAAAATTTATCATCTTACCGATTTTTTTAATAAAAAAATCTTTAAATATGCTAGAGTTGATTAATAAATTTTAGTTTTTAATTCTGTACGTCAAAGGAATTTCTAAATATGCAAATTATTAAGTATCTTCGGGATTATTTTGGATTTGCGATTCTGTTTAATGTATGGAATTTTAAATTTAATATTTATTTATTTAATAAAAATAAAATTTATTGATAAAAAATTTTTAAATTTTTTATATTGTGCTGTTACATTTTTTGTTACTTCTAATCAAATTAAAAGAAAAATTTGCTTTTAATACTTATACTGTTTTTATTTCGTTTATTATTTTAATATTTGCAATATATTTCTTTTCTATTAGTATTGGATTTGGTGCAGAAAGTAACAAAACATGGACATACTTTGTTTTTGCCCAGCAATGGCCACCAGCTGCTTGCCTGCAAGTTCCAGGTGGAAAGGTTTGTGATCTCTGATTAACAGTGTTCTTTTTAATTATATTCACCCCCCCAAAAAATCTTTTTTTTAATTAATATGGCCGTTGTTTTTATGGTTTGTTTAATAACATAATAAATAATGTCGCTAGAAATTTCTTAAACATACTGCATTGTTAAATTTCCTAGATGTAAAACTATAGCACTGTTCTATGTTATGGTGACAGATAATAAATAATATGAATAATAATTAATTTCTTTTAATTAAATCTTTAAGAAAAATAAAACTGTATTTAATATTAGACTTAATGCAACTTTGAAAAACTAATATACGGAAAACAAAGAATGAAAAAAAAAACTATTATAAAAATATATAAGTTTTTACAATTTATATTGCTTATTAATTTTAATAAATGCATCGTAATTATAAATTTCATTAAAAAAAAAAATTGTAATGTGGTAAAAATTATTTTTGTTATAGTGTAAAATACCTGATGTCGTTAGTGACTGGACAATCCATGGTTTATGGTATGATATAAAAGCATTTATTTTTTCTCTTTTATTCAGCACTTTATTTATTTTAAATCTTTTATTTTACTTGTAACTCTTCTCTTGCAAGGTAATTTAAATTGTAATTATTTAATATGATTATATAACTCTAAAAAATATATCATGGTAGTAAATTTAATTGATGTTTTAAAATTAATACTAACAAAAGTAATTCATCAACCTATTTTGTTTAATTCTATAAAATCTTTATTAAATTTTAAAAGTGGAAAAAGAAATTTGTAATTTGTAATGTGATTGACTGAATTTGAGAATAAAAGAATTTTCATAAATGCTGAACATTATTTATATTTCATGATAAAAAAAATTTCATTCTTTCATAAAATACATTTTATTAATTATTAATGCTTAATATTTTTATTAAATTAAATTTTAATTCCTTAGGCCTACTAGTGACAAAGGATATCCCAGCTTTTGTAATAAATCATGGCCTTTTAAGCCAGATCTTATTAAGGTAATTTTAATGATTTTATGATTATTAATTATTTAATGATTTGTAGTATATTTGTTTTTTAATAAACAGTTTGTTTTGCTGTGTATCAATTGATGTTATTTATTAGATCTGTTTCATTAAAAAAAACTATTTATAGATAATCTATTATAGTACTTTTAAAAATTAAATGCATTTTCAAAGGATTTTTAAGTAATTTTTTTTTACAAGTTTTGTTTGAAATTAAAAAAAAAAATGTCTTCAATTTTAATTGAAAACTAAAATTTTGATGTTTTATTTGTATTTTATAGCCTCTTTTGTTATCATTAGAAGAATACTGGCCAAATATATATGCAGATTCTTCTGAAATAACATTTTGGTTTGTAATTTTAATAATATTATCGTAAAAATCAGTTTATTTTAATGATTTTGTTATTTAATAAGATGAAATAGAAATTGCTTTACATAATACATTTTACTTATAATATTACATCTGCTTGTGAATTTCTGTTTCATAAAGCATATGTTTAATTTTAAAACTTTAATTACACTGCCTGATCATAAAACAGTTTGTGAATATTTTATTTTAAATATTAACTCGATAATATTACGTTAATCTTGTCCATCGATAATATATTTTATATGCATAGTAAAACTTTACATTTTTTTTTTTTACTTCTAAGATTTATTTCGAATTAATGTAATATACATTTCAAAACTGTTTTTATATGCTAATTTATATATTTTAGAAATAATAAATGCTTTTTTTTTTTTAATTTATTTATTTTATTTTTTATTTATTTTTTTTTTATAATATATATATAAAATATTCTTATGGAATTTTTATATAAATTCTTTTTTTACTTTTCAATGTTTTAAAATATGAAAAAAGTATAATTATATATTTATTTTTCAACTGTTTGTATTTTGTAAAATCTTCAACTCCTCGAGACTCCCTTCAACTCCTTTCCTGGGAAGAGAAATAATAACAATAATAAAAAAAAAAACCCTAGTAAGAAACACAAGCTTTCTGTTTTTCAAATGTTAAAATAAAAGTGCTTTTCATTATCAAAATTTAATCTTCATCAGGTTTCTTTTTCATAAACACATATATTTGAAAACTGTGAATAGTAAAAAATTATATTTTTCTAAATAAAAGTATTTTATTTTATACATTTTGGGTAATAAAAAATTTAAAATTTAATTTAACATCAAATTTTAGTTTATTTGTTTTATGAATTAATATTTTTCAAACTATTTAAAAATGGCTTTAAATTTTACTATAATAACAATAGTTTTATTTTATAAAATATTTGAAATTATGAATTGAAGTACTCGGTTCAATTACATTCATTGAACATGGAAATTCTAATGCTAGATATAATATTGTGGAATCTTTTATAAAAAAAAAAAGGTTGTAATTTTGTTTTGATTTTTACAATGCAATACGAATTAAGCAAGAACATTATTGTTTAGGAAACATGAATGGACAAAACATGGTACATGTGCTACTAGTTTAAAAAATTTCAACTCTGAAAGAAAATACTTTTGGCAAAGTCTTGTGCTTCAGAACAAGTACAATATCCATGAGTAAGTTAAATTAATACTTTATTTATTTAATTGTAATTAATAAATACCACTTTTAATTTATTCTTTTTTTGTTTTTATTATGCTAATTTTGTTTTATTTCTTGAAGTATTAATTAATTTTTTTATAGAAAAAAATAATTGACATTTATAAATGAAGCAGAATTTTCTGAAATTTAACTAACAAATTGATTTATAATGAATATTTTATCCTTAATACACTTAATTTTCTTATTATGTATGTCGAAATTTCTGATTTTTTTTTTTCCTTCAGTTTTTTAGGACGTGCTGGAATATTTCCTAATCCAGACAAGCCATTACTGGTATGTTATTTTTGTTAATAATATTTGCCTGTAAATACTGTTGCATTTTTATGTTAATATATTTTACCTTATGTTTATTATTATAGTTGACATATATTGAAAATGCCATATACAAGCAAGTTAATCAAACTATCAAATTATTTTGCAAGAATCATGAGGTATGTAAACAATATAAGTATATGACTCAATTTTTAAATGTATGTATTTTTATTTATTCCTCTTTTCTTCCCTAGCAATATTCCCAGCCTGTACTTACATCTATGTATGTATGCCTAAATAAGAAACTACAAACAATAGATTGTGATAAAATTGATGAACCTACTTGCAAGAAGACATATGTATATTATTTACCTTTTCCAAAACAAGTTGTTGGTTTTTAAATTTGGAGGTAGTAAATTTGAAAATATACTTATATTTATTATTTGTATATATTTTAACTTGATTTTAATTTATGTACAGTAAGATAAATTATTTAATGTAAATGAAATATTTTATTAAAAGAGTTTTTATTTTTAATACTCATATTTATAAATGTAATAACAACTTTAAGCATAATTTATTTTATTCATCTTTTTTAACTAGACCATTGTTCAAAAAATGAACTAAGAAAAAAAAAAGGTTTTTTTTTTTCAATTTGTATTATTGAAAAAAAAATTATGGACTATTTATAATCGCATTTGTTTATTTCTAATCTAGAAGTTTTTAATTCTGTATAAAAAAAATGAATAGAATTATTTTAAAGACTAAATCTGTCATATATATATATGTGTGTGTGTTGTTAAAATATTGTATCTATACTCTACTGTACTATATATATGTAATACTGTTATATAACTTCATTAAATGTACCTTTTTTAATGAATTATTTACAGAAATTTTATTTATTGCGAGTTACTTAAATGTTTGCTTGATTTAAAAAAATTAATATTTATTTAATTCATAAAAAATATTAATTTGGAATTCACAGTATTATGCTAATGCAATTTAATAATTAGATTACATGAATAATCTATAGTATACTTTTTAAGATAAACATGTTTTAAGACTTTATTTGTATGTTAAAAAAATATGGTCATAAGTCATAATGAGAATAATATATGCTTTACTAACATGTTATTTATTTGTCTTTGACAGATATTTTTTAAAAAATCATTACTTTAATAGAGCCTTTGTTATCCATTTGAAATTATAAGTATTTTTTTTAATCTATTAAACTTGTATCAAAGTAATGATTTTATGAACAAACTGATTCTGACACCTCTACTTTAATATCCTGTAATGTCATTCCCGAAGAAGACAAAAACTGTTATAAAATTCTTCTCTTTCTACCACCAAATGAATACTTTGCACTAGAATGATCTGGCAATGAATACTTTGCACTAGATGAATCAATGTTTTTTTAATTAATTTATTATTATATTGCATTATGAATCTGACTATAATAGTAAGATGCATTTTTACTTTCTTCATAATACAAGATGCTTTGATTTAATTTTGATGATTCCTATTTTTAATAATTATTCTATATAGTGTAAAAAATGCACAATGAGCTTCAGTATATATTATTTAATTAGAATTAATACTCATTTTAATTATTTAAAAGAAGCTTATCAAAAATCTAATACTTTTTATGTATAAATTTGTGTTTTAGCTTTAGGCATTTATTTATGTTATGTAAGAATGCTCAAAGACTAATAAAAAAAAAATCTACATTTTGTGATATGAAATTAAAAAATATATATTTTTATAAATAAAATAAATTGCTGTACATAAATTTGTCATCTTTTAAATTTAACATCATTATGTTTTGTAAAAAGTTCATATACAGGAAACAAAACAATTCCAAAGTAATGAGAGGGATCTATAAATATTCTAATTATTAATGTGATTATAAAAATACATATTTGGCTTTAAATCTTATTTTGTTAGCGATATCATGGTTTAAAAGAACACTTTTTCTAGCTGAAGATTAAAAAAGTGAAGTATTCTATTAAGCCATGGTATCTCGAACAAAATTAGATTTGTTTAATATTACTTTGCTTTTTCAATCTGAAGTTAACGTATATATTTTTTCAAATGTAAGTCAGTATTTTTGAATAAATGATAGGTGAATAAAAGTCAAAGTTTTGCAAATAAATGATAGGTGGATAAAAGACAAAAAGGATCAAAGTTGATCAATTAAGACAAGGTTGGAAACAGTCATGACTAATGGTAACTCTAAATAATGCAACTACTAGTTTAGAAAGAGAATGAATGTAAAAATTTTACTGATTTATCAACACATTCAACATTGAAATCTGTATAGATGGACACTTATTAGAAAGCAATTTCAAATGGCTACTCTTACAAAGAGACAAAATGATATTGAATACTACATTTCCATATCTTAAAAATTTAGGACTGCTTATATGAACTTAAATTCTAGGAAATGTTTCAGGTTATTTATATGACTTAGTTGAATTTTTCTTCTTTATTAATTAAAATTGTTCATGGATAATGTTAAGACTATTGGCTTATTCAGCTCTTATTTTTAAATATAACAGCAATGTTGATACAGCAACTATAGTCCTTAGCTAATAGGTAACAAAATTAAAAATTAGAGTTTTTTTATTTTGTTTTAGTTTCAAAAACTTAAATATTCTGGCTATGGGAATGTCTTGCACTTTTATTAAATAGTAACATGTTTTTACATCTTCATTTACAGAATGATTTCCATCTGTAAATGACATATACAAAAAATGTACAATCAATATTATTATTTTATACATTTACTCATCACATATAAACAGAAAAAAATAGGTACACAGATACATTCAAGAATATTTTAAAATGTTTTATTCAACATTTACCATATAGTGAAATGCAAGAGAAAAGGACATTAAATGTACAAAAATAAATATTTTATACAGTTTAAAATAATGCTTCACTTTTGTTAGAAATGCTCCGATATTCTTTTAATAATTATTCACTGTAATTAATTGCAATCCATTTATATTGCATGTTTGTTCAATTACAATGTTAATTTTTCAACTATGGCACATGTGGAATATCTAAATATATTATAATTGAAATGTGCATCAAATTCACAGCAAAGAAATATACTAATGTATAATAAATTTTTACCAATATTATAATAATTTAAGAATAGTTAAAACTGCCATAATCTGAGAAATTAACAGTTCAAAAATGCTTCGATTTTTTTTTTACACATGTAAACTTTATGAAATAACTAGACTCAAATTATAATAAGAATTAGCAATAATAAAACACAAGAGAAAAAATATATAATATACACATTTTTTTTGTACTATTATTTTCTGATAAATTTCGACTGGTTTTAGCTACCATGCCTATATACTTCAGCAATAGTTTTTATTTGTATCATTAAAAAAAAAAAAAAAAAAAATTCCAGGCAGGTCAATTAGAAACATTTTTACCTGAATATAGTCATGATAATTTTTAAGTTAAAAATATTCTTATAAACCTTGTGATAGTATAAGAGAAAAATGTATTTTAAGCAAAAAATATATTGGGCATGAAAAAATATATAATAATCAAAATACAATAAAACATTAAATATTTAAATGAAAATATATTTTAGATCATTTATATTTATTTAAAATCATTAAAAAACACCTATTAACATTTCAGATATTAAAGATTTTTAACTTCATAATTTATAACATGATATTGGAAGAAGCATTAAATACTTAATTATTTTACTCAAATATTATTTTTAATTAATTCAGAGGTGTCAATCTCAAATCAGACTTTCCAGTATCTTAGATAATTTGTTTTAGTTCTGCATACAAAGATCTCAAACTACCAGTTCTTTTTTATAACAAAGGTAAAAAAAATGTAACAGTGACAATATATTTATTTGTGCATATTATAGAACAATATTCTATATTAAAAAAATGCATGAAATTTTCTTTTGCAAAAAACTTGCACAATTTTTCTCAAAATGGATGAAAGCTATTTAATTGCATTATAAGTTAGGAAAGCAATAGACAAAAATGGCTTTTTAAAATTTCTGCAGTCTATATACAATATAAAACATTTCTTTAAAAACTGTGAAGAATCCATAGTAGTAGGCATTTCTGTTATTAAAGAAATATATTATTGCAGTAGGCTTATTTAGCTAATTTATTTTGCTATTGCTTTTCTTTCTTGTATAAAATAACTTTTTTACCATTGAAATAAAAGAAAAATTTGTACATAAAATCTTTTTTTTTTATATAATAAAGCTGGGAGGATAATTTTAAAGGTTAAAATGATACCTGAATGGATCCCAGCACAAGATTTAATTCACAAAAAATATTTTTTAAAGCATGTTTAAAAAACATTAATATGAATACATGAAAAGAAGGATTCAAAAAAGAAAAATATTTCTAATATAGTATAACCAAAATATTAAAAGTAATGTTGATATTTTTACAAACAGAAGGTTTATAAAATTATCACCACAATTTTCACACTAATAAAAAGAAATAGGATAATTATGTTGTTCATATACATAACAGCAGCACAGTTCAATTTGTAAACAAAAGTTTTTTTCCAATTTTACTTATAAAATACAATTGAATAAAAATTCACAAATACATTTTAATTAATCTATTTACAAATAAAAATGAAATCTTAAATATTCCACTTGATAATTTTTGAAGCCAGTGTTGAATTTATATGTAAAAATCCCAATTCTTCTCAAATACACTCCCTCATATCAATATGAATGTTTGCAGTTTACATTGATTTCTGTACTCAAATCATTGATATTGGCAGTTTCAGTCTATCTGGCCAAAAAAATATCACATGGTCATTTCATTACGCAGATCTTCAAAAGTATTTTGAAACTCTAGATTACATTTTTAATTTTCTTCACAAAGTTGTAAAAAAAAAAAAAAAAAATTGCATGCTTATAGAATTTTATGTGTTGTACAAGTAGCAACAAGTTATGCTGTACGTGTAAAATGATTTTGTATTTTAACATGTATAATTAGCATAACTTCGGTATCTTGTTCCTTTGAGATATTGTTGATTGTCAAAATTGTTAAGATAATTCTCATGCACCTTATATATTCCAGATACTGCTAGAATTTTTTTTTCTAAATTAAGCAAGTTTCTTAACTTATATAACACATTATTGAAGTTGAATGAGAGAAGACTTTAAAATTGAAAACTTTATGGTGTTTAACTAAGACCTTTTAAAAGGTATATTGACATTTCCTGCAGCAGCCATTTAATTTATAATTTAATTAATTGAATATGTAATTATTGGCTTTCAGTTTTTAAATATAAATATGAGAATTTTTTTTTAAAGATATACCTACTTTCTTATTCTTACAATAAATAAAGTCTTAGATGGAGAAATTAAAAGATCTATTGATAAAATAAATAAGTAATCCTATAACAAATGTAATTTATTTTAGAATTTCATTATAAATCTAAAAATTTATCCTTAAATTGTAATTTACTTTTTTATGTACTTGAATAAACACTGTTATATTTCTGGTAAAACAGGAGATAAACAAATATTGGCTATATTATTGGATTGGCTACAAAGTACAGAGCTAGAATAATGTTTTCTGTGGATAAACAGGCACCGAGTTTAAATGTCGTTGTTTAACAAGTTTAATTAAAAATTAGTAGACTGACAGACATGTCAGCAATAGTTTTGCCATCATAGGTTAGCTACATTAGTTTTCCTCACATCTGAAATTTTATTCACATTTTTATTAAGAAAGCCTGTAAGACAGTAATTCTTTTCATAATTTTTAGAAGATAAATGTTGATACATGGGGAGTGGCTTTCTTAATATAGTTGTTAACAAGAAAAGTCAACAATTACAATTACTGATATTCTCTTTTACAATTACTGATATCATTAGAAATTTTAATTCTTCAGTTTCTCCTAAACAAATTAGAATATGGAGAAAAGTATATTGGGGAAAATACCTGCACACATTAAAAACAAAATAATAATATTTTGTCTTTTTTTTTATATACATTAGTATGTTTTACAAAATACTAAAATAAATAAAAATTTGAATTACAAAAAATAATTATTTTGCAACTGGCTTAATTCTGCATGATAGAAAAAAAAAATTAACAATAGTACTACTATGAAATAATAATATGTATAAAACTTTTATATAAAGTTGTAACATATAATATCAATGGACTAGATCAATATCAAACAAAAAAAAAAAAAAAAAAAAAAAAAAAAAATTGGTTAACAATTTAACCCCTTAACATCAAAACATATATACAAATGCATAATTTTAAATTATTATCAGATAATTTATGTACAAAAAATATATGTAAATTTTTAATCAAAAACGTGTATTATTTTACTTTTAAGCAAGAAATAAAAAGGAAAAAAAAAATAATAAATAAATAGATAACTAAATGTGGATGTGCATATATCTGTTTAAATAAGTGCAATCAAATAAATGAACTATATAATTTAGAAATATGTTTAAAATTTTAACTAAACAATTAAAAAAAAATCTAATAAGCAAATTTTAATATCGAACACAACTAAGGGATAAAGTACTTACATAATTGTCACAATGATTAAAAAATTGAAAATTAATAGATATTTGTTAACAAAATTATTAATAAACATACACATCATACCTTAGTTTAATCTGTACTACATGTTTAATTCGATTCCTTTTTAACTGAACATTTGTAATACCAAACATGTTGCATACATTAAAAATGCATTTACAGATAAAAATATATTCTACATTTTAGAAAAGTGTTATAAGAATATATTACATTAAAAAGCATTTAAGAAGACATAGCAATGATGAAACTACACTTCTGAGTTTCATTACCACCCCCAAATAAGGGACAAATTTGGTGTAAATTTCTACTTAGGTAATAAAGTGAGCTATTTTATGATGATGATGTAGACATTTGAGACAGACGCAAGATGGAACTGCATAGGATGCTGATATGCAAGTCCTAACAATTCCATGATACTTTTTGAATAAAGAGTTTTTAATGGCTTTAATTAAAATGTTTTATAACTTTTCTAAAGTAGCAGGACGATGTAGTAAGAGAAAAGTTCTACAACAGGATAATAATCAAACTTTCTGAATACTTACTTTCCATTTGTGTGCCATTTTATAAACAAGAATAAAAATTTATTTTCATATTATTTTAAAAATAATGCTGGAATCATTCTGTATTATTTCAGCTGCCATTTTTCAAGGAAAATATATGAATAATAATTGAATAAAAGCTAAACAAGTAGGAAAGAATATAGTTTCTTTTTGTGACTCATTTATTTCAAATTATTACAAAATATTGTCTTTTTTATTATTATTATTATTATTTATTATAATATATTTTAACCGAATTACAACTAATTGCTATTATTTTTAACTGTAAAAAACTAATATATTGTTAAGAATAAAAACCAGTACATATTATATTTAGAAATTTATAAGTTTATGATATTATAAAACAAACAAAACAAATTTGACAATTTAAAGAAATAACAATTAAAATATAACAAGCAAATATTTAATGATAGTGAAGGTTGTTTTTGTTTAAAATGCTGATTCAATTTTTGTAAATCTGCAATCTCTAACTTTAAGCTGAAGACTGTCTTTTTATATTAAAATATGGAAGGGTAAAATTAGGTTAAATAACAGCATTTGCTATGACACAGAAGTTTAGGAAGTTAGGACTCTAAACAATGAGTTATGTTGAAGGGCCTAAACAGTCAAATTAACAAGGCATAGGGTTCCAAATTGAGTGAGCTCTGAGTATTCTGACAAGCAAGCAAAAGTAAAAAAATTGGCACGCTGAGCATGAGCATGATAAATCTGTAAGCCCATCATTTCTCTCTCTAGGGTTTGAGGAGAAGGATGCATATTTCCTAAAATATTATCTCTAAAGATTTGTTTTCAACTGCAGTTATACTAGAAGTTCAACCATGTTGAAAGGTAATGGCAATCCTTCTTTTCTGATAAATTTATTGAATTAAGTGCATACAACATCATCATCATCATCATCATCATCAAGAATTTAATGAAATGAAAAATACAAATTTATCAATTTTAATATTTTTTTCATGTATTAAACTAACATTTATACAGAATAAAACCAATAAATATTATTAAAAAAATTATATATGCATATACATGAAGTCAAATTAAAAATATCCCAATTAAATAATGCCATGTCTTCTTTATTTTAGCAAACCATGCAGTGAAGCGTTTACATTTAACATCAAAATTTAACCACTATCTTCTGGTATCAAAATGCAAGTATTTTTTATAAAATATGAATGATGTTCATAGATAAAGGAAAGGAAGCCAATATTTGAGCTTAGGAGTGAAAAGTCATTGACAATTTTATGGATAAAAAACATATAAATACAAAATTTATAACATTACAAGACAAGCCTAATAGTCAATAATTATTTCATCCATTAGTTTTTTTGAAGTTCATTAACAACTTCAATAAAATCAGATATTTCACTTATTACTAAGCAAGTTCATATATACAATTATCATACAAATTGAAATACAGAATTTAAAATATTTGTAAAATAAAATTCTATCAGTTATAGAAGAAAACTGTCAATTTTTCACATGTTTTTAAAACACCTTAATTCGAATTCAATATATAATTTTAAAAATCAATCCTGATAATTTTAATTATTACATCATTACTTTTGAGCTGGAATCTTTATCAAATACTTATAAATGGATTTAGAATTAGTGACTTGTAAAAACACAGCCTTTTTTTAATTAAAATTTTTTTTTTCATTTTATATAATAAAAATATTCAAAGGAGAAATAATTAATTTTTAACTAAACTGTTATAAGTTTTCATAAGTCTGAATGTATGTAAATGTAAGTAAAATGTATTAATATTTATAAAATCTTCATAATATTAACTCCATTCTATTGGATTAAATTATAGTAAAACCTTTTCTTTTTTTTTTTTTTTTTTTCATGATTCACGATTGAAAATGCCCCAGCTTAAAACAAAACATTTTTTTTAAATGAGTTTTCCATATTTATAAATAGTAATGATATACAACAAATTAAAAAAGAAGTAAAAAATAACAAAATTGCATTTAGAGTAATAAGTACATGTAATTGAGTATTTTTTTTAACAAGGTTGCACATTCATTACAAAATGTCAATTTCCTCTGATTTAGATAATTAATGTAAAATATTTCAAAGAAAGAAAAACGATGAATAATTTATTTTACTTAGAGTATTGTAATAACTAAAGTATTTAATGAAAATTAGCAGTGCAAAATGAAAGCATGTTAGGCTGCATTTTTTTTTAATCAGAAATGTTTCATATGAAATAAATAAATCAATGTATATTATTAAATAGCAAAAAAGTTCAAATATTCATCATAAATTTTTTTAAAAATATACTTTTTAAAGAAAAAAAGTAATACAAGTAAATTATTAAAAAAAATCATTTTTTTAAACATCAGAATACTATTTTAAAAAATTGGCAAATTAGATACATTTGAAGTATTTTTCTAATAATATTATTCATCTGGCTGGATTGCTTTTGTATTTAAGTAGAGAAACACACAGGGTGAGTATTTGTGAAAATTTCCAGACTCATCAACTAAATTCATTGTACCTAAAGTTCATCTGCTTCAGAATAAGTTGGAAAATCTACTAATTCTATTTTTTCTATAGTTTTATAGGATGGGTACAAACCACTCTTTTTAGTCCTTCTATTTAAACCTTTGGAGAAACCATCCCAGTGATTTCCAGCAATGCCAACAATATCACCCATTTGCATAGAAAGTTCAAGAGAGTTTCTAGCAGTGTGATTGTATACAGCGATTTGGTTATGGTCATTTTGACCACCAAAGTAGAAGATGTCGTCTAAAGAGCGGAAATATGATGAAGCATCTGGATGAAAATCTTGCATTATTTCATATGCAAGGCGACAAACCTGGAAAAATTAAAAGAAAAATAATTGTTAAGTTTTACATAATGCCTTTGATTACATAATGACTTTCTTGTAATTTGAATAAGTAACTAAGAGCATAGGTGTATTTCAAAAAATATTTGGGATTAGTTATGTAATATATATATATATATATATATATATATATTACATAACTAATCCCAAATCTAAAATTCCCAGGGTTAATGGAATTTTTTCTTCTTTTTTTTTAGGTTGCTGGCACTGTCCTTGACATCTGTGTGAAATTTGATGTCAAAATATTCCTTAGTGCTTGAGTTATGCTTTGCAAGACGCTAAAACTGATTCTGGCGATTTTTGAAATGTCTGAATTAATTGAGCAAAAAACTTGCATTAAATTTTGTTTGCAGAAACGTATAGAATGTGGCCAAAGGCATTCGGTGAGCATTCTTTTATCGTAAAGAAATGTTTAGAAGTGGTATAAATAGTTTAAAAAAGGCAGAGAAAACACGCTGAAGATGAAGAACCCTCTGGTCGACCATCAACCTCAACCGATGAAGCACACATCCAAAAAATTTACAGATGTGGGGTGCTTGCAAACCATCGATTTACAATTAGAGACCTTACTAATGATGTTGGAATTTCAAAAGGATCCGTCAATTTCATTTTGGGCCTTAAACGTGAATCGCAAGCTTTGAACGCCATCCCTGCCTATGACTTTTTAGCATACATTGAGGATCGGAAAAAAAGTTGGCAAAAGTGTTGTGTCTGGAGGGGATTACTTTGAAGGCGATGAAATAAATTTGGAAGACTAAATGAAGAGTTTTTGAAAAAAAAATAATTAGTCTTACATTTTGGGTACAGTAGTATATATATTATTAATAAAACTTTAAAAAAATAATATATATGTATATATTATTTTTCAAACAGCTTTATTTAAGAAGGAATTACACTAGAAAAGTACACACAGGTTAGTATTTAATATTAAAAATATTTATTAAAAACAAAAAATAATTTAATTTTTTAAAAAAATTATTAATATTGAAATAATAAAATGAGAATACACAACAATTATTATTTTCTTGAAATGTAATCAAGATAAACAGAAAATATAATAATCTTAACAAGAAATGTTTCAAAGGAAACACTGAAATTATAACTGCAGATTAGAAGCAGGAAATTACATATTTAATTTAAGATAAACTTTTAAAAACATTCCATGTTTTAAATAATTTATATGTAATGCAATTATGTCATAATTTTTCAGTTATATATAAAAAACTAAAGAAATTATAAAATTTTAATTTTATTACCTGTGATGAAAAAGTGCATACTAAATAATCACATTTTGATAGCATATGTATATCCAAGATAACACCTTTAAGAGATTCTGTTGAGTAACGTTGGCCTACAGAAGCACTTTTGGCCACATTTGGATCTCCATAAAATATGTAATCAGGAAATCTAAAACAAATATCCAAGTTATTTAATTCATTGTAACAGAATTCTGCATAGGTTTGTCAGCCCTATGCCCAACATTCTACAGCCATATAAGACCAGGACCAATTGTTTAAAGTGAATTCCAAACCACTAATAAACATCCATGCCACTGCCAGAATTCGAACCTGAAGCCTGTGGTACCAAAGGCCAGAGCGTTAGCCAATTGACCATCAGGCTGCTCAAAAATATATGAATGAATAAAATCTAGCTATACACCTTAGAAAAAGATAAATTTTGAAAAAAAAAATGCTCATAATAATAAAAATGTAAATAATAAGCATTTATAAACACATATTTTAAAGAATAAGAAAATATTATAAGTAAGCAAGACAGCAAAAACCATATAAACAAATTGCATATATTTTATTTTCTAACCTAAGTAATTTTAAGTTTTGATTAATGTTCTCAAATGTTTCTAAATATATTTCTAAAATATAGATAAATAAAAAATATTAAAAAAATAATGTTTAGCACTAAGTGTTTCATTCAAAATTTATATTTTTATCAAGTTAGCCTTTATATAAACTTATATTTATCAGTGATTAAAATGTGACAATTATTTCTTTTTGAAAACATATTTAAATTATTTTTTACAAAGCAGAAATTCAGCATACACAAAATACACACACTAAAAAAAAAAAAGTATAAATAACACATTGAGAAAAAGGGTCAGAATTATTAAAACAAAGCTGATAAAGGAAATAGTATGAGTTCAGTATATTGTATAGATATTGTATAGACAATTTCAGAAATTCCTTAAGTTAAACAGAAATGTAGAAGAAATAAACAAACAAAAAACACTAAAGAAAAATTTTTTTTATCTGAAAACAACTCATATACAATGATAAAAATTAATTAAAACAATGAAATTTGATCAAAAATTTTAGTTTCTAATGTAAACGATGTAAAATATAATTATATACTACTTCATAATGTTGTAAATCATTAAAAAGATAAAATAACAAGTTGTATAATGGTTCAAGTTGTTTCTTATGCAATCAAGCAAATGTTAGTTTTTATAATAAATGCATATCAAAGAGGTTTAATAGCCACTAGAATATGCATGTTGAATAACTCCAGTTAACTCTTGAAGCAGAATTTAGTCACTATATTGTGAAAACAACTAAATTCATAACCCATAGCAATAAAATGGAATTACTAATACAAAAATTGCAATGCAACTGCAGTCTTCTATTAACTAAACTTTCATCTACAACATTCTAGTTCTTTTACTACTAAATTGTATCAACTTGTACAATTGCATTTTTATTCTGGTTGTTTTAGTTGAAGATACAGTATTTTCTTCTTGGGCATTGGGCATTGGGCATTTTTGTTGGTGCCCCAGACCTCATATTAATACAGCATCATAAAATTTTTTCTTAGTTACCAAAATAACATCTTAGATTAATATTTTATTCTAAAAAAATATTTAAAATATACATTAATATAAAATACTTACATTGTTATGAAAAAAAATTTGAAATGAAACCTTTCTTCAAAGTTACATTTCTTTAAAGCTAATTCTATTAATCAGAAGATTTTAATTATTCTCTGTTTATATTTATCTATAACAATTGCCTTTTACATCATAAATATGCTTGTTTATTAATATCATACATTTTATAAAAAAGCATTTTACAAAAAGCACAACAA
Organism: Caerostris darwini; assembly: GCA_021605075.1. Taxonomy (NCBI): domain Eukaryota; kingdom Metazoa; phylum Arthropoda; class Arachnida; order Araneae; family Araneidae; genus Caerostris; species Caerostris darwini. The sequence goes on along the minus strand of BPLQ01007303.1, from coordinate 290,934 downwards.
AACAAACTACCAGAGGATCTACAGGTTGGTCAACAAACTACCAGAGGATTTGGTCTGCGCTGCTATCTTAAAAGGGTGAAAACATCTTTGTGAACAGATAATTGCAGAGGGAGTAAGAAGGAGAGTTGAGAGATAATGGATGAAATAATTAAATAAAGGAATGTATCATGCAGACATTTGTGGAAACAATACAATGTTAATATATGTACAATGAGTCTATGGTAATTGAAGTAGGCTACATAAAGTTTGCACTGCAAGTTACTGAGATTTCAGACAAAGATATAGTCCATGGTGGTGTTCCTTAGGGTTGTGGGTCCATTGGTGATAATGGATTCACTTTGACCACAAGCCCTGCATTCATGTTGTCTGTTGGCATAACGCTTTTTGGCTATGTCTTGGTTCCTCTACCTTATGCAGTACATTTTGTTAGATTTTGCTTTTTCCTTCTTTGCATATAAATTAACACTATAAAATTATACTGAAGATTGCACTAATTTTTGGAATTCATACATATAAATTTTATTTCATTGTGGTTTTTCTTGTTATATTTAGTTAGATCTCGCTAAACCCTTTCAAGTGAGCCCTTGATCATTCTCGTAACATGACTCGAACCTGAGATATAACAGTGGGAACTCTGCTAGTGTCATTAGATTCTAGGCGAATTCCCTCTCCCCATTTTATGGCATGCATCTCCACCCCTCTTACAAGAGTTTTTAAACTTTCCTCTACTTAATAATATATTTAGATTTTCTAAATTATGTATATTTTTTAATTTAATAATATTTCAAATTGAACATGAAAAATAATGTTTGAATCCTGAATTGGCTATACAAACAAACTGATTTTATAGATATTTTAATATTAAAAAAAAAATGCTTACTTTTTTTTACTTTCTGCAAGTAGATTAGGATCATCTGTAGCCAAATACACTCTTTTCTCTTTGACTGGATGCTCAAGTCCCAAAAGTTGAAAATATTCTTCTACATGTTCCATGTATTCTTCTATAGGATGAAATTGGGCCTCTGTGCCAATTTTATCAGTTCTCCTTACATGTATCCTAGGTTAATAAAGCAAAAATATATAAATGTGATGTAAAAGTATAACAAAGTATAGTATATAAAGTAAAAAATATACTATACTTTGTATACTATACAAGGTATAGTATACAAAGTATATTTATAGTATATTTATTTACATAAATAATATTATCCATGGAACACTGAACAATATTAATAACATTATTGTTTGAGGAATTAAAATCATAATTTATTTTTAACACTTAATGAATAGTAGAAAACAATTTCAATCAATAGAAGAAAAATATATTAATAAACAAAGAACAACTTCAACAAAAGACCTTTAGAAAATCTTATAACTAAATGATTGAAGTACAGTGTAAAAGGCACCTAAATTAAGGTAAGCTGTTAAAGGTAATAATGATAATAATATAAATGGTAATTGTAATAATATCAATATCCATTTTATGAAAAACTTACAAAAATAATTAATTTAATAAATGTTAAAAAAGTTTTGTTCTCAGTCAATAAACAATTATTAAATATTTAGGATTACATACTGGTTGATTATAAATCTAAAATTACCCACATTAACAAAAATTGTGTATTAAAAATAAGTTTAGATAAATATTTTTAATTTAATTATCAGAATAAAATTACTTTATTTGGGACTTGAGAAATAAAAATTCCTGTGAAAAATCTACTTCAATCGAAACATTCAGAGAACAGATTTCGAGTAAAGAACAAAGTAGAATGATTCAATTTATAACTTACTAAGGAATAAAATCAATAATATAAAATATTGGTTTAATTGTTGTAGAACTATTAGTTTGTAAGATCTCAACATAAAGTAGGATAGTGTTTAATAGAATGGTTTAGTATTGGTAAGTTGAAAATGTTTTTAAATGGTTTTCATGTATTTTGAATTTAAATTACATATATTTTTATTTCAAAATACTATTCAACATTACATATTTTAAAAAATTGTAATTTTTCTTACATTAATTATAATTCATAAAAAAAAATGTGATCTTTAAATTTACTTTATTTTAATGAAAATTTATTGTATTTATTTTTATTTCTTTTCCATATTCATTAGGTTCTTATACATTTAAAGCTAGGCTATTAGAAATTTACAATATCTTTCAATCAATTCTTAGAAAATTTTGAAAAGAAATTGAAATCTATTATTTTAACATTTAAATACAAATATGTCCAGAATGATGTACCAAATTCAGGTGTGTTTTGCTTTTCTTTGCACATGAACTTTCTGCAGTTTTATTAAACTCCGATTATTAAATGGTGTATAAACAAAAAAAGTTGCTAATGTGAATTAAAAACACAAACAGCCTGATAAACATATCAAGTTCACTGCACACACCCCAAACACTTTTTTGATCTTAAAATGAGGACGGCAATCTTTTATAGAATTCATTAAATAATAAAAGACCTTTGAGACAATTATCTTGTTTCATATGTGCTAAGCAAATAATGTTTTGGGTTCTTTAAGACCTTTCAACTTTGTAAGCAACAAGCTTCAAAACATTAATTACAAAATTGGCATATGCTTCATTTACAGCTAATCACTCATATTGAATTAGACATCTTTAAAGAATGAAAGCAATTTACACAAAAATTTAAAATTAAAATAATTAAAATAAGCAATTATTTAAAAGAAAATTTCATAATAATATGTAACAAGTAAGAAAAAAGATTTTTAAACTCTGAAATACATAAAATTATGTAAGAATAGCAATATAAACAAAAGTTTTCTAAACAGGATGGCCACTCTCCAGTGAAAGTAAAATTCCTTGACCTTTCCAGGTGAAATTTAAAAAATGCCATGTCATTCGCATAAAATCAGGACACCATATAAGCAATTTTAAAAACCCTACAAATATGAAAATTATATTACATTAGTGATTAATAACATTTATATTTACAACTTTTTAAAGAGTAACAAATATTTTCAAATTATAAACGAACGGTCAAGAATTATGGGTCAAAAGAATGTCATATTAGCGAAATTGTTGGATGTAAAATTTTCAAATTATGAACAAAATAATTATATTTTGCAATAAATCAATTGAAGAAATAAGATAAAATTATAGTAACAAAATTTTCTGAAGTAAAATAAGAACAGTTTTGTCGTTTTAAATTTTAGAGAAATGCTTTACCTTGTTGAGTGCTCTTTCTTCACACAAGTTTATTCATTTTTGCAGCATCATTACAAGGGTTTCTTGTAATGATTTTCAATCTTCTAGGTTCTTGCAAATCAGTGTTTTAAACACTGTTTCTATAGCCTTAACTCCATCATTAGAAAAATTTATGAGGCAGAACACATGCTGGAAAATAAATTCTTTAGTATCTGTATTAATCTGTATTTTTTAGTATTAGTTCCTCAATTTTGTTGAAATTGACATCAGTTATTTCATACTGAGCATAACTCTTTATTCTTTTCTTTTCTTTTCATTTTCATATTTTCATTTGCGCCAAGCAGTTAACTCTTATTTAAAAATAGTTAGCACATCAGATTCTTTGAACTCATTAAACAGCATCCTTTACAATGATGTGGTTTAATTATTCCATCATGTACTGATCTCGCCAATCTCTTCGTTTAATATGACTGCTTTGGGTCTGGCAGATGAAGGTAAAAACAAGACTTAGTTATTTTATTATCTTATGTAAAAATACAGTTTTCACATCATTCAACCATTAAGTAAAAAGCCATACATTTAATCAAACCTTGACTTACGAAAGATATAAAACAGTTCGAGGTTGAAGATTCTAGAACAATATGTTCCAATGAAGGCATAAAAAAGTAAATATTGAGTTTAACGAAAAGTAACAGTCTAAATTATTGTGAAAAATTGGATAAATATTTCTCAACTTATGATACTTTATTTCATAAAAATATTTTCATGCTAGATCTAAATTACGAAGATATAGCAAATATCGACATTCTTCAAAATTAAAATTGCTAATATACAGCAAATAAAGTGCCATGCAACCATATTAAATAAATGAAACAACAATATTCCCTCCTTTAATAAAAATGTTTGTATAAGATAGTTAGAATTAAACACAATTCGTATAGAAATTTGTACCATAGGATCTCGAAAATCCGGATTTCCAAATCGGGTGATACTTATAAAAAAATCTTTTTTGTGACCAATGAAAAAACCGTTCTGCTGGATGATATCTTGAAAATATGGACACTGTTATTAAAAGTTTGGGGAAAAACCAAAAACTTCAATCGCCTCCCCTTCCTCATTTTTAAGGATTACACCAAGTTCCTCCTCCCTCGGCTCATGTAACAAGCGGTTTTACGGTTTTGTTCTCTCTTACTTCTTTCCTCATTCCCGAACCAGGAAACTTTAGCTTGGGAATCGCGATAAAAAAAAACAATAACTGCAGCATGGAAGGACATGGGTAAAAAAGCGATCATAAAAAAAGGGTTGCTGTACACATTACTGGAACAATCGCCACTTTAGTGATAGCCATCTAAATAAGAAACTGAGATTTGGAAATGAAAGACTAATCATAGAAGAATACCCACTTTTGTTTTGTTTGGCTCCAAAATTTTTCAATTTTTTTTTTTTTTAATTTTCCTGACTACTTTAGGTTGAGTGGCCACCCTGCTAAATCTATATTAAAAAAGGTAAAAATATACAAAGAAAATGTATACTAACCCAACAACAGGATGTTTAAAATCTAATTTTTCTTCTACTTTTTCCAAAACAGCCTTCATATTATCTTGAGGTCGTAGTAGATACTTCACAAACTGAGCAATCCACCACACAACAGGATTTCCATGTAATCGTATTATTCGATCGGATAAATCCTTAGGAATAGACAAAGGTAGATATGGAGGACGAGGACGTACATTGTCAATAATTGGAAGATCTATGACTTGTGCACTTTCAGTTGCTAGAATAGAAATAGTTTTAAATACAAGTTATTAAACAACAATCTCAGATTTTAAATTATATTTTTTTTAAAAACTAACAATACTAATTTTTAACTATACTTAAACTAACAATTTAACTATACTTTTAAACAAACAATTCAGAATGGGCTGGAGGTGGCACTTAGTATATTGTATCGAAATTAAGAATGAGAACTACAATCAAAGATAAATAAAACCTTCCTTTTTTATGCCAGGGAAAAGTATGATTAGCCCATAGGCAGAAATTTTTTTTTTTTTTTTTTTGTGAAGAGGATGAATCCCCCCCAATGTAATTTCTGATAATGCTTGTTCTAAACTATGGTGATATCAAAATATTCTAAATTGCTGAGAATGATAGTCCATATATCCATGTATGCCAACCTCAAAGAGAACTATTCAATAGCATATGGAAAATTTTCATCAGATTTTGATGCTTCCCAGTAGAAGGCAAGATAGGGGGAACGAGTGTATGGAGCAAACATGCACACTACCTACCTTCCAATTTAGATGACAATCAACACTCCAAAACTTACATAGACATATTAACAACTGCAGTTGTAATTTATTATATTATCAAGAAAATGTAACAATTTTTTAAACAAATTCAGAAAGTTTTCATTAAAGAGTAAATTTAAAGATCAAACGTGTGTTGATGTTTTTGTTTACACAAATTTAAATTAATTTAAGAAGAAATTATAATTTTTAAAAATATATAATGCTGCACAGCATTTTAAATGAAAATATAAGTAATATAAGTCCAAAAAATATAAAAACTTATAACAAATAATTTTTATATTCCAATATTAAACTGTCCCATTAAACATTATCCTACTCAATATTAAGACCTCACAAACTAATAGTTCTTTTAGATAACAAAGGAAATATAAAAACACTATATTTATTTGCATACATTATTGAATAAAATTGTATGTTACTTCCTAAATTATTAATATATATATAACTTTTTTTTTTTTTTTAATTGCTGGAAGTTTTTTAAAAACAAAAATCGTTTTTAAAAAATTTCTATTGGAAGTATTAGTATTTCTATAGGTCATGTTAACCCAACAGTTTTGTAAATTTCCTTAGAAATTATGGATAATCTGTAGTTGTCAGCATCTCTTTAAGTATGAATCTGATTTAAACGGGCACAACAATACAGAAAGACACCTACTAAATTAATGTGTAGGAAGAATGCACACATTTCAGCCAGAAGTAAAGCAAGATTTGAAATAAAATTATATTCTACAAATAAAAAATTCCATTGATCATTAAAACAACGATAAATTACATTTTTAAATGCATTAAAAGCAGCTCTATTTTTCCATACATAAAAAGGTTTTTTATTTGTTTCTGCAAGACAAAAAAATAGCTCATATTTGCATTAGGTTTACATGTTTCAAAAATAGTTTTTATACTTAGTATCTTAATTGCAGCTGTTTTGAAGAATATTTTTAATACTGAATATTCATTTCAAAGTAAACATTTTTCTCTTCTTTTTTTTTTCACAGATAAAATATCCAAAATATTTTAAGCCACAAATCAATTGAGCAAATGATCAAATACACCATGTTGAAAAATTATGAAGATATGTAACTGAAAGACTACATAAGTTACAGGAATTTTTGGTAAACCTGTAACTTTTTAAAAATGTATAGATATATACAATCAAAAAGGGAAACAATAATATAAGTGCAGTACCTGGCCAAGGAGCTCTGGGAGATCCACTATCATCTTTACAAGTTTCACTAATAGGTAAGAAAACTGACTCCCAACCCTTCTGAGCATAACGCCAATTATGGGAACGTAAGATAAGAGTTCTTTTTGTTCCATAAGCTACAATGAAGCAGTAAACAGCATGATGGATTTGGCATCCATAACCACATCCTTTATTCAGGTTACAGAGTAGTTTTTTGGCTGATTGGCAATCTTTGGGATTCTTAAAATAAAATATAAAAATTTTTTAACACTTCAAATACAGAAAGTGGGTAAATGACACACACACAAATATTCACATTTTTTTTAATGCTCCTGTATATTAAATAGATATAAATTCTAAATTGATAAAATCAGTAAAAATCAAATAATTATAAAAATAAACTTTGAATATAATAAGAAACATAGTTTTTAAAAAATAAATATAATTTTTCATTTGATTTGTTTGACTTGATTTGTTACTTTGAGATTTATGTCAGCTAATATTGCTTTATCTCAATTTATCCAAATGCTCTGAAAATATGAGAGATGCTGTGATGATGATTGAACAGTTATAAACAAACTACTATAAAATTCAAAATCCTTAACAATCTTTCAAAAGTGATTGATCACATCTTGGATTTTAAATAGGATTTTGAAAGAAATGAATTATTGCATTTTAGGCCAAAAAAAGAAAATATAAGTGATGAATAAATATAAAAAGATAGGAATAGAAAATATAATACATAATCAACTGTTGATTGACTATGCATGATTGATCATTGCATTAAAAAATTGTGAAAAGGACAAGGAAATTTGTATTACAGCCATTATAAGAAAGAAAAATTATGATTCTCTGTTACTTACATGGCTACGAGACTTTTATATAAAATGAAGCATTGCTACAACATACTACTACCTCAAACATATTGAATAATCAGAAATAAGATAGAACTTTGCATCTAAAAACTCTTTATGCTTTGTTTATTCTCTCTACATATTTTGAGTAAAGGAACAAAATGTGTTCACCAGTTTCTGGTATTTTGCAGAATAGGCATAACGGAGATGGGTTAGACCAACTCTATGGAATTCAGCATTTGGTGGGAATATTTTTATACAAAATCTAGAAAAAACACATCTTCCTCTCAACTTGTAGAGAGAAGTCAATGAGAAGGTATGACAATTTAAATGAATGAATTCTTGACTGTGTTTTCTGTCTATCCATTGATCTATTGTTTTTTAATTCTTTTTTTTTTTTTTTTTTTTTTTTTTGTTGAAATATAAGGTAATCTGGAGATATCCAATGAAAAGTGACGGTGCCTGCAGCTGATTTTGCTAGATAGTCTGATAGCTCTCTGTAATGTTAATGTGCACTAGTGTCTTAATGAATTCAATTGTCAAATGCTGCTTAAGATATTTTGTGGTGTTTCAAGATGTTTTGATGAATAGAGAAGATTTTGATGATACTGGATTGGAATTTGCAATTCTTAAAGTTTGAAGAGCAAAAAGACTGCCTGTTAGAATGATATAGTTGTGAGAACATATGATGAAATGGTTAAAATCAGTGCAAGGGCTTCACCTGTTAAATGCCATTATAAGTAGAAACTCCCTCGCATAATATTAAAAAAGATAAAGAGAAAAAAATCCAAAGAAAATGCAATAAATAAAATATAACAGCCTCAATTTCTTGTTTAGCACTCTGAACTGAATGTTAAGCTGTATGATAAGAGAGAACGTTGAACAAAGGCCCACATTCTGCTAAGTTTCACACTATGCTGTTTAAATCTTTTGATGGAAATAATCAACATTATACAAATATTTTAAAAACATACAAATATGATGCCATCATAGTGAATGCTTATACAATATATTCCACTATTAAAATGCTTCTTACAAAATTTATAGTAAAAAACCCAGTTTATTTGGTAAAGAAACACACCTGTAAATAATGAAGTCTTTTTTGAACAATATCACTTAATTCTTTAGCTTCTTTTTCCCTCCATTCCCTCAATCCATCTAAATCTTTGAATTTTGTCAGGTCAGAATAAATAACTCTAAAATAAATATGAAGATTAAAGTACAATTTTGTTAAAAACATACATTACAATAAGCCTATAAAAGTAAATTAAAAATTACACCCTATAAAATTAATACAATAACTCACCTTTTACGATGGCCTACATCTTCTAGAAGTAGAGAGAGCTGTTTCTTATTATTACTTGCATCAGTGCTTAATGATCTATTTAGCTTTTTTAGTTCAGAATTCAAGAAGTACCACATTTCATTAACACCATCTTCAATGAGTCGTCTAGTTACTTCAAAATCTTTGCTAGGTTCTTTAATGCCTTTAAAAAATAAATAAATAAAAAATTAATTTTTAAACATTAATTTACATTATCATCAATTTTCTATTTCTAGTAATATTATATTTTAACTAAATTGATAAATTATAACAAAATAAGTTTCATTATTTAGGTTACTGAGTTATGTAACTTTCATATCTTTAATAAGTATCTTTTATAGGCTATATCAGTTAATATAATACTATAATACTTTGTAAATTATTAATCTATCCAACCATTACCAAGTCAATTTTATTTTTCAAAGCAATGTCTGTAGTGTGGCTTTTGTTATATTTTAAGATATATTTAGGACTTTTCATGCAGCACTTTATATATTTTTCTTGTTAATTAAAGTGCCCTTTTATTGTATTCTTTTATTTATAGTTACAAGTATTTATATTATATATAGTCTAACATATATGCATAAAGTTCTATGAAATGCACGATATGTATTTAATAATAGTTTTTTAATTTAAAATTTATTTACATATTTAATTTTACTTAGATATTTTTTTATATATTTATTATTATTCAAAATGACAAATTACTGAAAAATATCACAAAAATTAATTTTAAGCATGTAATTTGAAATATATTTTATTACAATAAATAAAATAAAATATTACCTTTTTCACCAATATGCTGAAAATTTGACTTAAAAATTCCAGATTTTGATGCTATATCATGGCTGTCAATTGAATTTCCCTTTTCATTTTTTAAAGCTTCTGGGGACAACCTTTAGAAACATGATATAATAAAAAATTTTAATAAAATGAACATGAAATTTAATGCAGAATTTTTTTTCTATAAACAAAACATGCAATCAAATGATTTAAAATATTATTACAATTAAAGAAATGAATTTTCAAAACTAATAAAATTATGCTTACTTATTAGTGCAATCTAAGCATTGATAACACTTTGAATTACATAGCAATTTATTTTTGCAACAAGCACACCTATATGTGGTCTTGGTATACAAGAAGAAACAAACTTTCCATCTGGTTGAGATTGGTAATTGATCAGATGTACTTAGCATCTGCTAGTGAAATGTGATGAAATAATCAGCTCTATAACAATCACTTAAAAAAAATTTTTTTTTTTTTTTTTTTTTGTTGACAAGGTTTGCTTAAATCCAAAACATTTTTATTTGGGCTTAGGTTTTTTAGGTTTAATTAGGTTTTTTTAGGTTTTTTAGGTTTGGGTTTTTATAAAGTGTATTTAATTGCTTGATCATTTTTCCACAGTTGACAAATGAGTAGAATGCAATATGTTAAACAATTCTTCAGCATGGATTAACTTTTTTACACTTTCTCATGCATCTGACAATGTCTCAATGAATGTTTCACAACCTTGTACAATCAGCACATCATACCCTTGAATTATTTGATAACTTGAAATGATTCTTTCATCTTGGAAACTTTTATCTTTCTACATTTTCAATTACGGAATCCTATTTTCATTTCATCATTAATATACTATTATATTTTGAATCCTCTCTAAAGAGATTTATGAAGAATATTTTCTTCATTTTATTCATCATTCTGGTATATGCTTGCATACAAAAAAAGGTTTGCTCGAAAAAAGGTTTGTTCCCTTCTCTTCAAGCACCAAAATCTCCATTACTCGAAATTTCATCCTCTATATGTCGAAATAATTAGTCAATTCCTACAAGCCATTTTGGTGTATATTTTTTCTCTGTAACTCGAAAAAAAAATTGGACCTCTGTATCTCAAACATTAGCAATGTTTGATTTTAGAACCCGATCATTTGAAATTATTTTGATTTTTTATTGTAGTACATAATATAACTTTTCAGTTGCAAATAAACATGTTTATTACCTCTGTAACTTAAATTTTTATTTATTTTACATCTCTAACTCAAAATAAGTTACAAAGAATCTAAACCTCTACAAGTAGAATATTTACTTATAAAATCTGCTTAAGTCGAAATCCTCCATAAGTCTAAAACTCTATAATTCGAATTATTTGGCGTCTCAGTTGAAGTTAAACTTACAGAATTTCTACTATATAATCAATTTTATCATAACAAACAGTAAAATAGTTCTATTAATGTAATGAATTTAAATATATTACTTACTTTAAAGAATTTAATAGGGATTTCAGTTCTTCATTCTGTAATTTCAAAGCTTCTAATTCCCCTAATGCTCGAGAGAGGCGGACAAGAATTTGTTCATCTGGCTCATTATTATGAAACATAGGGCCACTCAATAAAATTATAACAATCAACCAAGCAGCAAGAAATCCAACAATAACTCTACCAATACTAAACACTACCATTTCTTTTGACCTAAAGAGGAGAAAACAATTTAATTTAAATATAATTTTGAATTAATATAAAATTGAAATATCTGCTTTTGATACTTTTCTGTTAGTTGGCTATCAAAAAGGCAAATATAAATCTATTAAATTAATGCCAACCATAGAAATAAAAATGTGGCAAACATGACAGAATATATAATAAAAAGCATTTTTATTATACCCAAAAAATTATACTAATATTTATCAAGAGAGAAAATATTAAATTTACTTTTCAATTACTCGAATGACACTTTAAATCACCACTTTGGAGAAATGCCAATTAATTATCATCAATTATAATGTAATGAGTGAAAATACTTAGAACAATTCACAGTAAAGGTTTAAATTCTTGGTGTAATTGCACAAATATTGATAGCACCCTAATAATAAAAAAATTAAATCATAAGAATGAAACTGAAAATACTTAAAATGCAATTTTCAGTATAAGTTCGTTCTTTGTGAATAGTTTTCTTAGTCTTGAAGTTTTAGAATAATACTTTTTTCATCATCTAACAATTACAAATTGGTGAAACCGATCTCAGTTTACATATAAAATAAACAATATAAAAAGGAATAAAAACGCTTATTGAAAATGTTCAGCAAAAATAACGGTGCACGGTGTGATACAAAGTTTAAATCTTTGCTGCACATTCAGCTTAGTGTTCCAGCTAATAGAAAAATAACGTTTTTTTCTCCAGCACAAGAAAAAAATGTTTTGCAGGAATTTAAAATGTAATTTTCTAGTTTAATATTTTTCACACAAAGAAATAAAATATGTAACAAAAATAATTATTTTAAACATATAAAATATTTACAATTTTATAGAAATAAATTGTATTTGCTGTTACTTTTCAAATTTAAAATCCTCCACACTTATTAAATTGTTAAAAAAAATTTAATATTGCTCAGGAAATAAATAAAAAAAAAATCCTCTACCTCTTATAGCTCTAAAAAAATTCATTAAATTTAAAACATCTCAAGCAATTTTCATTAACAAATGATATTTTCTGAATTTTTTCAACCCGCATAATTTTCCGTGGCACCCACAGAAACAATTACATTAAATGCAAACGTTTTGTTTAAAAATACTGATCTTTATTCATGTTATATGATTAAATCTTAAAAGCATTAATTAAAGCAATGCAATATAAACAATCTTCTTTTACCTTATTTAAAGAGCGCTAAGCTGGCACAATTTATTTTTGTACATATATTAAAAGAGGATTTTGTAATATAAAAAATTTATAAGAAAATATGAGTATTTTTGAATAAAAATTTATTGCCTTTTCGATTATTACATTATTTAAATTAACCAATGGCATAAAAAAAATTCATGAAGTTCTTGTTTCTGTTTATAAATTTTGTTTCTGCTGCTCACGACGACGACCAATTTTCAGTGATGCCAAATTCAATTATTGTATTTTATTTGAAGTAAAACTTTATTATTTTATTTTTAAAAAAAGAAAATTAGAAAAAATACTGCATTTACAAATTACAATGTAATTTGTCATGAAGTAAAACTTTACACAAAATATTTTGTCACGAATTGATTATTAAAATAATTAATTAATTTTGAAGTGAAGAAATTATTGTTGATATTGATATTGCGCAGACGCTATGACAGAGACGCACGCCGTGAATTTATTATTTTTCTTATTGTAGAGGAGAATTTAAGGTTGTTTAAAACTTAACAAAGAGTATTGTTGTTGTTTTTGAACATTCATGTGTTAGAAATTTTTCTTCAGGAGATTTTATTGGTATACTGATATTCCGGAAACTTTTCGTACTGTTATCATTTTTTTTTTTTTCTAGTTTTGGTTTTATGTTTAGAAAACACCTTCCATAATATTGTCGTCTTTGAATATATTTTCGCCGGAATTCCCTCGGGCGTTTGTTATTTTGGATACATAAATTTCCCCTAATATAAAAGTGATTTGTTCGTGTAAGGTATTGAGAAGTCGAAAAAAATCATTTACGTTAAGTGAAATTATTATTAACTCATTAATGGCATTGCCATCGATGTGTAAAATATTTAAATTTTATTTCATAAAGAAAAAATTTTATTTTGAAATCTAGTTAATCATTATTTACTTAAAATTAAAGTTTTACTTGTTTTTCCATTCTTTTGTATATACCGTATTGTAATTTTAGAAATTCATTTTAGAATAGAATATTTGATTATTAATAACAAATTAACAACAACCAATAACAACTGAATGATTACTTTTTGACGTTTTAAAATTTTATTTATTTTATGTTCATTAACTTTTTCATGATATTTGTTATAGCAGAAATATGACTTTTATTATGTTAAGGGTATTTAAATTTTGTATAGAAAATTAAAATTAAAATCATAAATTAATGATTATTCAGTTTGAAATAACTTTTGTTTATAATAAACACGCTTTTAAACATTGACGCTTTTTTAAAATATTTTTAATTACATTTTTAGCTTACATTCAAATATTAATAAAATTTATTTAATGAATAAAATATTTTTCATTAATTTATGTACACTTGTTTAAAAAATTCTAATTGTTTTAGCTAAATAATTAAGATATATAAGTAACAAAATCATTTAATGAAAAAAATAATTCTGAAATTTTTTTTGTGATAATTTTTTTATATTATTGATTGTATATATATTATTTTAAATTTAAAAAGATTGGAAAAAAATGGAAAAGAAACCTTGGATAGTTTGTGCTGAATTTCTGAAAGCTATTGAAGAAAAAAATTTTAAAACTGTTAACAGAATATTGGATGCTGGATTTGACATTGATACTGAGTTAAAAGTACAAAGAACTGCAATTAGTATTTGTGCTTCAAATGGATGGTATGAAATAGGTGAGTTGAGAAGCCTATTAGAAGTGTATACAGTATAAGTGAAATTTTTAAAAATAAATTTTTCCCAAAGAATTTCGATTGTTTCATAAATTGGGTGCAGGAGGCATCTCTTTCATCTAGTAAAAAAAAATGATTTAGGGAACTCATTTTTTGAATAACTTTGTGTCTAAGATGATATATAGAATGCTAAAATCATTTAAAGTGGAACTACCTCATTTTGTGGCAAACCCTTGAATTCATAAAAAAAAAAAAAGTTTTATGATTAAATATGTTTAAAGAATTCTAATTGTATCATATGTAGTTAAAATATTTTTATTTGATAATAATATCCACAATTTTCTCTCGTATTTAATTGTATTATTTCTTACAGTCTTTTTATTAATTTTAATGACTTGTTTATAAAATTCATTTTACTGTAGATATGAATCTTTTAAATGAAACAATAAGTATTATAATCATCTTGCATAATTTTTCATTATATTAGTTTTACTATTAATTTTCAGCAGATGTAAAATTGATTTGAAACCAAACATTTTAAGAATTGCTCTATTATAATTGTAAACATAAAAATCTAATACAACATAGAAGATATAAATATTAATCTTTAGTAAATACTGTAAAAAATGGTGTTTATACTGGTATAGAAGTAGTAATTAATAAGAAAGTGAAAAAGAATACCATATTCATTTTCTTTTCTTTTTTTTTTTTTTTTTTTTTCCTTTTTTCTTTTTCTAGCTCATCTTTTAATGACAAGAGGTTGTAGCCTCAGTCTTAAAACTGACAAAGGTGAAACTCCATTACACTTGGCTGTCCAAAGGTCAGATTTTAATCTTGTGGAATTGTTATTAGAAAACAGAGCTGATGTGACCAGCGTTGACCATCTTAAAAAGACTGTTCTTCATCATGCTTGCCAAATGGGTTGCTTAAGTAATTACTTTTCCTTTTTACTTTATTCAAGTATAATCAGAAACACTGTTTTTTTTTTTAATTTTTCATATTTTGAAAACATTGTTTTCAAACATGCGATATGTATACTCTTAAGGAGGGTTTGGATTAGTTATGAGAGGCAAAGAGAGTCTTGTTATTACTAAATATAGAAATTTATGGGTATATTATATGGGTATTATGTATTATATTTTTTTAAAATGTTATTCCTAAAAAAAAAAATTTGTTGATGAATATATTTAAATATTGGATATTTTAAGATTATTTTCTTTAATAAAGAATTGTCAGTTTAAAATTTAAAATCTTTCAAAATCCTTTCTAAAAAAATTTCTTCTTTAATAATTTATCTGTAATAGAATGAGTATTTAAAAAAATGTTAATAATGTCTAAGGCAATTAATCTTTTCTAAGTGCAATTCAGACGGGGAGGGGGAAAAAAATATTTTTTTTGTCAAGTAACTTAACTTTTCATTTGACAGGTTTCACTGTATTGAATGGTATTATTTTTGCCATAAGATATTAAATATTTGATGGGTATTATTTTATGCCTATGCATATATTGATATTTTTATTTGTATTCATATATTCTGATTATTTTAATTCTGTGATAAAGATCCATGCCGGTCATATACTGGTAAAGTTAATAAAACATTTAATTTATGTTATTTAGTGATAAAAAAGAATTGGGGGTCCTTTTTATTGTTAAAGAAAGAGTTGCAGAGATAAAGCTTGAGAAACATTGTTTTAAAATATATGAATTTGAATACAATTTTTTATATGGAGTTTTCTTTCTTTATTACTTTAGTAATGAAAGATTATAAAACTATTATAAAAAAAAAAAAAAAAAAATAGAATAGTTGTGTTGTAGTAGTGTTTATTTAATATTAATATTTACAATTTAGAAAATAGTAATTTTTAAATTGGTAAAAATTAAAAGGTTCACTACATTTACAATTTGTTTTTTCATTGTTTATGACAAAAACTTTTAATGAGTTATATTTCTTCTATAATTTGATTACATTATTATTGTAAGGATTTCAAGTTATGAATTATATTAAATTAAAATGTTCTGAAAAAGTTATGCATAATCTGCTCAATACACACTTGCTATATTTATATCATAAATTGGTATGTTTTCCATTAAATATGAGCCATTTTATGTATTATATCTTTGAAATATTACTCCATTTTTGTTTGTTAAAGAGCTTTTGATTTATTAATTACTTAGCATTATAATCAATACTTCATAATGCATATTTATTTAAAAATTTCAAATTTATTGAATTGTGAATTGTAAACTTTTATTAGTAGTAAAGGCTTTAGAATTTTATTATTGGTACTTTAAATTAAATTGTATTTGCTTACAGGAATTACAACTCTATTGGCAGAATATTCAAACTCTAACATAATCAACATGAAAGATGGTAGAAGCAAAACTCCTTTAATGTATGCATGCCATAAAGGTTGTTTGCCCATGATTACTTGTCTGCTTTCAAAAGGTGCCAAAGTAAATGAATCTGATCTTAAGGGAAACAGTCCTCTTATTCACGCTATATCTAATCAGCTATGCTCACCTGAAATGATCAGAGTATTGTTGGATGCAGGTGCAGATGTAAGTTATCAATTATTTAAAAATATGTATTTTTAATATTCCTTTGTTAAAGTTAAAATCTTGCTTCAGTAAAGTAATCTTATGGCTGTAGAACATGAAATTGCCCTCAAAACATTAGAATTGTATTTATATTTTTAAAATTTGCTTAAATGCTAGTCTACATTTTCTATTTCTTTCTTTTAACATGATTAAAAATCTTTAATCTTGTTGAAAAACTTTCTTTTTAAAATTAAAAAATAAAGCATTATTAGTTTATTACATTTTAGCTATTTGCTATGGTTTATATCTAATATTATACGTCTATTAATTTTTTGCTTAACTATTGGCTTAGAACTGTATATTTTTGTACCACAAGGCTATTTATTTATTTATTTTTTCTTCCTAATGCGATCTATAACTTTCTCCTTTAAATCCGCGAGCTTGAAACATTAAAAAAGTTTGAACTTTAAAGAGGGGAACAGCACATAACATTTTATTTCACTTATTTAGCTACATTTGTTTATCTATATTTGATTATCTACATCTATATTCAATTTAGGTATTCCTGTGTGTTAAATTAATTAATCTTGTACACATAAAAAAAATTTCATCACATTTTAAGTTAATTCTTTCTTTCAAACCAATAAAAAAATTAAAAGAATAAAAATATTAAATGTAAATTATGAAGAAAATTATACTAAACTATATTTAGTTTTTGGAGATTAATTTGCAATTTAAAACAATAGTGTGCTAAAATTTGTTTAGCTAAAAAAAGTGTGTATATATATAAGAATTTTGAATGCAAAAAGTAGTTTTCAGTACTATATTTGAAAAGAATAAAAAAAAATGTTAATTGAAAGTAAAACAAAAAAAATTATTTTAACTTAAAGAATTCTAATCTTGTAACTACAAATGTTTATGGTTATTAAGGAGATATGTTGAAAATTGGTAACACAAACAAACTACCAAACAATTTGTAATAGCAAAATGAAATATGAGTAACAAAAACTTGTAACTCAAAAAATTTATATTTTTATATTTTATGATTTAACATTTGTGTAGGTTTTTTCCCCCCCACAATTTTACCTAGTAAATATATTTAAAATATTTATTTTATAAAAAATATATCCTATCCTTAAATATTTAGCATTTTTAATTTCAAAAAAAGTTTTAAAGCCTGTTGTAATCCTTTTAATCAGTGAAGTTTGCATAATCTATGCAACTGATTTATACTATCTTCAATTAAGCATGTATTTATATCAACATTGTTATGCATTAGTTCATTAAAAATCAATCTTGTGCTGCATGAAAACTTTCACCGATAGAAAGCAACATTCTATGTCTTGTTCAGTGAGCATTCAGCAGCATTGTATGTATTCAGCAAATTCTTCATTAGAAAAATATCTTAAAATTCTTTATAGCTAAATTAGTGATTGATTTTGAAGTAATGAGATATCTTCCTATTGGTTATATGCATTCATGCTTCAGGATCAATCTTGTACTTCAAAAATAAAATTTAAAAAATTCATATAAATGTTATAAAAAATAAATGTTAAATAAAACATTCAGTAATACTTCAAAATATAAATATTGTGAAAACTTATTTTACTATTTTAATTTTGTTGCATTTAAAAATATTTCTTGCATTTTAAGTCGTAATGTTTTGAATGAGTAAAATATCCCTATTCCTTTTCATTTATAGTAAAATTATCTTTTTAATTATACTGTTCCACAAAATTAAGTGGGGCCACATCCTATAAAAAAAAAAGGTATACTTGGTTTTATTATACCTTACATATTCATTAAATTTCTGTATCAAAACATAAAGTGTATATAACACATAAGCATATAATAATACATTTGTATAATATCAGCATTAATGTTACAAAGAAGGATTAAAAATATTAAACTTCAACTAAGCTGCAATGGCTGTCAAAATTGTATTTATTTAATTTGCACAAAGGTTTTAGTAAAGTGCTTCACTGAGATAGTTTTATTAATTACTTAAATGTACTTATGGCTCTTTCTTTGGGTATAACTACTTACCTGTAAGGGGAAAAAAAAAAAAATTTCTCCAAAACAAAACATTTAAAAAATTTCTAACTGATAAATATCTTAATTTTTTTTTATAAGCAGTATTAGTATATTTGATCATTAGTAGTAAAACACAACTACATATACCTCTTATTATTGCAGTATTATATCCTGTTCTTTTAGTCTGTAAAATACAGTTATTGCTTTAGTGACTGGGTTTTCCCCCTAGAAAAAAAAGCATTTAATTATTTCATATTATAGAATAAATTCATTATGCTAACTAGATTCTTGCCTTACTTGATTTAAAACAATAATATAAAATAAAAGGTTTTTTTTTTTTTAATTCAGCCAGTAATTTTTTTTATTATTTGTCTTTCCATGGACACATAGTATATAAATTCACTGGTACAAAATTAAAATATCTTTTAGGCAAGTAAGATTTTTTATTTGTCTGTAAATTATTCTGTACAATCAAATTTAATTGATCTAAAGTTTACATATTGTGAATTGCTTATTCTAGACTTGCTGATATTAATTTTCATGTAAAACATTTTTTCAATTTATAGTGGTATTTTATGGTTGTTTTTACTTGGTTATTTAAAATACCAATTCATATATGTTTTAGATTTTTTTTATTACTAGAATGAACTGATTATATACTTATTATTTCAGATTCATCACTCTAATAGTGGAAATGAAACAGCTCTTCTATATGCTTGCAGAATATTTTCGCAAAATTCCATGTACAATTCCAATGTCAGGGACATTTTGTTACTATTAATAGAAAGTGGTTCGGATGTGAAAGCTAAGAATAGATTGTGCGAGACAGCTCTTCATCTAGCTGTGGGTTTTCAAGATGAAATACTGATTCGTAAGCTACTTAATTATGGTGCTGATGTCAATGCTACTACCTCCATTAATATGGTTCCTTTAGTTTGTGCTTGTAAAAGAGGACCCCATGAAATAATTTCCCTGCTCATTGATGCTGGAGCAAGGTTTAATTTTGGTTTCCAACAAAAATATATATGGACCAGGTGGCCTCTACCTGCAGATGAATTTAATAATCCTTGTGGGAAATTTGTTTCGTTGATTTTAAATTTGATGGATAAGTTCAATGAAGGCCCTCCTCCTTTGAAAAATTTATGTAGGAATACTATTCGCAAAAGCCTTCCAAAAAGTATAGAAAATAGTGCTTTGTGTTTACCTTTGCCTATGTCTCTCATCAGATATATTTTATTCAGTGATTAATTGGAAGTATTGTTGCTAATCAACTTATTTTATTATTTTTTTTTTATTATTTAACTTGTCCTGACTTTCAGGGTCTTTTTTTGTTGTTGAAATTTATTTTGTTTCTACTCAATTTTGTTAATAGCTCAAATATATGCTTTGAGCTCAGTTTCGTATTTAAGGAAGTTTAATAAGTAAGCGATGTATGTTCAATTGTATATGTGTATTTTTATGTTAATGAAAGTATTTTACAGCTTTCAGTACCTCATATTCTACCCAATCATTATCTGTGTTGGCCTTGCATGAAAAGGTATTATTGTGACGAGGATGGAAAAATCGTCAAAATAACTATTGTTGTGTTGTGCAGTTAACTTTTATATTAAATAAACTATTTTAAAGTGTTTGTATTGGCTTATTTTCAAAAAGAATCAGAATTACTTAACCCTTTGTTGAATCTTATTCATTAATATGGTAAGTTTCAAAAAATCTGTCTTCACATTTTTTTTATTTATTATTTATTTTTTTTTAACAATTTTAATATCTTTGAAAAAGGAAGATTAGCACTTTGTTGGGATAAAAAGCCACGTACTTTGAAAATAGTTGATACTGTTTCCCTAATTCATTTTATTTTCCAAAATGGAAATTTGTTTCATCTAAATAATTTGACTGAAAGCACTGTTTAACATTTAAATAAATAACATTATTATTGTATTTTTCCCCCAAAACCATATTTTGTCTCTCATTCAGTTAGCTGTAATAAGAATATATGATCATCATTTATTAGCAACATAGAGAATAGTCAACTATTTGAGTACTTGAGGAAAAAAGAACTGTTCATTTATTTTCACAAATTCAAGATAATTTTTTCAAACACTTGAATACTTATTTATTCGACATGACTATATAGAACAGATGTGTAAAACCTTATTTGTTCTGTTTGATATTAGCTAAGAAATAATAAATTTTTTAAAAAATTTATTCCATTCGGATAGAAAAATGCGGCAGGAAACCTGGTACCTCTCGGTGCTTCTCATGAAATTATTTTCACCATTGAAGTAATTGTGGAACACAAAAACGATGCCTAAAGTGTGTGGATCCACACTTCATAACAGACTGTATACAGGGCCGGATTTTCCTATAGGCTAACTAGTCTTCAGCCTAGGGCCTCAAGATCAAGAGGGGCCTGCATTCAAATTGTTAGCAAAATTAGGTTACACTATTCTAAAAACACTGAATCAAAAATAAGGAGAAATTCTACACATATGAATAATAAACAAACATAATAAGTAATTTACAAACTTAAAAATGGGAGGTGAAAGGGCATCATAAGTGGAATAGCTTAGGGCCTCTTTTCATCTAAATCCGACCCTGACTGTATAGTACAGGGATGGGCAAACTTTTTCGGTCGCGGGCAAAAATCGGGAAAAAAAAGTTTGGCGGGACAAGATAAATTTTTCTAAAATTTTAAGAACAATATACAAGTATTACAATTTAAATATGTTAATGAGATGAATGAAATTGCGATTTCATTTTTAAAAGTTCCTTATATTGAGGTTCGAAGTGCGATATATTGCTTCTAAGGAAGGAGGCTAAATGTTCATCTATCAGTCTACTTCTGAAAAAATTCATTCTAAGGTTCATAGTTGAAAACACTTGTTCACATATATAAGATGAAGCAAACATAGCACTGATTTTTTGGGCGTGAGATATTAAATTTGGGAAACATACTTTCGATAATGATTGGTAAAAATCTAACCTGTTGGCGCCAATCTACAGCTATAACTAACAAAGAACTCCCGCTCTTAACATTTTGCCGATTGAAAGTTGTGTGTGCTTGCTATTTCCATTTATTTACGTTTTGTAGAACAAAAATAGAGAAAGTAAAAATATCAGTCCTTTGAAAAAAATGAAGAAAAAATTTTTTTTTAATCAAAGCAAGAAAGGAGATTGATATATAATATATAAATATATATTTCTTTTAATTTGCCTCGGAAAGGATAATTAAAATTCTATCCGCGGGCCGTAGTTTGCCCATCCCTGGTATAGTAGTATCGAAGGTAAGAGCAAAAACCCACTTTCATAAATTGCAGACGCAAGGACATTTAGCTGCATGGAGAGGATACCCGAAATTCCCGATGTCGATTAAAAAAAAAAAAAATCAAGACTTGCTATTCACTAAAGCAGATCTTTTATTTCAAGGAAAATAGATTAACACTACTCTTGAGCCGTACAAGATTTAAAAAAAAAAATATGCTACTCCTCATCCCACTTCTATGAAATCTATTACCACAGAAATTATTGCAAAACTTCTTTATTAATTACTATTTGAGAAATTGCAAGCCCTTCATGACTACTTTTGATAAACCATTTCCAAATGGCTTGAATTAGTTCAGAAGGAGATGAAATTGTAGATCAATTGGATCATGACTATAAAACTATGAAAATGTAAATAGAATTCTTTAAAAAAAAAAGGATTTTTGTTGCTTACGAGTCTACGTAACTTTCCATAAGAAATTAATAATTGTTAAAATTTCGTAATAAACGTCATTGGTTATATCAAATAACCAAGAATAGATACAACCTCGTACGCAAAAGCATTTTTCAATTTATCTCTCTGTTTTCCATGTTCTAGGTATTGGAATAGAATATGTTCCTCTGTTTTTTGTTTATTTCAGCTTAAGCTCATTGGAGATGAGGTTAAGCGAAATTTATTGAGTTTATCATTAGAAGGATTAGCTTTAGGAAGTCTTGAATGTAACACTTCTTTTCGATTGATAGGGAAAGGCCGATGTTTTTATTTAATACTACGTATTTAAGTGAATCGGGTCTTGCCCATATTTTCTTCTTCGTTCTTTTCTTTTTTGAAGAGAAATCCAATTAAACAATTATTGTATCTGGCTGTGATTCTGCTGAAGAATCTGCTAGTTTCCCTTTATCCACTAGTTTTCGTTACGTCTACATCACCTGGAGTCCAGACAAATTCTATACATAAAATTGAGTTCAATTTTTTTCCTGGCTGATCTCGAATTAACTTAATAACTCTTTTTAATTGAAGCTTACAAATTTGGGAAGCTTGAAGAATTAGACTATCAGATAGAATAATGCCGCAGTGAGTTGCAAATGTCTTCCTCTTTATTGGTGCAATATCGCCATGGCGGGTCAGGACCGTCTGCCTACTGGCGGATTTCGAGACAGTAAATGATTTCTTTTTGCGGAGTAGGGTTGTCAGCCCAACGCTCTACAGTCATGTTAGACTGGGATCTATTGTTTAATGTGAGTTCTAACCCACTACAAGCATCCATGGCACCACCGGGACTCGAACCCAAAACCTGTGGCACCGACCGCCATCAGACTCCCCGAGTGCAAATGTACAGATGGATAAAATCAAAGAGAGGTTTTCACCTGTAAAAATTCTATTGTATTATGATATGTGAGTGAAAGTTTTGCTGGCAATTGAGTGTTGAGATGGTTTTAGACGCATCTGCTAAAGTAACTTTATTTTAATTTTCCTCTTTATATTGTTTAAAAGGTTTTTGATTACGTATTGTGGTAATTGTTGGTTTTGTAAAGTTAAATCGTCTAGGTGAAAAGCAATTCTATCATTTCTACTAATTGGATGCAGATCGTGAATTTAAAAAATAAAAAAGAAGATTTATTTTCAATTCTTATAAATGGTTAAAGATAAAAAAGTATGATAGGAAAATAGGATGCTTCAACCAGAGAGAACAATTCTCAGATCTAAGTTATTTAGACAGAGGCGAAGAGGGCACGAAAATAATTTGCTTAAAAAAATGCTCTGTAAGCATAAACTGTTTGTGGAAGAGTGGAATTTGACCTGTTTCTTTGTGTAAGACTGACATAGAAGTCCATTTGAGGTGACTTTCAGCGAACCTAAAGCAAGATTGTATGCTGTAGTAATAATTTGAAGATCTCTGTGACTAGAGGAAATAAATATATGAGGAGCATTATGCAAAAAAATAAGACCAAGTAGTCGGATGTGTTGTTTCTATAGGATATTGGTGCTCTAAATTTGAATATGACGTGTTGGGATTTGTTTTTTGTTTGAAAAATAAACTGCTTCCTTTTTTAGATTCAAAAAGGATTTTTCAAGTGTTGCACCATTCTGTGATCTTATGAAGTGAAATTTGATGATTAGAAAGGACTTTTCTTCAAGTTTATTGCCACTTCTATAGAGAAAGATATCATCTCTATAAATTAAACATTCAGTATGATAAGGGATGACTTCAAAGATATCCAACATTTTTTTTTTCCAATGGCAGATTATGAACACTTACAGCAAAAAAGGAACAACGAAAAAACATACAACAACAACAAAATAATACAGCAAATACAACAAAACATGCTGAAACAGAGTTCATTAATTTAACAATAATGCCAAGTTGCAGATCTTTTAGCCACTAAAAAGTGTTACCAGGTGCACCACGGGGAGGTAGATCTTCTGCTCCACCATACATGTACATCGTGAAAAGAAAAGCACTTAAGCACACTATGCTGTTGTACTCCGCGTGTGGAAAACAGTTTCATTGAAATAATGTTTCTCTATTTGATAATAAAATTCATGTGATTGATGAATCCCCTTTCTACAGTTCCCTTGAATCCCAACTGTCAAATTTTGTAAAGTAGTCCATCTCTCCAAACTGAATGAGATATTTAATTTAATAAAAATGAATTTAAAAAAATTCACGCTCTTATCTACAACGATTTTATAATGAAGGAGTGAGAAAGTGAACATAAAATTCTGGAAAAGGATAAACTCTGAATGATGATAATATAATTTATTCGATACTGAAAAAATATATGATTATTTTGAGTAAAATTATTTTAAATATTTTACTCAAAATAGTAGCGATGATGCAAAAATAATAAAAAAAAATTGGAAGACTGGCTTCATGGCAACATATAAATTTTAGATGAGAGCTCACATATTATGTAGCTCCCACATTAACAGCACAAATCAATACATATTATAAGAACATTAAGATCATTTTTTTTATTATTTCAATTACTCTAATTTGTATAACGTTAAAATATAACGCGTTAAAAAGTTAACAAACTCTTTTGTATATCAAGTTATAAACATTAATCCCTTTTTGATGATAAATTATCACGGAATGTTATAAATTTAATATTACAAAAAAAATAATACTGCTATTAAACTTTGATAATAAATTAAGTTTTTCTTTCTTATTTCCTTATATGAATAATCCTTTGATTTTCTTTTTATTGGACGGACTGTCTTCTCCTCCAAACAAAGACGGGTGTAAATTGAACTCTGACAATTACATTGTTGACAACTTTGTGCCGTTACAACCGGCCAATAAGTGGAGCACGTTTTTTCTTTTCTCATCTTTCGTGTGTCAATGACCCCGAGATTTTCTCTTGATTTTCACTGGCTTCTCCTTTAAATAATAATGGGTGGAAACTGTACCCTGGTAATTACAGTGTCGTCGACTTTGAGCCGTTACAACTGACAAGCGAGTGGGAATCGTTTTCCCTTTCATGAATCTTATTTACATTTTGGTTAAAAGTGGACAGATAATTCAATAGCTGTTGCTGAGGAAAGTTGCGATTAATATAATTGACCAATAATTTAATGGGTAGTTGTTGCTCATAGATAAATATTTTCGGTACTTACGTATTAACGTCACCTTAGCTACAGATTTGGCGGTTTTTAAGTGGCGCCAATCTAACAGCTACAATAAAGTGTAGATTGGCGCCACCTAAAAATTGCCAAATCTGTACCTGCGGTTGGTGTTCAAAAGATAACTGCGTGCGCGTGCGAACAACAAGATTGCTCTTTATTGGCGCAACTGTAGCTAAGGTGGCGTTAATACGTAAGTACCATACTTTCATATTCGAATATGGATATTCTTTCCATTAATTCTGTAATCTTTCCTTTTAAGACATTCGCTTCTTCTTTAACTGCTACTGATGGTTTTTCTCTAAATCCTTTCTAATGAGATCTTCAGCAATAACAGTCATTATATCCTTAATAATATTCGAAGCTTATGGTAAGTTTTGAATGCCCGAGATAGATGTGCTTGAAGTTTATGGTTTTAGAGGAGCAGCAACTTGATGCCGAATTTCAGTTATAGTTAAACGGATAATATTTAGGGAATGCTGAAGATTAACAGAAATATTTCGCTTTCGCTAACTAATGATAAAATTTGGCTGTTGCAGATTAACAGCATTATTTTATGGTGTTGCAAATTAGAAGATGTATTTTGTGGCACTTTAGCAGAAATGTCCTGTTTCTATAAGTTATCCATTTGCTGAACACCAGCAGCAACATTTTGCGACTGATATATATTTGCAGTAATATTTTGAAATTTCTGCAAACTTATAGGTACATTCTGAGTGTGTTGCAAGTGATTACTCTTCTTATAGAGGCTACTCCAGTGGAGTTCGATATTCTTAATTAGCATTTTACATACAGATTAATTTAATAATAAATCAGTAACAAGTCTTTTTGAAACAGTAAATGAAGGTAATCAGCGCATCCAAAAATCGTATATAAATTATCGTTGGCTTTCTTCTCAAGGGGGTTATTTCATTTTCTCTAAACGCTGAAGAAATATTTGTTTTGCTTTCTCCATCATAAGTATCCACTACCAGATCTTTACGTATTATCAATATTTTCGTACTTGTATCTATAACTCCATTCAAAACTATATTTCTCCGTTTTACTGGATAGTTTTTTAATCATGTTAATTTAAGGGCCTACTAATGCGGGTACTGAAACAGAAATCCTAGCAGTTAACTTCTTTGGTTTATTTGTCATTTGTGATGGTAAACTCTTAAACTAAATTACTTTGTGAAGTAACAAGAGTATTTCTTGACTGGCGATTTTTCATACAAAGCATGGATATATGCCCTTTCTCTCTGCAAGTAAAACTTAAAGTTGGACTTTAACAAATCGTTTCGAAGTTGCTGGTTCTATTTTGTCGAGTTCCGAGAAATAAATAATGGCTCTTTCTTTAATGGTTGGTCTATAGATGTGGTACGAGGTTGAATCCTTTCAGCAATTCTTCTTTTTGAAATGACTTCAAAGCATTTCGTTATTATACTACTAATGTATCGTATTATCCGTCTGTCTACTAACTTCGTTCGTGAAACACAATTTACCCATTTATCTAAAAGATACCCTCTTACTTTAGATGGGGCCTTTTTCTTAAGTTGAACTCTTATGATTAGGCTTTTAATCTTTCAAAGTCTTTGATATCCAGCTCTTTTATATATTCTTCAAAATTATTCATTATTTTATAACAAAAGTCTCTCCAAGATTTTTCAGCCATTTTTTGATGCGTCGCGTATTTTTACAAAAGGCTTTCAGGATTTAATTTAAACCTCTTCAGTAGAATCGTTTTAATATACTTATAATTTTCAAAATGTTTGTCAGATTCTCTGCATATAAACTGAACGATTTTGGTTAGAAGTAAGTTCAAAAATATGATACCCAATCTGCGACATCTATTTTGGCTCTCTTAGATTTTCTTTCCAAATAAAAATAAAAATATTACAGTGTCCTCAATATTACAATGATTTTAGGCAGTAACTTAATTAATTCAAAATTATGTTGTCCATTGCCACTCGAAACAGTACTTGATAAGATCGAGATTCAATTTCAAATTTTAATTAACTCGACCTCGTCTCGTCGTCTTTACAGGATTTCGGAGTGCCCTGGCCCCAAAGGGGCCTAAAACTCCTATCTGCATTTGAGAAACATTGGTGAAGGAAAAAACATTGATAGTTAAAAGGAGGTGAAGTGATTTAAGAGCAATGTCCCATGTTAAAATATATATTAAAAATATAAGCAAAGAAAAAATTAATAAAATAGCTAATAACAAGGAGAAAAATAAAATAAAAAACAAAAATTAATAAAATAAACAGAACAATTAAAGAATCCAAAATTTAAAAAGGAATCTACAGTAGGAGGGGATTTTCGTTGCTAGGAATGAAGACTAAAAGCACAGATGTCATGACGACAACTGAGCCAGTTCGTCTAGGAGCTTTGCAAGTTGTGAAGAACAGCCCTTGGGCGTTTAGCATTTTCCGGAAGATGGAAATCGTATCTCGGAAGATTACGGATTTCATCATTCGGGATGTGTTCAAGATTTGCATAGAATTTTTCTGCAAGCTTGAGCATGAATTTTTGAATAGAGGGAGGGCAAGACAGTGACGAATGTCATCATTCCTAAAATACCAAGGAGAATCAGTAATCATTCTTAAAATTTTATTTTCTATTCTTTTGATGTAGTTGATGTGGTATTTTGCAGCGGAACCCCAAACTGGGCTAGCATATGTGAGGATGGGACGCAAATAGTACATGTAAATAATTAGTTTATTATCCAAGGATAAGAGGGATTTTCTATTAATGAATGGATAAAGCATGCGTATAGAAATATTATATTTACGTTTAATGTGGTCAATATGATTAGAATATGTTAGCTTACTATCAAGGTATACTCCTAAGTATTTAGTATTGTTAGTCCAATTAATTCGTTGGTTAAATAGGGAAACATTAGGCGGAGGAATTTTGCGTCTCGTGAAGAGTACAGCTTGTGTTTTTTCTACATTTATTTTAATTTTCCAGCGAGTAAGCCAAGCTTCAAGTTGCTTGAGATATTGATTTAATTTAATAGTGAGATCCTGAATGTGGTTAGAAGAGACAGCGATTGCTGTGTCATCTGCATATAAACTGAGGTGTACGTTGTTAGTAATAGGAATATCATTTATGTAAAGATTAAACAGAAACGGACCAATTAGGGAGCCCTGGGGCACGCCTGCATTGATACCTCTCTGAGAGGAGAAATAGTTATTGATTTTAACAGAGAAAGATCTATTATTGAGATAGGATTGGATTAAAAGAATAATGTAGAGTGGAAATTTGTAAGCGTGTAATTTGTGAAGTAGACCATCGACCCAGACCCTGTCGAATGCTTTTGCAACATCAAGGAAAACGACTCCTGTTAGCATTTTATTAGATAGATCTTCAGAGATCAATTCCGTTAGTCGTAGTAATTGATGAGTGGTGGAAAGTTGAGGGGTGAACCCGAACTGATGAGGAATCATGATAGAATATTTAGTCAAATGAGCTTTTATTAACTCGAATTCGGTTTTGTACTCTTAGTTATTCTAACACCCATTGTTCTCTTTGTTGTTTTAACTCCTTTTGTTACTTTGCTAATAATAATCTCTAGCACTCCTCTTACAAAATCAGAATCTTCTGTGTATGATTCACCCTTGGTAATAATCTTTTTAAGTTCTGCTATTTTCATTTCACTTTTCTTCCAACTCTTAAGACAATTTGCACAAATCATCCTTTCTATCTTTGTTCAAAAACGACTTAATCCTTAGAAAAGGGGTGCTGTTATGAAAAAAAAAAAAAAATCATTATGGATGGCAATTTACTTTTGACACTATAAGATAACTGGAACTAATGATTCCCACAGTTAAATTTAGCAACTCACTTTCATGGTATATTAATCAATATGCATTATATATAACAATAAATGATATTTAACTAGAAATAGTATAAGAACACGAAAAAAAATAATTTAATAATGGATTGATAAAAACGTATATATAAAAGCAATGAATATGCGAGAGCAGCATTCAAATACGAACAATATATAAATAATACACGTAAATTCATTCAATTTTAAAACACTTGTGTGTTTTCGTTTTTTTTCTCCGGCTAGATATCGATTCTATTCCTTGATGGGACTAAATGTCTCATAAAAAATTGAACCTCATCTAAAATGGAACAATACTGTGTTCATTTTAATTCTCTGACGAGAAATTAATGTTGTTCACGGAGGGACAAAAACAACTGATTGTTTAATTACGATGACTTTGAAATACAAAGGGATCTGTAGGACCAAATCTTATTTACTGGAAGGCACTTTTGCTCCTCAGTATTTGTGTTATATGTTCTTTTTTCTGCGCGATGACATCAAAACTTACTATATATAACAAAACTGTATAGTATAATCCTTTTTATTGTTGTTTAAGTATGTAGAATTGCAATGCATACAATAACATTAATTAAAAAAGAGTTAACTTAAGCTGTAATCAACATTTAGAATACAATTATTAAAAAAAAAAAAAAAAAAAGCTGATAAAAAAATATTCTAGTTTTTACCAAATCACCTGTTATAAAAGATGGATAGCATTGTTATTGGGAAAACAATATATAGTACAAGAACCATTTTTTAAAGGACTTAATTTCGAATTTTTCGGGAAGCAATGATTGTATAAAAGAAAAAGTGAAGTTGAGAATATTTGCTGACAAAGATTTGTATATAAAAATAAATCGAATTAAAAAGGTTCAAAATAAAGATTTCTAAATTCCTCGGAACACTTCTTATTTATTAATATAATAAATATTTATAATAGTTTTTTTAACAATACATGTAAAAATCAGATAAATTATTAAAAGTAAATATTTTTTTTCTCTTATCCAAATTTTCAGAATACAGTTATTTTTATTTGCTTAATCACTTTTAATAAGCATTTCTCGGGAAATAGTTGAATTTTGTAGTGTACTAAAAAGAATTTAATAAACCCAAATTCAGTTAATTACATTTAAACTTATGTTGGATGCTTTACGAATTTTTTAGAAAAGTGGCAGCAGGTCTTTGTTTAGATTTCCTTGTTCGTATGTTGATGTGGTATTTAAAAGTTAAACTATATTTGGAATAATTATATTCCGTAATTAATATTAAATTACCGAAAGCGTGATTAATTTAAATTCTTCATCATAAATTTAGTATGTGTTATCATTAACGCCAATTCGTCGATATAAAATCAATTTAGTAAGTACCTGTTTACGTTGGATCATCGTCCGTAGCTCTTGTAAAATTAATGTTTATGTTTTGTTTGATTTCATATTGTTTTTGAATTTGTTATAATTCCTATTATTTAAGACTTTTGGTTGATATTTTAAAAGATAATGATCAATATTAAATTAATTATTTTATTGATAAGTTTCACAATTAACTACTGCATCTGAATGCATCAATTTTTAATAGCATTTGACGTCATTATAATTCAAGAAATTTAAAAGTATTAAGACTATTAAATTTTCAAAATGTTTTGAATTTGATATTGTTATTTATATTCATAGTGGGCGTCATTTTAATTGAAATTATTCAATTGAATGTTATTATGAAAGTAACTACTATCGTGAATGCATGCCTAAATTATGAAAGTGATATTGTTAATCTTTTAAAAGTCGATTAAATTTTAAATTCTAAGACTTAGTAGTAAAAATGAATGAAACTATCTAAAAATTTTTTTTTTTGTTAGAGTAGACTATATATATGCACTTTATAAAAAAAATAGTTATGAATTATAAGCAAAATACTGTAATGTTATAGTTTGTATTTATAGTTATATACTGATAATTTTGAAATATTCTGTTAATTTTTTCTCAGTAACATGGAATATCAAAACTATTGCTTTGCATACATTTCTTGATTTAGTAGTTTTTAATGGAACTAAAGTAGACATTTCTTCAGTTATGTTGTATTTTTTATCAATATTATTAATAAAAAATTACCAATTGAGTTAAAAAAAAAAAAAAAAAGTAAGTAATGCTTAAGTTTTGGAAGGTTTTTGGAATACTTTAAAAAAAAGAGAATCTTAGATTTTGGGAGAAATTGAAAATATAATCTACTGGTTAAAGTTTTTTAGAAAAATCTGTATGAATGTCATTATTTGTATAAGAAGAAAAAAAAAAAAAATTTTTTTTTTTTTAGTTGGGAATGATAAAGTAATCTTAAGCTTTATTTAAAATGCATGGTTACCTTTCCTCACATTGATAACCCAGTTTCTGCTAAATGTAATAATTCATCAAAATATTGCTTTTATTATATTATTTTTGTAGTAGATTATAATCTGCACATAAAATTTCACATTTTTTTCTGAAATTTTTGTGTTGCCATTGGCTAGTATGTGAAATTTAAAAAAGATTGAATGATATGTGAGGAAGGTGGAATTTATTTAGGCCTATAGAATATAGCATATACAACTAGGCTTAGTGAACCTCAAATTACCACTAGGTACTTATTATACCAAATTTCATCAAAACCTGAGAATGCGGATTTCAAAATCTTATCTTTTTTTTTTTTTTGGTATAACTGTGGTGAATGTTTCCTGAACAAGTTGCTTATTTGGTATAATTTTAATACAGCCAGGAAATGGGATTTTACTTAAACAGGTTACCACATTTTACTCTTCTGTACATATTAATGTCATAATGGGAAATGTACCAAAAATTCCTGGCTTTTCTAAAATATCGGGAAATTTTTTTTATTTATATGAAATTTAAAATAATAAAAACGTTTAGGTAATATCTGAGATCTGGAAAAACTTGGTTTTTTTCTGACATTTGTACATTACAAAATAGATATTGCAATAAATTTATCTATATGAAGGTTTATGGGAATGATAGAAAAATAACAAAATTATATTAATTTGTTTTTAAGTCATTTAGTAAATCAGAATCAAATGGAGCTTGCTATCTTGAATTGTTAATGTTGAAAAAAATGTTGCCTTGTCTGTAGAGTTAAAATTTAAGCATTTTGGATGTGTTATTTATTTAAGCTTATAAAAATGTATACTTTTACTATATTCCATTATTCTATGTATGAATTAAAATTTTAAAATTCATGAAGATGTTAATATTTTTTCTAATTTTTGTTTTAGTATAACAAAAAATAGTAATAAAATGTGACAAAAAAATTTAATATTAACTCTAAATAAAATATTAATGTAAATTTCTTTTATACAATCTGTTTAATATGTGAATTATAAAAATGTAAATATTTTAATCAATGTTTGAAATATCTTTTACAGGTTCAAAATGAAAGAAAAAACTAATACATCATCAAGAAAGCATAGCAGGCAGTGTCAAGATGATAAATATGTTAAAGGACATTCTGAGAATGGGGCAGCAAACAATTCCTATAAATATCGAAATGTCCTGAAAGAACGTCATTGCAGAGATGATTATGAAAATGACA
Organism: Caerostris darwini; assembly: GCA_021605075.1. NCBI lineage: Eukaryota > Metazoa > Arthropoda > Arachnida > Araneae > Araneidae > Caerostris > Caerostris darwini. Next base: position 257,925 of record BPLQ01007303.1, on the reverse strand, counting down.
AAAGAGAAAGAAATCATAATAATCAATCAAAACATCATTCAAGTTCTAACAAAGAGAAAAATAGATCATTGGAGCACAAAAGCCATCAGAATTATCATAAATCCATCTCAATATCCAGAAGAAGATCGAAGGACAGAAATGAAAAAAATAGTGATCAAGAAGAAGTTGACGAATCCTACGAGGAGTTGTCTCGTAAAAAACGCAGAATTGAATCTGAGCTTCATGCCTTGGATTTAGAAGAAGCTGCAGCACGGGAAGCTGATGATAAAAGATCTCAAAAGTAAGTAAATGATTATATTTATTTTATTCTTCAAATATGCTATATTTTTCATTCTATGTATTATAGGCTCATATAAACTTAAATTATTTTTAATCACGTTAGAAGTGTTATAACGTCAGCAGTCTAAAACAAAATTTTTAAAACAGTGGACGAATGCAGCTCCTCATTCACCTCCTGGAGTAACTCTTATTAAGAAATTTAAGTTTGTTATTATTATTAATAGTAATATGCTTATTCACATAATCTTTTTAAACTAATTAACAAAGTGAGATCCTGTATTGCCTATCACTGATTTGGTTGAAATTTCTGATACTTGTAGATCATGATTAAGAGATGTTAATCACCCAAATTAGTTGGATCCACTTCTTAATAGTGTTTGAAAATATTGAAAAACTTTGTAATTATTATTGGGTGATCATTCAGTTTTTTTTTTTTTCCTTGGAAGTAGAACTTTCTTTACAAGAGAATAATTTAAAAATTGTTCCAGAGAATTATTCAATTTTTCGTTAGTATTGTATTCTTCATTTGATTGCTGTCAAGGTGATGTGTTAACCTATCAAATATGATTTTAGTTGACAGATTAAATAATTTCAAAATTAAAGTTTTATCTTTTATTGTATTGAAGTAAAATGAAAGTGCCTCAAAGTGACATGAAAGAATAAGAAGAAAGAGAATATTTATCCTTTTACTGTGATAGCAATTCTCATTCCATTAGAGTCTTCCATTAATGTCTTGTATACTAATGATTACATCACTACTAATATACCTATGAGAATAGTATACCCATTGGATGAAAAAATCCAGCAGGGTTAGGTCCATGTAATATACAATATACCATCTTTGAAAAAATGTAATCACAAGAAATTATCCCTAGAACTGAAAATTAAGTAAAATTGTAGTACATATAACTTTGTGAAACAAAATTAATTAAAAAAAAATCAATAATAATAAAAAAAGTTAATTTTTTATGTGTAAATAAAAAGAAACTAAAAGGGTGCCTTTTTAAAACCCCTGTGCAGGACTTTCACTAAAAGAATCACTAGTCTAAAGTATTGATAATAGGATATTAAAAAACCCAAAAATATTACATTTACTGGTTTTCTATTGAACTCGTGATGAATCAATTGGATATAGCCATTGAATCAGCTGCTTTTTTTATTTGAAAATTTACTGGCGAATTAATCTTTGACAGTGAAGATCTGGAGATATTCAACTTTTTTAATAAGGCAGAAATGACATGAAGTATGAAAATTTGTGCATGTTGCATGTATTCTGAAGTTACACTTTTCTGTGTCAAATGTATCCCGAGCTTCCATTGCAAATATTGTTTGTCTTCATTATCTCTCTTATTTTGTCTACTTTGTATAATGATAATAAATTATAAAACTTTAATGTAATAATATTTATTTTAGGCATTCGTCTGATTCTAGGAGAAAAAAAGAGGTGACCATTCAATTAAAGGAAGAACCTCTTAGTGATGATGGTCAAGAGAAGCAGATAAAAGCAAAAACAAAAAGATCTGTGCCAAAGGATAAAAATAAGCCATCTAAATCCCAACCTTCTAAAACTTCCGATGACGATCATAAATGGGGCAAGTCTTCAGGTGAAGCCAAAAAAACCGAAAAAGAGAAGGAGAAACCCGATTTTGCAGTTTCAGGAAAACTTGCTGAGGATACAAATGTGTTTAATGGCCATGTCATCAAATATAATGAGCCTACTGAAGCCCGTAAGCCTAAAAGAAGGTGGCGTCTGTATCCATTCAAAGGAGATAATGTTTTACCTTTTATTCCAATTCACAGACAGAGTGCGTATCTTTTGGGTCGAACAAGATCCATAGCTGATATTCCCATTGACCATCCATCTTGCTCTAAACAGCATGCTGTTATTCAGTTCAGACTGGTGCCATATAAGAGAGAGGACGGTTCAACTGGTCGCAAGATTCGGCCTTATATTATAGATTTGGAATCTTCTAATGGAACATTTGTTAATAATAAACCAGTTGAGCCAAAATGCTATGTGGAATTAATGGAAAAGGATGTTATAAAATTTGGTTATAGTTCACGGGAATATGTTTTACTTCATGAAGAATCACAAGGGGAATTAGATGATGATGATGTTTTACTTGAGTCTGATTAAAGTGAAATTTTAGTTTATTTATAGCAATGCAGGAAAAATCCTTTTTTAATTTCATAAAAACATTTATTTTTCCAATGATTTGTATGCTTGAACAACTTTTAGATCCTCTATGCAAATTCATTCATAATATACTATAATTAAGTAGAGTTACTGGTTATCAAACTGATTAAAACTTGTAAATGTATTTTGAATACAGTAATCCTCGAGATTTATTATTTCCTGTTTAAGAAAGGAATGAAAGAATGGAAGCATATTGAAAATATTAAACTGAATGTTCATATTTGAAAATTTCATTTTTTACTCACAATTACTTTTTTGTAAATGACAAGTTAAATTTTCACTCATTTTAATAAAACCTTTCACAAAAGCAAGTTATGGGGCCAGTACTTATGCTTTTATGTGTAATTTCTTTTCAAATTTGATTAATACAGTAAAACCACTTTTTACACTTTTCAATTAAAGTTGTAAATAAGGAATTAAAAATAACATTAAAAGCAACTATAATGGATAACTTTTTATAAGTTTGTCAATTATGAGATTAAACTGAAAATTGATGATTAATTGTTATCGGTGCAAGCTATTTATCCATGCATTTTTTGAATGCTTTTTGCATTTTCTGGTCACTTATAAATGAAAGAGAAAGAAGGGGGAAAAAAAAAAAAATGCAAACTTCATCAGAAATGTATTTTAGAAGAAACTTATGTGAAAATGAATGTTGGCGTCCAAGACAGAATGCAAATAATGGAAAACACCACTCGCATAGAATTGTTGATTAGCTTTAAAATGAAAAATCATGCAATAATAGGTAAACTGCAGCAATTAGAAAAAAATAGAAATGGCAATAAAATGTTACAAACTAATCTCAGCAACAATGTCTTTCTTACCTGTATTTACAGAGATGTTAATGCAATTTAGTTATAGTGTAGGAAATAACTGCCTTAATGAACTTTTAATTCTGATATGACAGCCATCTGGAGAAGCAATTATATAATCCATAGATGTGAAAATGTAAAAAATATGTTTTACTGTATATTATGTGTTTATCATGCTTGTATGATAAGAGGAAATGCTCATTAATCTATGCAATTTATTCATAATTATTCCACCGGATATATTTCTGATAATAGCTATTTAAAACAATGATTACCTTTTTGATTCTGTATCATTCAAAACTGTCTATTCATGTAGTTAAATCATTTAAGAATATTTTCATTCATTCATCAGAACTCTGCTTATTGATTTAAATGTCATTAAATTTTTATATTTAGCTGTAACTTTCAAAATATGTTGAAAATATGCCAAGTCTGTTCATAAAACAAATCTGTACTTTAAATATCATAAACATATATAGAGATTGCAATTTTCATAGTAATTATTGTAAATGCAATTACTACGTAAATATTAAATTTTTAATGTTTTTGTTATTGGTGAATTGTATAGTGAATGATTGAATGCTGTAAAAATTTATTTGAAGTTATTTATTTTAATATATATGCTGGTGGACTGATTGAAAGTGGACAATTTTTATCGGGGTATGATTTTGGAGACATTAGATTTTTTTTTCCCTTTGCATTCATGCATTTGCATAAATTAAGTTAGAGGTATACTTTGGAGCATCAGCTGATAGAAGTTTATTATTATAATGATATATGTTGATAGTTAAAGTAATACTCTGAATTTTTGGTGACTAAATTATTACTTTTAAGTGTACTTTTGCAATAACTCTGTCCTTAAATCTATGAAAGTAGCAAGAGAGAGAGAAAAAAAAAGTCAATTTTCTCTTAGCATTTACATAAAAAATTTTTGAATACAGCTTGTGTAAAGATTTAATAATTCATAATTAAATGAATCCATCAATTTTTTTAATCGATTCATTATGATATAGGAAAATATGTTTTTTCCATATTAAATGTTTATAACTACAGTGCCTGTTATTATAAAATATATCAGTTTAAATATTTATAACTTGTAAAACGTTTGACAGATTTAAAATAATGAATATGAAATATATTGTTAGCTTTTTTTTAAACTGCAAAGTTTCAACTGTCATTTCATTCATTTCTTAATAATGGATTAACTTTTAGATTGAAAAATGGGGTTCGTAAAATAGTATTTACAAATAATTAAATATGTTGCTTGTACTATCTTGTGCAGTCCACACTACTCGTAACTTAGCAAGTTTTTAAATAATATTGAAATGTTTAAAACAGAAGAATATCTTACGAGAAATGTTGTTCTGTCTTCTGTTCAATTTGGATTAGTTGCTAGATAGAATTCTCAATTTATTTAATACATGTTAATTATTTTATGAATAGTAGTTTTCGAATTTCTAGAAAATTTTTGAAGACGATACATTTAAAAAGAGAATTCTTGTCCTTTTTTTCAATGGGTGGTGAGGCATAATTTTTTTAAAAATTTATTCTTTTATACCATTTTTATTATGATAGCGGACTCTAATTGTGGATTGGATATAAGCTACCGAGTTAGACTGGAGAACAATTGACGTCTAATCTAAAGTTTATAGAACTATGACGTATTAATATTTTACTAAACTTTCTAGTGTTATTGTATTCTTTGTATATCTATACATACCTGAACCATACATGCATCCGATTCTTATAAATTTCAAACATTGATTTATTATTTTGAAAAATTATATGATGGCAATGAAATTTTTTATCATTTTGTGTATTTTTAATATTAAAAAGGGTAAAATCTGCACATATTTTTGTATCTCAATATGTACAATGTGCTCATATAATAGGAAATGTGAAATGGAAATGTGTTATTCTATGTCTTAACAAAGGATAGTAATCACTTAATAAGTGTTATTTGTACATTAAAAAATACCTCTATTTGTTGTTAAATGTTTTATATATCATTAATTTTCTCGTAGAAAATTTAAAAATACATGTTTAAAACTCTCTCATTAATTTATAATATTTTTTTATTGGTAAAATAGAAATTGCATCTGGGGAATGTGTACAAAATGAACTGTATTAAAATATTTCCATTTGACATTACAAGGAATATTGTTTCTTTTCCTCTGGAAAATATGGTAACAAACACAGTGAAGAACATTTTTCTGCCACACTCATTACATTTTCAAATCCCTGCTCAAAATATGTATTGTCTTGTTGCCATAAATTTGCAGTACAATTTATGAATAATTCATTTAAATACTCTACTAGAGTGTTTTTGTGTAACCACTTTGAATTATGAAAATAACTTAAAGTTGAAAATGTTCATTGACTGAATTTTGAATGTCATAAAAAAACCCCTGTTATTTCTTTTTGTATATTTTTCTGATCATTCTGTTTTGATGTTTTTTAAATAATGGTGCCACCTAATTTTTGCTGTAATATTTAAATTAGAGTGTCTGAAAGGTATGATTGTTTCTATCCTGCACCAAGAACATTTCATAAAATTTTTAAATGATAATACTTATTGATAATAAAGTCATTATTTCATAAAATATGCGATGTTTCTTTCTAAATATTTTATTTTTTCCCCCAACTATTCAATGAAATGTTTACACCTTTTCTCAAAATAGCCAGTTTTGACCTGAAACAAAAAGCATTTAGGCAATGCTAATAAATTTATGAATGTTTAATAATAATTTTGATAATTAATGTATAAAATTTGGATTATAAATATTCTTTTAATATTAGTTACAAAAATTTTGTTTTATGAAACATATGTTAGTGTTTGTAAATGAAACCTATGTTATTATTTTATTAATAAGCTCCAATGCTGTGCTAGTTGATTCCCAATCCCCAAAACACTAAAAAATGGGTTGAAAGGGGGGTGATATTCCCCCTAGAAAATTTAAAGTGTCATAAATAAAAAGAATTAAAAAATGTAGTTCATTATACAATTTTAATTCTCTATATGAACATGATTTATTATTTATCTCTTAATAGAATTTGAATATATATTTCAGCTAATAATAATTAAATTAATATTCATAAACACCACTAGTCCTTAGATAATATTTTTTTAAGAGATTAAAATAATATGATCATTTATTAATATTACTAATTAATTGTTTTTAATAATCATATCTATACTGTAATCATCTGGCTAAATTTTCCTAAAATTGTACTTCCTACTATTTAAACTCTCAGTGGCATCCAAGTAATTTTTTAACCATATTAACTTGATTCAACTTATGCTATTATTATTTTTTCTATCTTAAATTCATTGACCCAATTTCCATATCCTCGGAATGTATAAATTCATTGTTTAATCTTTTTGTTTTGCTTTTTTGTACTTCATACTATTTTTAAATTTAAGAAATTTCTTGAGCCATATCAAGAAAGAAATTCTAAATATTTATTTAAATTTCAAACATCAAGGATTTTTTATAAAACGTGCCACATTTAAATTATTGCAGACTGTGAAAGAGAAATTTATAATCACGTTATCTCCATTATAAACCCATAAAACAATCGTCAAATTGTGATACAGTGCATGACATGTTATGCTATACAAATTGACAACACACACACTTCAAATAAATTTTATTGAGAATTTGAATATATATTTCTTCATAATGATTATATATATTTCTTCATTATAGTAATTAAATTAATATTCATAAGCACCACTAGTCCGATAATATTTTTGAAAAGATTAAATTAATAATTTTATCATTTATTAATGTTACTTATTAATTACATTTAATAATCATATCTATATGTAATTATCAGACTGAAAAAATAGGGTAAATTAATATTTGCAATCATATCCTGGTGAGTAATTAAATTTTGAAAGCAAATTAATATTTATTTTAACGAATATTTTTTTTTTGTAAAAATTATTGTGGGTTCTTAAACAGTTAGATTTTTTAAATAATACATTGTAACTTGCTTTTTTTAAAATTATTTTTTATCTTTATCATTAATTTTTATTTATTTTGTGTGTCTACCCTCTGAAAATCATGTAAAGACAATAATTGGTTGACTTATGATACCAAATATATGAAATTTTTTTAAGTGCATGCCTTATTTAGTAATTTTAAAAGTTTTTATTTACTCTCTGCATAGTGAAAAGGCAGTAAATTATACTGTAGGGCACTAACAAAATTGAATATTTCCCACTGTATGAAGCTCTTGGTAGGAATTTTCAGCAATGATGACTTCTCAAGGCAACATAACTGATTCTCCAGCAGCAACCACTTTTGATCTACATGAAGGGGTGATCGTTTTAAATAATTTCACGCTCCACTGCTGTGCTATGTTCAATTTACTATGCAATGTGTCTAAAATGTCTAACCTAATTTGCAAAGAGCCAGATAGAAATCCATCAGTTAACTTTCAGTTAGAATACATAGGCTAACTGGTTGCAAGCATTATACAAATTAATTTGTCTGTTTATTTTCTGCATTGCATATATTTTCAACACTTGAGCTATGACAATACACAAAATTCATTGAATTGTTGAAACTTGTGTCGCACATTTTGTATAATGCTTGCAACCAATTAGCCTATATATTCTAACTGAAAGTTAACTGATGGATTTCTATCTGGCTCTTTGCAAATTAGGTTAGACATTTGAAATTTTTGTTAGACATTTTATTATGCAATGTGTCTAAAATGTCTAACCTAATTTGCAAAGAGCCAGATAGAAATCCATCAGTTAACTTTCAGTTAGAATATATAGGCTAACTGGTTGCAAGCATTATACAAAATGTGCGACACAAGTTTCAACAATTCAATGAATTTTGTGTATTGTCATAGCTGAAGTGTTGAAAATGAATGCAATGCAGAAAATAAACAGACAAATACCTCGTGCTCGCGCATGATTGGCTGTTTAGCATCGATGCACATCAACGCTAGATCACAAAGCAAGCCTCATGCGCGAGATCAGCAGTGAAAGTGCTTATAAACTCTTCAGCACTACTAGCATAAGAGCTTATAAAACTTTTCTTTTGCGTCCTACAGATGCAGGTTTAGCGGTAAATAGATGTGGATTTAGGGATTAAATTTGCTTTTTTTTTGGAATTTCCAACATATGAAGCTATGTGAACTGCACAATGGATACTGGCAACAACACTGACAAAAAATAAAATAAATAAATAAAATAAAAAATCCCAAAGCCAAGAAAAAAAATTATTGTAGAGTGATGAAATTTGAACAATGCATTTAAGTATCGCAATGCATGTAGTTAGCATGTTTAATTGATTAAATTTTAAAGATCACTGGTTAATTTAAGATCAAGAAAATGCATTTCAAATGTAAAATGCTGTTGCATTAATAGCTGGTGTAACCTCTAGAGTTTTGAATGCAAGTCTGTAAATGTGCATGCATTGTGTCATACAGGAAGCAAATGTCATTTTTTGGTATGGAGTTCCATGTTTGTTGTTCTTATTTTGTCAATACTGGGACGGTCAGTGCTGGCTGTGGATGCTGCTGGAGATGTCATCTGATGATATCCCATACGTGCTCAATTGGAGACAGATCTGGTGATCTCGTAAGCCAAGGTAACATGTTGACACTCTGTAGAGCACGTTGCGGTACAAAAGCAGTATGAGGGCGAGCGTTAGCCTGTTGGGAAACTGCCCCTTGAGTGCTCTTCATGAATGACAGCACTACAGGTTGAATTACCAGACTGACGTACAAATTTTCAGTCAGTGTGTTTGGGATAACCACGAGAGTGCTCCTGCTGTCATAGGAAATTGCTCCCCAGACCATGACTCTAGGTGTAGGTCCAGTGTGTCTAGGCCGCAGACTGTTTAGTTGCAGGCATTCCCCTGGCCTCCTTCTGACCAACACATGACCATCACTGGCACCAAGGCAAGAACCTGCTTTCATCCGAAAACACAACAGATCTCCACTCCGTCCTCCATTGAGCTCTGTCTTGACACCACTGGCATCGCAAACGCCAATGGCTTGGAGTTAGTAGAATGCACGCTATAGGGCGCCTGGCTCGGAGCTGTCCTTGAAGTAACCGATTTCTAACAGTCCGTCGTGTCACCATGGTATCAACCGCAGCTCGAATTTCTGCCGCAGACGCAGTACGATGTGCCACAGCTGTACGCTGAATACGGCGGTCTTCTCTCTCTGTGCCACGTGGCCGCCCGGAACCCGGTCTTCTTGAGGCAGTACCATCCCTTGACCACTGCTCCCAACAATCATGCACAGTGGACACATTCCGGCCTTCTGCAATATCACAGAAAGAAAATCCACCGGCTCGTAGCTCTATTATACGCCCTTGTTCAAAATCGTGAGCTGTTGATAATGGCTTCTTCGCCTTCTTAAAGGCATTCTTGGCTAACATCAACTCAATAAGTCAAATTTTAAAGCTCAATAACTCTCACGAACTTTACAGCACGCATTTAAAGCAAACCTGATTTGCATGTTCCGAGTGGCGCTACTAGCATTACACTTATGCGAAAATTGAATCGATTTCATCTTTCAGATGTATAAACACGCCTACCAAATTTTGTGTATTTAACACAAATCTTTCTTGGTATTGGGATTTTTTTTCCGTCAGTGTATTAACTGTATGTATTTTTAGAACTGCGTAATGTACTATAACTTAAAAACTAAAAAACTAATGTATCTGATATTCTTTATATTCTAAAACCTATCATAGGCTTGTTATTTTACGTATCAGATGTACTAGTAATTTTTTTTCTTCTAAAATATCTTAATTAATAAAAAGAAAATCCTGTGGAATTATATCAGAGATGTTGTTATAACCTTAATTGTAAATATTATTAACCTTTTCACTAACATTAAAAATATCATGTAGCTCATTCATCTTCATTTCATGTAGTTATTTTCCAATAGAATGTATATGGAAAAAAAAATATATAATAAAATTGTCATAAAATAATTTGGCTCCTTTTAATGTCATGCGGTAAAAGTAAAAACAGTAAGAGCTAAATGGAACTTACAACTATAATTATTTATTTATTTTTTAATAATATAGTATAGTTTGATTTTATTCTAACAGATGTCTGTAGTAGTCTCAGCGTTGGCTCTGATAAGAGGAAAACATATTCTCTCGTTTCATCACTGACAATGGCGTAGTTGATTTTTCCACAAAAGATTTAGTTGGTGGGTGCAACAATTTAAAGAAACATGAAATGCGTTTTTCTTTAAAAAAATCTAGTCATTTTCACAAAGTTGCCTCTATGTTTAAAAGCAGATGTGACTCAACATTGCCCCATTGCATGAAATAAAACATTTTTAGTTTTGCTTAAATTTAAGAGGAAAAAAAACTATCGGCGAAAAGTGAAAATTACCGTTTCGCAAATTTTAAAGGAAAAATTATTCTGAATATAATAATTATTCAAGATAAATAATTCTGAATTCTTAATAATAATTCTGAATTCTTAACAATTTTGAATCATAAATAAAAAAAAACAATATATATATATAAAGAACACACTTCTATAAACGTCAAAAAATGTACCATTTTAAAGAAATTTCTAAATATATTATTTGCACATGAGCATATATATATTATTGTAATGTTTCTACGAATTGATAAACAAGTTTTTGCCATATTTTATTAATTTTTTACATCAAGACGATGTAGTTCGTCTGATAATTTATGGACATCTGTATAATTAACTTAATGTAAATTAACAGGGTTAACATTGAACAAACAGGGTAATTTATTTGACACTATTATTTGCTTAAAAATCACGGTACTCTAAATCCATTGGAAAGTAAATAAATAAGGGCACTATTTTTTTTATGAGCATGCCATTTTATTATTATGAAATTAAAAATTATTAATAATTATTATCTTCACGACAATAAAAAAAAGCGTAAGTTAACAGCATTAAATATTTTTATCTTTGATTAACTTGATTTTGATTGGTATACTTGAATAAATTATTTTGAAAGAATTTTGAAATTTGGTTGTTTGTTGAGATAGAATTACAGGACCTCTTTTTACAACTTTTAATTGATTGGATTGATGGCTTTAAGTGCTTCTATGTTGTTGAAAGTAAAGCTCAAAACTAAATATTCCTCAAAAATTTAGATAAACCATTGATGATGTTATATCAAACCTTCGAAAAGAAGTATTCTTAAAAGCAGTATTCGATTATTAGATTTCGATTTTTAAATGTTAATTTTTCTTGCAAGGGTTAATTGGACATCGTCAGATTTAAATTTACATATCAAACAAAAGCAAATAATAAAAATATTTTTTCGGAGTCTAATATTATGAATTCTTACTCGTGGCGAATTGATAATGTGTGCTACTAGCATGCAGAATGATTAAAGTTCTCAAGTGGCACTCATTGCAATAATTGTTTTCAGAACCGAGGAGATTGTGGTAACGAATGTAATCGTCTCGCACCGATAGTCAAATTGCCTGGTGAGAGATATTTTCCGTTTTCTCTTATACGACAAACAAATAAAGGGCAGTTACCCCAAAAGTTTCCTCGGAAGTTAAGATTTTATCTTCAACTTTCGTCTGTGGGGTATTAAAGAAATGCATAAAGGGAACACGAGATCCACTGATATACAACAGCAGCAACAATAATAACAAATTGTAAATAATTCGTTAATTTTTCTTGTGAACAAAAATGAAATGCTTGTGAGGTCTTATTAGAATGTATTTTTTCTGAGTCAAAAGAGGTTGTGTACCATTGGACAGGAGAAGACCTGGAAAAACCTGGAGTAATAGTCTTTTGGTTTACGAATTCGGAAAGCTTAGTTCGAAATTCAGCGGTCACAAATTTCTGTGTCTACACATGAAATAACCATTATAAATCTGTTTTCAAGAAAGAATTTTTTTATTCAGAGCAGATTGTGAACCACTAGATGCCGTCTCGTTCCAAATTTTCAATATAACAATGTTAATGCATTAATACAGCAGACCATTTGACGCATCCTGGATAACGCTGTATCTGCTACATATTTCACATAGCAAAGACAAATATTTTATCAAGTACTCTACATTTAGAAACAACATTTTTGTTTTGAAAAATGCTGTTTATATTCCCTTTTGTGACATAAGATATAAATATCTAACATTTGGCTTTTTACAGGCCATCTACTGATTGCTGTCTGTAATTTCTTAAGACTCTTGAAATAAGTACCCAATGAGAAAGACCCTGGAGAGTGACATCAGAAATTTAACTAATCAACACTATAATAGGGTGCTGGAGATAATATCATAGTCCAGAAATGATTTACTATTGCGATATTTAAAGCCTCAAATAAAAATGTGATGCTGATTAATGTAAATAAATTAATAGATACACAAGATGAAATTTTTATGTTTTTTAATATTCTATGAAAAACTCGCTTGCTGACAAATGCATTCTGTAGTTGTCTCTCTTGTCTTGATCGCAATCGCATGGCAAGCAACACCATCGGACAGATCTGCCATCACTGTCTTCTGAGATGCTCACCGAGGTTTTTCTCTTCAGAATTCTTCTTATCATGGACTGGACGCTGGTTCGAGGGCCCAGTTTCGTGACATTGGGGCCGGGTTTGAGTTCACTTGGATCTAGTGGTGACATCTTTAGGGGTATACGAGATCTTTGTTACGTGACACCTGAAAAGTAATTAAATTGTAATTAGAGAGTGCAAATTTTTTTTTTGTTTATTTATTTATTTTTTTTTCAAATGCCTTAAACTCTCGCCTACCTCAACTCTGATCTGAAGTCAGTGTGTAAAGCTATTTTCATTAAATATATGAACGAATAATAACATACATGTTGCAGCATTTCTTATGACGGGAAGAGTTTTGGCATTTCATTCCCAGGAGAGCAGAATGCATATTCTTTGACAAGCACTAAATGACATCATTCAAATTTAACAGCAGATAAGAAGTGTTGTGGGTAGTTATATTACATGCAATTAGTGTTTTGTACTAATGGAAACAATCTGTAACTCAAATCTGATAACAGATATTCGGTGTCATGGATAATGAAATTAGCTATTGTCTGTGCGACCTTCATAGGTCGAAACAATTACAAATTGAAAATGGACTACACCATGAGTTGTTGCATCATGATTGGTGATAGGCCACGAGCTGAGAAATGTCTATTCTAATAAGTAGTGAGGAGAGGTGGATCCTCCCTTGTTGGCGGATTTTCTGAAAGGGAGGTTTTGGGAGAAGAAGGGAGAGAGTTTTGCAACGTGTCGACCAGAAGTGTTGTTTTTTCTTTTCTTTCTCTGAAGTGACTGAATAGGCCAGAGTTTCCGTCTACTTTTCAGAGTGAATCCCTTGTGGTTTCGTGTATCACGATGTGCGAAATTAAAATAAATACAAGAAAATCCAAATTAGGAATTATGCACAGATCTTAAAATCCTGCAAAGCAGATGCCAAAAAAAAAAAAAAAAAAAAAAAAAGTGCTAACATATCCAAAACGTTCTCTATAGTGTTAAGACTTAGACAGTCAACAAAGACGTTGGTAGTTATACTATTGTTCCAAGAACCCTTTTCGTACGTTACTCTCGTATTGTATTGTTACATTATAGTCCATGAGAGATTTACATCTTCAAAATAAAAATGTAACATTGCAAGATGCACTTGATTTGCCAAGATATTTAGGGCATGAATTGGAATTGAAAGGCTGTTGTAACGTCTTGGCTTATACCAGACCCATAACGGTTTCAAAGAGAGGTCCCCTTTCAGGTACATTGGAACATTTTAATTTTTATTTACAAACATTATATATACATATACAGAACTCTATTTACAAAAAATGAAATTAAGGATATAAATTAGATACACAAGTGCAGTTCACTCCAAGTTCGGAGTTTTTCAGAGTTCTCGAATCTACGAGGAATCTAATACACCCAGTATGCTGCAGACCTTTACTATCACATGCGTGATTCACTAAAACACAAGGGATTCACTTTGAAAAACAAGGAGAAAACTCCAGCGTATTCTGTCATTTTAGAGAAAAAAGGAAAAAAAAAAATAACACTTCCGGGTGATTCGGCACAGAACTCTCTTCTTCTTCACCGAAAAAAATCCTTTTAAGACAATCCGTCAAGAGGGGGAGAGTCAGTTTCCATCACTTCTCATTGGAGTAAACATTTCTCAACTCGTGGTCTATCACCAATCACGATGGAACAATTCATAGTATATCTTATTCAATCTGTATTGTTTCGACCTGCGAAAGTCGCACAGACATTCGTTAATTTCCTTATTATGCATATACCGAATATCTACTGTCAGATTTGAATAACAGGTTGTTTTCATTAGTACAAACTCTAATTGCATGTAATATAACTAGCCACAATAAAGCTCATCTGTTGTCAAATTTAAGTGATGGATTATTATATATTTGTCAAATAGCATACATTCATTTCTCCCGGAAATGAAATGCCAAAATTCTTCTCGTGAGAAAAAAATACTACAATGTTTACATTCCAGAAACACCAAGGGATTTTAATCAAAACAGAATTTTCTCTATATCATGAGAATTTCATTTTGGCTTTTGAACAATGTCAAAAATGTTAATCACTGAACAAACTTTAATATTAGACAGCTACATAATTCATGACATCCATCTTAACATCACCTAACTATTCAAATTGCCGGTTTTTATCATAATCGAAAATTTTTATGCTGTTAACACGTCTTATTGTTTAATGAAACTTTACGTGCTACCTTATCCGCGTTAATCTAACTATTACTCATTAATATTTATGTTCATTCTCTTCGGATGCCTTTACTGTCATTTCATTTAACATTCATTTGCTTTTTTTTAACTTTATCGGCCTTTACATAAAGGGCGTGTTAGGGCGTATAAGTCTGGCGGTAAGTCTAGGACTTTATGAACTTTGTCCATAAATCTTCATTTAATCTCAATATTGCGTGCAGACCGCTTAGTCTTTCTTGTTTTTCATCACGAACGTCTCTTCCACAGTCTGCCTATTTAAATAGATAGAATAGAAAAGGTCTATGATGAATGCTTCATGTTTGACCTGGTTTCTTAAGCCATTTTATCCAAATATTTGCTGTGTCCTGTAAGCAGCAGTCATTAAACACATGTCTTGCTCACAGTTTTAAAGTAGAGATCATTATAGTTAAAATGTAATAACTTTGGTGTATAAAGGTATTATTTATTATGGTATTAGTTTGGTATAAGTTAGTGTTAGTTATATTCTGCAGAAATTTAGTATGTTATAAATTGATATATTTGTTGTTTTTAAATGCTTTGATCAAACCACGAAAATAAATACATTAGAGGATTATTGTCTTACGGGAGTCTTTTCAGGATTAACTATATTATATTAACTTGCCATGTAGGACAGTACATAGAAAACTCCCACATGACAAACCCAAGATGCTCACATGATGTTATGCCTGTACCTTTGACCTGTCTTTATCATTATCATTTTCTCATATACTTGGCCTATGTTTTTCACTACTGTGCAACTCACAATAGAGTGACAAAAAAGTAAAGTTCTTTACAATTTGAATGTCCTTAACAATTATTTTGCCATTCCCATTTTGTGTTCATATTTTAACATATGGACATATTGAAGTGAAAAGATATACTATCAGATCAATCGGATTAATTATATTCTGCAGAAATTTAATGTGCTATAAATGGATATATTTAGTATGATTTTTTTCTTCTTTTTTTAACATCAAATCTTTGAACAAACCACGAAAATGAATACATAAAAGGATTATTGTCTTACGAGAAACCTTTTCAAGAGTAACCATATCATATTTGCATGCAATGTAGGACAGTACATATGAAATTTCCATCAGATAGACTGATTGTCAAAGTGATTTCACATGGTGCTATGCCTGTATCTTTGACCTGATTTTACCATTATGATGCAATCTCATAAACTTGGTTTATGCTTTCAGTACTGTACAATTCTCCCTTTGGGTGCCCCATGTCTTCGTGCAGCATGGTCAAGGATAAAAAGAATCTGCTTTTTTTACCCTTTATCATGACTCGTCGGTTTACCTGGAGCAGTCTTTCATAGTTTGGGAGCATACAGGTTAATGGACTTGGTCTAACTGTTGCTGTAAACCAAGTGGAATAAGAAACAACAACATTACTGTATAAATCACAATAGAAGGTGCAATCAAGTTATGAAGTTCTTTACAATTTGAATGTCCTTAACAATTATTTCGTCATTTCCACTTTGTGTTCAAATTTTAACATACAGACATATTGAAGTTAAAAGAAATACTATGGGTTTTATAAAATTGTTATCGATAATTTAATGCTGTATTTTTTAATTTTTGGTGATATTTTCGCAATTCATTATTAGTTTGAGTTTTCTAATGGTTAAGTTTTGTTGTCTTTGTTATTGCATCAATTCTTTTCAGATGAGTCCGGGAAATATTGGGTAATTCAGCTAGTCTTCTTCTTCTTCTTCATTTTTTTTTTTCTTTCTAATGCAGCTGGTAAACACTTAGACAGCTCTTCTTCTTCATTGTGGTTAATAAATTTTTAATACCTGAAATTAATAAAATGATCAGGCCAAATCGCAAAATAGTGACTGTTGGGATTTGGCATCTTTAATTTTTGTGGCGTAAACTAGGCGATAAGTGGCCAAATGTGGTAACTCAGGTTTCTTATACTGCTTGCAATTCACTTCACTTACATTTGCAACTTGTTACTTGGCGCATTTTGGAGAAAAAAAACGGCCTTATTCTGTGATTTTACCCACGATCAAATGTAAAGCAAGTTTATTAATGATTTTAAGACAATTTTAATTTTATTTTTAAAATTTTTTTAATTCATTTTTATCTGCATTCTTTTAATATAAATTGATAAAGAAATTATATTAGTAAATTTCTTCTACATCGAATTAGAATGAAAATTACATGGTAGAAAATATTTCAATTTTTAAAAAAAATTAAATTAAGTAGAAACCCTGATTTGGAAGAAAAAGTTTTTATTTTTATTTATTCCATTTACTTGTTTTCAAGTAAACATTTTTCCAACAACAACAACAAAAAAAAAAAAAAAAAAAAAAAAAAAATAGCACGAGACAGTGACCTTTTTTTTGTATGACCATTGTTTCTGTTACTTTTAAACACAACAGAATACATTCGAAATTCTTTTTTTTTTTTTTTTAATTTTATTGATAGGTTTGCTAATTTAAACATATTAGTCTAAACAATGCAAAACCTTCACAGACAATACAACACCGAAATACAAACAGCAATAATAAACGTGAAACAAAATACTTTCACGTGATACTGACACGGACGACGGCTGGTTTTAAATATTATTATTATTTATTATTTTTATTTAAAGCACGTGCAGCCGTCAGGAACCAGAAACCAGCCGCGTGTTTCCTCAAGGTTAGAATTCTCAGATGCGTGTCTCAATAGCAGAGGTGACGAAATTGAACTGCAGAAACATGTCTATAAAGATCATACCCGTCGAATGTTTATTTGTTTTTGAAGCAGGTGGTTGTTACTACATTAGAAATATCATATTATTATTTTTTTTAGATTAAGTACTATTTCAATTATTAAGTATCGTGCTTTTCAACAAGATTGATTTGATTTTTAATAATTCTACAGGATGGTGAAGGGAATCAGATCAAAGGATTTTCGAACTCAAAAATCGAAAATTGTTCGTTCGATTTGATTTTGATTTCTTTTTGTTCCCTGGTTTATTATACTTCTTTAAATCATTTACACCAACGAGAAGTATATTGAAATGCATTTTTCTTCAATATACGAAAAGTTGAAATAGTTTAAATCTGTCTAGTTTAAACAGTCTAAACAGTTTATCATCTGCATTACCTTAAAATGGAATTTTCTCAAATGTAATTTTGAAATTCAATACTCTTTCTACAAAACTACTATACATAAAGCATTAAATTATTTTCCCATATAGTAGTAAATGAATTATATTTCAAACTGTATTTAAGTAATTAAAGCAGTTTAATAAACTTATACTTCAATATGCTTTTCTAGAAACTACTATGCAGAGCGTTAAATTGTAAAGCAATAAATGCTTCAATATGCTTTTCTAGAAAACTACCATGCATAAATCATCAAATGCTTCAATATTCTTTTCTAGAAAGCTACTATGCCCAAATCATTAAATTTTAGAGCATTAAATGCTTCAATATGCTTTTACTCTTTTATGAAAACTGCTATGGATAAATCATTAAATTTTACATTAAATGCTTCAATATGCTTTTCTAGAAAACTACTATACATAAAAAGCATTACATTTTTTTCAACTAGTAGTAAAAATTATATTTAAAACAGAATTTAAGTAATTTAAGCAGCTTAATAAACTTATTTCAATCTAAATTTAAGTAATAAAGCAGTTTAGTGAAATTTATTTTTCTAAAAATTAAGAACTTGAAGAGAAAAGTTCTGAAGATTTTTTGGATACAAAACTACAATGTAATTTTTAATAAACTACGAAAAATAACCTCTCAAATTTAATCTCATATTAATTTAGAAAATATTTTAAACACACTTAAAATTTTAAAGTAAGCTTAGTGGTCTCTGAGAAAAGGTACTTAAAGTAGGGTATTTTAACATGGGTGTAAAGGGTATACCGAGTTCCATTAAAAAAAGTATTTATTTGTTATGAAAAATATTTTTAAATAGTAGAAAAGTACAATTCGATAAAGTATAACTTTTAAATTCTTGGATTTCAAATTTTTTTTATGTGTTTATCATGTTTTTTTCTCAATGTTTGTTTATCTCCATGCTCAAACAAGTTAGCCAGCAAAGTTGTATTATTGCATTAGAACTTGAAGTGCCATTCACTATAGTTATAAATAATTTGCATTGCAGATTACGCTGGCAAAAACTAAAATTAATTAAGTTATTAAAAAAACATTAATAAACATTAAATATAGCTTTATATCATTTATGCCATTGTGGCTTCGTAGAGAAATTCGTATTGATTTTGGATTGGTTTGTCTCTCTACGATCATTCTTTTTTGCATATTTTAGGCTAGTTAGACAGAGTCCTACTGTTCAATGTGGATTCCGAACCATTATGCCACCGAACGATTCGAACCTGAAACCTGTGATATAAAAGACTCGACACACTAGCCAATTGGCCTTATTGGTTATACAGCTTAAAAATCCTCTTTTCAATCTTATCTTTTAAACGTTGCAAACAGCAAGTATCAATCTTCTGTTCTTTTTATTAAATATTTTTTTTTTTCAAAACTGATAAAGAGTTTTGATCACCTAGTATATTTTTAAAAACTAATAATACCTAAAATCATTTACGGATTGTCTAATAGATCGCATCTTAATTTTTTTTTCATATGAATACAACTAGTTAACTAATGCAGAAATTAATTGCTAATTATGAACTAAACCAAGTCAAAGTTTTATATGAACAATACACTATGCCAATGGATCTTTTATTAAAAATATAAATTTAAAAAAAAATATATATATACGTATTGTAAATAGCATCTAGCCAATAAAATATTTTTTTGCTGATGTCTTCATGATATCAGTTAGAAATCACCATTTAACACGATTTTTTCTATATGTTACCAATAGTTCTATACAGCAAGCACAATGCTAAGAGTATAATGCTATATAGTAAATTCTTCAGCATACTTGAAAATATTTATGATTTATGATACAATATTTTTAAATGCCACTAAAGCCATAAAAGTGGCATTTGAAGGCGATATTATTGGCTGGTGGGCAGGTGATACTATTTCGGAGAGACAGAATGTTTTTAAAAAGTGAAACTCCAGACATACACTTGGAAATGACTCCTTGGAATGTATTTGATAAAAGTTTTCATTTTACCTTGACGCTATGCATGTGATTGAGAAAAAAAAATAAATCAAACATTTATAAAACAAACTTTGTTACTTGTCCTTTACTTTCATATATTATAAATCATATTGGATTGCTAATTTGTCTAGCAATTGAATTTATTATTATTATTATTATTATTTATTTTTAAAAACAAACCTGTATTACCTTGAATTCATCTACGAAATGAAAGAGTAATTTTTTTTAAATAAATATATTGCAAAATAAATATAAAATTTTAAATAAATTAGAATTAAATTGAAAGGAAGATAAATGTTTAATTATAAGTTGTTTAATCCTCCAAAATCGGCTGGTTTACCTCAAACGTAGATGAATCTCAGTTAACTTGGCTTGCGCGATCTAGTTTCAGTCAATGAAATTAGGAAGTTTCGCAAGTTAAAAACTGGTAAAATGACATTGGGAAAAAAATGAAGTGCATTAATTAATTTAATTTAATAATTTTTTCTTTAACTGGAGGCCTTTTGATAAAAAGAGCAAATTTAGATAGTTAAATTTAATTAAAATTCATTTTAAATAATTCTTAGTCAGAATGTAATGTACGATTTGTCATAGTTATTATATTAATACATATATAAGATTAAACACTATTTAAGATTACATAGGATATATGGTACACAAAACTACAGAAAAAGTAAACACAAAAGAAAAAACAAATATATATATATATATATATAATGTGCCTGTGTAATGTAATTTAACTTTAGAATTTGACTAATATAGATAAATTAAATTACGTAAAAAGAGGAATAAATCTAAAAAATAATGTCACATTAATATTTACGTAAAAAAAAAAAAAAAAAACGCAAAATAATACTAAATATATTGGGGATTTCATAAGAATTTACATATTATAATAAGTGCTTGAAAGTTCGTTAATTAAAATTTAGTTTTTCAAAGTTAATTTTCAATCAATATTAAAGAAAAATAATTTCGAATGATTAGAACATTTGATTATTTTGGCAATAAAAATCCAATTAGAATAAGAATATATTTTTGATTTACATTTTGATAACACTATTCCTAGTTGAAAATTTACTACCAAAATTTATGGATAGCAATGTATTGATCTCGTTACATTCTATTAAAAATTTATATGAACATAAAAACTATATTAAATAAACATGAAAATTAAAATTTAAAATCAGAAATTACGCTACTGTTAAGTGAATGCTGTTGTGTTTTTCAAATACTGGGTATTTTGACATAAGGTTATTCGCAAGTCAAATATCAGTAACAAAGTGCAAGGAAAGTTCGTTAATTAAAATTTAAGTTTCAAAATCCCCTCCCACTTTTTTGGGATCATATTATATTTAATTAATTTATATTATAGGGTTTATGTTATATTAATTTATCGCACCGTTTCATGGTATAAATACAGGAATCGTATGTTTTGTATATCTTCTCGGATTTCGAATTTGATTTAAAAACATTAATGCACTATCCACCAAACCTCTGGTAAGTGAATGTTTAGAAAACCATTTTCCAACAACAACAACATTTAAGTATAATGGAATTTAATAATAAATTAAATTAACAATATGTTTTTTGCTTCTATTCTTAATAAATTCCTTCTGAATTTGAAAGATTAAAAATTTCATAAGTAAGTAGCAAAAACAAAATACATTTACAACAATATGTCAACATGACAACTGAAGCTGATACAAACACATAGAAGTCACAAAGCTTTCTAAATTTAGTGCGTCTAATAGCTTCCGAGGGAATAAAGGATCCCTTTGGCATTTATTGAGAAGCATTCTTAAAGCACACTTACCCATCGGCAGGTGAACCATGCAGTGAAAGCAGATGTTCGTGTCAGCAAGAGAAAGTGCTTCTGAAGAGTAGGAGGAGGACCTACGTGTATCGAAAATTGGTAATTGGATTTAGTTTGTCACTTTGAAGGCTTCTCTCCGTGATAGAAAGGATGTGAGACTCTGCAAGCCAAAACTAATCTTTTCGCATTTTTTGGGGATTACTTTAACGTGATTTTACCATCTTAACTTTCATAATTTTTTTGGGTTTTCCTTTTTGAGGCTTGGTATTTTCGTTTTTTTGGGGAAGCAGTACTGGATTTTGCTAAGTTTTTGTAAAAGTTCGCTGGATTCTTAATAAATGAAAGTGATAAGAATTCTTTTATGTTCTTGATTAAAAGGGAACATTATTCGCACCCAAGAATATCTATCTTTTGCATTATATCGAAATATTCTTTTTATTCAAGTGCTAAAGAATAAAATAAATATAATTATGGAAATTTTTATGATTATGTGTTTAATTTATTGGTATTTTTACCCATAAAATGTATGGGTATTGTACTGGGGAGAGTGGCTTTTCGTGTCCTTGGTCACTTTCAACTTTGTTTACATTTCACGAATTTTTTATGCATATTTATTTACAAAATAATTGATTAACTAGTAAATAATTTAGTAAAAAAATTAATTCAGAATAAAAATTAATGTAGATTTTTCTAAAAACAATTTTATTTTAAATTGTAAACGAGATTTTTCAAGAAAAGAAAATCATTTGGAATTCTATAGAATTCTATATTTTTTAAGTTTGCTGTTATGCGTTTTGTTCTTAACATTAAATTCTAAATTTTATGAGTAACCTGTGCATCGGCACATCCGTTTGCAATTTTTTACAATTATTTACACATTAAATTGTTTATTTAATTAGATTTGTACTGAAAAAATCCCCCAGTTTTCTAATGCATGATATTATATATTGTAACATTCGAAATGCCAAAATATCACCATGTCCTTTGAAACGTAGCAATTGTGGTTATGAATTTGACGAATAATTTGGTAATATCGTGATAGATTCGGTGAAGTTTTTGAAAATAACTGGAAATTTTATCAAGAGCAATAATTAAATATCATGACACTTTTTTAGAATACAATACTTTGAAATCTGCAATATATCAGACAATTTTAGTAGCAACAACAGTTGAATATAGGATGTTGGACTCGTTCGATTTTTTTTATATGTGTGTGCGTGTGTAAAATATTTTTCTACAAAGTAAAACGCAGTTTAATATCGAACGAAATAAATTTTATTAAAACATTAATAATTACTTGACAAATGTAAGCAAGACAAGCAAAAAGAAATATACGATAATTAGTTGCTAATAACTCACAGCGATAAATAAAGTTCACTGCATGAGAACAAAGACTCAACTGACTTTTTGACCACAAATTTAAAAGATTTTTATAATTCTTCTGAGGACTTGCAACATGAGTTGGGTTTTTCCATAATTTCGTTCATTAACACTTGCCATGCTAATAACTCTCTTAGGCTCACTTCCAAAACGTCTTTATTCGTAAATTATTGAACGATATCTAACATCGAGGATTGCTAACCATCTCCAATATCTTGTCCCAACTTGGCTATCATTTTAGCCTTTCTAATGCATATTCCTTACGTAAGCATATTTTTACTGAATTAATGCATTTTAAATATTAAATAAGACAAATCAAACAATATAAAGAACAAATGGGATTTTAAAGTAAAAAAATCGTTTTTGTTGTTTGTTTCGTATTTTTAAATGACAACATCATAAAATTTTTTTATATTCTGTTTCAGTGGCCGACATATGTTATAAAAACAATCGCAAAAAAATCGGAATAATCGCGGAATTTATCTGAATAATTATTTAAAAGAATATATATTTCTGTTCTTTTTACTATAAATAAAAATCCTGAAAATAACAATAAAATAGTCATTATATTGTACGAAAAAAAAAGTTACGAATTCCTCTAATTACAGTATTATAACCGTAAAGAAATTGGTGAAATATTCCGGGTTGCAAGATTGGCGACTTTCTCAGTGGTACAGCATTCTAGATTTCAACCAACAAATGATTACAAAAATTATTATTTAAGCTGAAATAAATAATTATTACAAATTATGTTATTCACAAACAATTACATTCCTTCAGTATTTTATTTTATTACTTATATTAGTTTATGTTTTGTTAATATAGTTTTATCTTGTATATTTAGTTATCATTTTGTCCTCAAAATGTTTTATTTTCTGTATTGTTATATATGCTGTTGTTTATTCATATTTTTTAAAAAAAGAATATAAAAATTTTCTAATTTTAAAGAAATGGAATATTTTCAGCTCTTTTAAACAAATAAAGCTTTCGTTTCAACTGAAATGCTAATCGTATACAAACTTCCATTTCTTAAATACAACTAAATGATCCTACCCTTCTTTTGAAAGTTATTGCCGATAAAGAATAACGCATACTCATAAATCTTGTAAGAAGTCATTGCACTTTCATACAATCATGCAGTGGTATGAAATCAATACTCTGTCGCGACGAGGAGACTTAAAGCTCGCATTTCAGAATCATCCTAACTTTTTCATTCCTTTTTAAGATTTTAATAAAAAATTCATTTCTAAAGTTTATTAAAATATTCTGATATGTATTATAGATAACATTTTATCAATTTTTCTGTTTTTTTTTATTTATTTCGTAAATATATAAGAAGATTTTAAATTATATTCACAAATTTGCATATTTTTAAAAATTAATTTGATTATTATTGTTCCGAACACTATCCCACTCGAGGTACATGGGTAAGACATGCTATCTAAAGAGTACCATTATTCTATTCCTGCTAGTGGTATACTCTGCAGTCACTGCTTTGAAAAAGGAGTAGACTTGTTGAGAATTGTCAGATTCTTGCATTGGTTGCCTGGTAGTCCAATTTTTCTTCTATATTCAAATCAAATATTGGGTCGTTATTTTTGAAAAACTTTCCTTCGAAAAGGTAAAATGTAGAAGGATCACGTGATGTATTTTGGGTAACGATGGATTTGCTACAATTCTGGCGTTTCATTGACCAATCACCTATAAGTTAAAAATAAACTTTGAAAAGAAAGAAATACTTTTAGCATTTGCATTCATGAAATAATAATAATAATAACAATAATATTCAATATGAATCTCTAGAATACAATAAATAATAAAATCTTTTATTGCAATAAAATTGGTAAAAAAAATTCAAAATAATATGAAAATGTTCGTTATTGAAATACATGACAATAAAGATACTTTTTAAAACAATTTTTTCATGTGATAAAAATTTTTGTAATAATAATTTAATAAAATAATAATACATAACGAATATATAATATAATTCAATATTTTAATAACACATTTATAATAACATACAATTTTTATAATAATACTTTTATATATAACATACAATTTTTATAATAATTTTTATAAATGATACAATTTTAAAAATAACAATATTTATATATGCGAATTTTTTTTAATTAAATGAAATCATTGAATTTAGAAAGTGAGGGGAACTGAACTTAAAAAGCTGGTTTGGAAAACGACAGCCGAAATCCCATGTTTAACCGGTGGACTGAAAAGTTCGTAGGCTGACACATAGATGGCACTACTAGTATTAAATCCATATGATTCTTAGTTAGCCCTAACCTTCAAAAGAGCCAAGGCTTGGCTTCATAAACATTATTCGGACTTAGCACCAGGAAAATCAAACGTAGAGAAGTGGTTTGCTACATTTAAACGAGCACCGAGGACAATGCACGCAGTGGACGCCCCAAAGAGGCTGTTCCCGACAAAAACATCAAAAAAGTCCACAAAATAATTTCTGATAACCGTAAAGTGAAGTCGATTGAGAGAGCTGAGACCCTAAAGATATCAAAGGAACGTGTTGGACATATCGTGAATGAATATTTTTACATGCGAAAGCTCTGTTCAAAGTGGGTGCCGCGCGAGCTCACAATCGACCCAAAACAACAACGAATTGATGATTCTGAACAGTGTTTAGAGCTGTTCATTCGTAATAAATTTGCATCGATATGTGAGAATGGATGAAACATGGCTCCATCATTTCACACCGGAGTCCAATCGACAGTCAGCCGAGTGGGCTGCACGTGATGAACACTAAAAATGCTATAACTCACATACTAATAGTGCAACAGCTGTCAAATTTTTACACGTATCTTTTGAAGGTTAGGGCAAACTAAAAATCATATGGATTTAATAATAGTAGCGCCATCTATATGTGAGCCTATGAACTTTTCAGCCCACCTGTTATGTAAATGATGGCATCCATGAATTCATAGACCTCAAAGTTCTTTCAGCAGGCCCGAAGAGTTGAGGAGGATACCTCAAAATACATTTCTGAGGGAGGAAAGGATTCGTTCTAAAATTTGCATCAAAATAAGGATTAGATTCTGAGAGCCTTCCATATATATATCTGCCATTGAAGTGATAAACAACCTTAGGATAAATTGGCAAATCTTGTATTATTGTCCAATATATGTATCATAGAGTTTAATAAAAGTATTGTCTCTAGTATCGGTGGTCTTTAACTTAAGACTGACAATAAGGTTATATTTTGAAATCCTAAGATAATTTCCACAAAAAAAGTACAAGTTAAGTAAGTCACCACACATTCTGTTCTTTTTAAGTGACAATTAATACAGTCAAAACACTAAAGTAAGCCTCTTCTAGGCAAATGAGAAAAAAATTTATTTTCTTTAACAATTAACTTCAGATTTATGAATTGAAGAGTCAGTAGTTAAGCGCGTAAAAGATTTTAAAAATATCTAACAATTTATTTAGCCTTATTATGTTGATCACGCCTTGTTGGTTATGTTGTTATTTTATATAGCCTTGTTAGAATGTTGATCACAGTGGGATGGCACATGTGAACAGTCAAAAATTTTAAAAACTACTCAAATCGGATTTCGCAACAATTTATTTAGTCTTGTTTGGACATGTTTTGAAAATGTTGATCACAGTGTGATATCCCATCTGCACAATAAAAAATTTTAAAAACGACTCAAACAAGATTTTATAATAATTCATTTAGTCTTGTTTGGACATGTTTTGAAAATGTTGATCACAGTGTGATATCACATTTGTTATAATTAATTTTTAAATATTTCTCTTTTTAATATAATGTTTCTTCTTCATTGGCGTAACAACCACATGGTGGGTCAACAACCACAGGCCGTTTACCTATTGGCAGATTTCGAGAAAGGAGATGCTATCTTTTTTTATTGGATAAGGTTATCACACCTACTGAGACCTACAGTTTAAAGTGGATTCCAAACCACTACAAACGTCAATGGCACCTTCGGAACTCGAATCCGAAAACTTTAGGACGAGCGCCAAAGTACTAGTCACTCGGCCATCAGGCCCTAATATTATTCTAGTACTTCAATTGTATTAAATTTGGCACTCTAAGTTTATAATATCGTTTCTTCCGATATGTTTGTACATTTAAATATGCCGTTATCGTTAGCTTGTATATCGTTATTAAGTTTCACATTTTAAAGTTTCTTTGTCAAAAAACTTTTATTTAACTAAAGTTATCAAGTCTCGCATTTTAAAGTTTTTTTTGTTAAAAAAATTGTTTTTTAAAATTAAAATTTTATTTATTATTTTAAAATTAAAATTTATTTGAAGAATAGAAATGTACATTATAAACAAGTAGTTTAAAAAAGTACACAAAATCATCTATCGTATTTTTATTTTTTTATTTAATTTAATTTGTTTGTATACTGTAAAAATAAATAAACTGTTTTCGTTCAGTCAACGATGGGACGGGTCAAAATAAAATTATTCAAGAAACAAAATAACTACGATGTATTTATTCGACAAACAATATTAAATTTAGATGCAAGGTTTTAAATAGAAGTTCTTTCACTAGAAAAAAAAAATTAAAAACCTATTTTTTTTATTTATTAGTTGAAGATGATTATGCATTAACACGCAATCACGCAGCTCAATCGAGGTTTTCTAGGTTTTACTTAAAATAGGTTTAACAGCTTTCTGAAAACATCTGCTTTTTTTTGCAAGTCTTGCTCCATTTATTTTCGTGACCGAGTCAAGCTAAACTACAAGCATGAATTACACCTGACAGCATATTTTAAAACCTTTGAATTAACATACACAAATCAATCTTATTTTCTGTAGCACATGTGCAAAAGTATGTTTGGAAGATTTTCACAGGCTGAAGTAAGTTCTGCTCCAGGAATAATTTCTTAAAGACAACATGTCAGTCAAACAAGATTAATTAGCAGAAAGAAATGATTTGATAAACTTTATAAGATGATAGAGTACGCAAAAACAAACAATTTTTATAGCAAATTTATAAATGCTTTCTCAAAAAATATATTCCTTTTTTTTTTTTAAAGAATATTTTGTTTTGAAAATTTTTAACAAAACAATCTTTTTCATGTGCAAACCCAATCAAAATCAGAATTAGATTATTTTCACTCTACAAATGTTTTTAACATTAGAAACAAGTTAAAAACATTGAGTTATTATTAAGTTATTAATAATAAACTTAAATTTTAAGTTTATTATTAATATTTCACAATAGAGTTAGTCAGAATTAATTTGATAAATTTTATTAGAGGACAAGGGATACAAAAACACATTTTTATAACAATATATGAACACATACACACACAAAATATTTTTTTTTAAATAAAAAATATTATTTTGTTTTGAATAGTTACATAAAGCAATCGTTTTCACTTTCAAATCAAATCAAATCTATAATGAGATCATGTTGACTCTGCAAATGCTTTTACCATTAAAAGCATGGAATAAATTTTTAAGTTTATTTTTAGAATTTCTCAATAGATTTAGTCAGAATTGATTTGATAAATTTTATTAGAGAAAAAGGAATACAAATACACTTTTTTATAGCAATGAATAAATGTAAAATGAATTGAATTTTTTTTTTTTGAATGAAAAATTATATAGTGTTTAAATATTTTAATTGAACAATCGTTTTCCCATGTAAAATCACAAAATAGGGGCCATTGAGATTTGGCGTCAAAACGTCTTTGTCCGCCAAGTAATGGGTTGCGATTGTAAGTGAAGTGAATTGCAACCAGTACAAGAAACCCGGGTTACACTGTGGGAAAAAAGTAGAAGGACAGTCATTTTTTTGTACAATATGATTTTATTTTACTGCTTTTGACCTGATTTTTATAGAGAGTTGTTTTGTTAGAGTTTTAATTTACGTTACGTGAAAGTTAAATGAGATTTTTTTACTTACCACTATTTTAACTTAGGAATGCAATACTTAATAACTTTTGGTGTGTGAAAAAAGTAGAAGGACACGTCCAAAAAATCTATTTCGAAGCTGTTGGAAAGTTTATAGGTAAGTGTTTTTTTCTCTTTTAATTCCTTTTTAACAAAGAATAAAATATTTAGCTAGAAATTCATAGTTTTTGTTGGTTTTAGGATGCCTAGAGGAATACCCTTAAGTAAGCTTCAGAAGGGCCAAATAGTTGCCTATAAAAATGAAGGTAAAGGTGTGAGAGAGATTGCACGGCAGCTACGAATCAGTCCTAATACTGTTTCGAACTTCATAAGAAACTCTGAAAGTGACAGAAGAAAAAGAAGACAGGAAGACCAAAAAACTCACCCAACGTGATCAACGAAAAATCATTCGTGAACTCAAAAGACTGGTGTAAGTGTCGACAAGGCGCAATTTCAATCAGGAATTACACATGTAACCAAAAGAATTGTCTATAACTACATAAAACGCTCAAAAAAGTTCGTCTTCACAAAACGGATGCACCATCCGAAGTGGAATGAAGGACATATGAAGAACCGACTG
The DNA here is from genome assembly GCA_021605075.1 of Caerostris darwini. Taxonomy (NCBI): domain Eukaryota; kingdom Metazoa; phylum Arthropoda; class Arachnida; order Araneae; family Araneidae; genus Caerostris; species Caerostris darwini. The sequence continues at coordinate 228,129 of BPLQ01007303.1, read as the reverse complement.
CAGTGGGCTAAAGACCACATGTCCTGGAGCTCAGAATGGACCTCAGTTATATTTTCCGATGAGAAAAATTCAATTTGAATGGTCCAATCAGTACTATTGGCACTGTCTTGGTATTGAAGCTTATTCTACTCGACAGATGGGAGGGATGGTTTAATGATATGGCTAGCAGTTGGCTATGGAGGCAGGACAAGTTTAGTCTTTCTAAATGGTTTACAGACTACATCCAGACTCTAAACTCAAATCTTTTCCCGTATGGCACTGAGTTAAAGGAGATGACTGGATTTTTCAGCAAGATGGAGCATCAATTCACACTGCAAATGGTGTTAAAGTTTGGTTTGCAGCAAACAATGTTCGACTTTTACATTGGCCTGTTAAAAGTCCTGATCTCAACATTGTAGAGAACACATGGGCAATGATTGTACGTCGTGTTTACGAGGGTGGAAAGCAGTTTGAATCTGTAGCTGAGCTGCAGAAATCATTAAACTTTATATGGGACAATTTTTGCCAAACAAAAATTCAACCTTTATACAGTTCGATGCCAAATAGGATCTTCGAAGTAATTCGAGCCAACGGAAAAAGAATTCCATATTAATTTATATAGTACATCTATTTTTTAGAAGTGTCCTTCTACTTTTTTCACTGATCATGAGATCGTCAAAACCAATTTTTTTTATTAAGTATACTTTTTTTTTTTTTTAATTGTGTACTTTTTTTTGTTTTGTCAATAAATCTGCATGTAAAAACGTTGTGAATAAATTAATTGTTTAAAAAATGCGCCATTATTCACTTATCAAAAATAATCTAATGTCCTTCTACTTTTTTCACGCAGTGTACAAAATCTGGTGACTTATCGCCTCAAATCAGCACTGCCCTTATTTTGCAATTTGGCAAAAAAAAATTAGTTTGAATGAATTGAAATCATATATGTATGATTTTATAAATGTATGATTATTAAAAAAGATTATTTCTTAAATGTATGATTTTCACATTTTGTCGACTTTGAAAGTCGTGGTCCATTTAAGATCATCAAAAGTATAAATTTCGTTTAATTAATACTTTAGAAACGACAGCATTATAATAAACTTAAATCAATTTAATATTTAAAAAACATAAAATGATCTATTACTATTTTCGTATACAATAATCGTATACAATATTTTTCAAACCATTCAAATACAAATGCTTAAATATCTTCATATAACATAAAAAATGGGCTTAAACCACTTTCAAAGAAAATGGCTCTTTCTTCTGGGAATTATTGCAAAAATCGATGCTATTCATCACATCAATCAAAAAGGTTAAAATACTGAGTAAGTAAATATTTGAATAATTTTTTTTTATCGAAAATGTAAAATATGAATAAACCAATCAAAGGTTATGAACCAACAGACTGGCTTTCTCTTTGTCCTTCCTTTGAAGTCAACACTTCCTCTAACCATATGAGTGAAACTTGCCCCAAGGTCGTACCTAGTTTAATGACTGCCTTTCATTAAGAACAAACTTAATTATCTTTCTTGATCTACGTCTGTCAATGTGTCCTTCAAAAAGCAAAAGGCAATGTTCTGCATTGATGTTGTTTTATTATGTCAAGATCATTCTCCAACTTGTTCTAAAGAAAACATCTTGTGCTACATTATTAACTGAAATAAAATTCCTCTTTTCAAAATTTGTGTTTTTTTTTTTTTTTTAAATCCTTGCACGAATCAGGTACGAATCTTGTCCGAAATCTTTGTACGAATTTGGTTCGTTATATTCTTGGTAGATTAATTTATTATTATTATTTTTTTTGTGGTACCTCGCTGGAACTCATTTTCCACTTACGTATGTCACTTTGATGAGCTATGAGTTTTACATTCCGGAAAAACTTTTAAAAACAATTACCCATCGTTTGCTTGTCGTATGAGATAATACCAAGAAAAGTCTCATCAGACAACTTACTATCGATACGATGACTGACTTACTGTTGTTTTTATCGATGTAGATGCATTATTTTATCTATATAGAAATTTTACTATTTTATATTAAACTTATTTCGGAATTTATTATTTGGTAAGCCATTGAGTTTAAATTATACATATTTAAGTGCAGTTTTGAAAAAAAAATAATCTAAATAATTTAAAGATTGGTTTTATTTCTTGAAAATTAAACAATCTATACTAGTTGTTCAATGGTAATATATATCATGGTATTGATAATTGTTTTCAGAAACGGACAGATTCGATGATAATTATGGCAACATGTATAAAGCATCTCTAATCGGTAATCTACCTGATTAGTGATTGTGTTTTGAATCTTCTTTATGAAAAACAAATTAGTCCAAGAATTCATTCTTTCCTTGACCGTCTGTGGGCTGTTAGTGATATATATTGGTAGGTCACGAGAGGTAACGAAGTTAAAAGAAATGGTAAAACACGCAGTTAGCTTTTAGTAGGACATAGGTACTCTTAGAATGTTAACGAATTCACCCTGGTACTTTCGTAATGACGATATTAGACGAGCTCTCTCGATTCCAAGTTTAAGACAATTTATTCACAAAATTTCTACTAAATTCTATAATGATATGCGAAACATCAATAACCCCGTTTTAAATATCCTACAAAATTACAATTATGATATTTCTTCCCGCAGACATAGCAAAAGACCTCGCACTGTTCTAAATATTTTAAATTAATTCCTTACAACTGCCTAGTTGAAAAAAGTTCGCTTCTGTTATTATTATTATTATTTTTTTTTTACATGCAACTGATTTCATCAACATCTACACTTTTGAAATTTTTGCTATCTTTCATTTTTTAATTTTATTAAATAAATAAATCTTTTTAAAAAAAAAGGGCATTTAATTATCTATTTTTCTTCTTAACTTAAAGGGCATGAGACCACCGCTATGTTTCAACATTTTACAGTGAAGGAGCTAGTGGCCGTTACGCGGCCAAGGATCTTCCGTGTTAATCTACAATAAGAGTAGGACATAGGTTTGAATCCACTGGTTGCATGCAACAAATCAAAGAGATTCGACAGCTTTTTGTGACATTGTTAGTAAATATCTCGCATCGACAGACTGCATGTTGATGATTTTATTCCATTAAGTCACGCAAAACTGGGCAATCACCCGCGAAATTCCACATGCAGTATTACATCATGTTCCTGACATCTTTCTATCTGTAGCATGCATATATGGGATATGAGATCCACGGTTTATACATAAAAATCGATATTCATTCATGGTTTTATTGTTATTCTTTATTATTTAGTAAAAATAAAATAAAATTCTAATGAAAAAAATAATAATAAAAAAAAATCTATTAAATGGAAAGTTTGAGAAACTTTAATTTGTTGTACTACTTATAAGATTTTGCTCTTTACAAAATCCTTATTTTACTCCTTACAATGTTCTATCGTCACAGAAAGGTCAGACAATAACAGATCGATACGTACATGTGACGTCATTTACTTATTTTCCTTTCCGCATCGTATTACTGAATACATTTCTATTCACAGTTAATTGCGTAAAGCTTACTTTTAGGAGTAAATAATAATTATAATTAAAGTATTCCTTTCGTTCTTTTGAAATCATAGATTAGTACATTTTTATGCCTTGCCTCTAATTAATCAATTATATAATTATTTAAACCAAATTATTCTTATTCATTAGGTTTTATAAGATTTCGCATACAGCAATTTCGTTAAAGGAATTATTCAGTAATTAAGCTTCACGGTAATTAATTTTTAACATGTATGGTTCCATGTAAATTCTACCAGAAATGGCATCTATTATCTCTGATTTTGATGTTTTGGGTGTAATTTTGTATTTAATTTCAAAATTATGAACTATAAAAAAACTATTAAACTATTTAAATTCAGTATGTAAAAGACTAATATTACTTACATTTAATTTAGATACTTTCATTTTTTTACAACAAAAGGATTTTTTTATTTAAAAGTGAATTAATATTAATTATTAAAAATATTTATTATTTATATATATAAAAATAACAATTTATGTATTAATAAATTTATATATATATATATATTAAATATTTATTATTTTTTGACTTAAGAAGTAATTTAGGTAATAATACAATTCACTACGAATTTTGTTTCGAAATTTTACATATGTAGCTTAAAATGGGTTCTAATGTATGTTACAAAAAATTCTTGACAGTAATACACAAAAATCTTTTTTTTGAAAAGAATTTTAACATAATTTATTTAAAAAACACACCGGTATCACTTGATTTAAATAGTATAGAAAGTTTACGAAAAAGCTTAAAAAATTCTTAAAAGTAATATTCTACAATGGTAGCCATAAAATAAATTTCGCTGTTTGAAGACATTTGTTAAAATAATAAGCGGAATGAAATCATGTTTCATATAGAGACTGTGAAAGACAAATTTTGTAAAAAAAACATTAGTAACAAAAGCCCCAAATCTTTTTTTATTGGCGAGTTTTAACACTTCCTAAAGCAATATTTTAATAACACTAGTAAATTCGTAAGTGTAACACAAGTATTATTCTACAAGGTAGCCATAAAATAACTTTTGCTGTTTGAAGGCATCTGTAAAAATAATGAAGGAAAGGAAATCACATTTCATATATACAAAGTGTGGAAGGCGATATTCGTCAAAAAACATTGTGTCGAAATCTTTTCTATTGGCGACTTTTAACGCTTTTTTTGGCGGAATTTATCTTCCCATTGCTATTATGCGTTTTGTTCTTATATTAAATTCTAAATTTTGTGGATAATTTGTATACCGGCTTATCTGATTACAATTTTTTTTAATTTTATTTAACAGTGAACTATATTAAACATTGAGATAAAAATCAAGAAAATTTTAACCCTTTGTGAAAAATGCATCTCCAGGATGTTAAGTAAACAAAATAATGAATGCAACAATTAGTTTTCGCGATAAAACGATATAACGCTAAAATCCATCACTAAGATGCCAAATCATGAAGTAAACAAACAAATTGGCTGCCGAAGTTCGTTGTAAAACGCTATTTCGCCACAATTCATTGATAGAAATCGCTATTATGCCACCAATAGTAACCAAACAGCTATTACGTGAAATTTTATTCCTTAAATTACTTTTACACCACATTTTACCACTTGAACGCCAAATTTTTATTGCTATCCTGCCAAAATTTTAGTCCTGAAATGTTTTTACACCAAAATTTATCACTTCATTGATAAAATTTTCGCCAAATGTTATCGCTTTAACGCCAAATTGTAGCACTGTTATGCCAAAACATTTATGTCTAAATTGCCTTTACGCTAAATAATGTCTCTTTATCTCCCAAAGTTTTGCCAATATTTTGGCAAAATTTTAATGATTTGTTTTATTCCAAATGTTATCTCTTTAACGCCAAAATATATCATTATTTTGCCAAAATTTTATACCTAACTTGTTTCTAAGCCAAATTTTATCGCTTTAACGCCAAATTATTATGTGGAATTTTGTTTTTCACAAAAATATATTATTTTAATAGTGATAATAATTGATATGACGATAAAATGACGCCACAATTATTCACTAATACGCCGAAAAAAAAATTTTTTTTTCTATTATATCAAAAAATATTTTGTGTTGTTTACGATGCCGAATTCGAATGATTTTTATCATTTTTATCAGTATTAATAAAAAAAAAAATATTAGAGAATACCTTACATTTTATTCTGATATATCCTTTATTGAAGGGGAAAATTATCTTTTTGTCTCATTATTTGTCCTTTCATAGCCATTAATATGAAGAAAACAAGAATTAGAACAACATTACAAAACCACAGAAAAATTTAATACTTTCCAACAGCCTTTTTCTTTCGTGTAGTAACGTTCTAAAATTAAAAAGTTACATTTTTTTCCGCTCGAATTCAAATAACGGTTGCCACAAAACCTACGTAACAGCACTAAAAAAATAATTATTTGATAATCAAATATAAGTTATTAATGTAAAAAAAAAAATCGTTTTGTCGTTTTACTGCGCATTTTCACGTTTGGCAACATCATAAAAATTGTTTATAATCTGTATCAGTAGTCGACATACGTTATAAGAACATTCTCGGAATAATCAATAATTTATCGGAATAATTATTTAAAATAATATATATTTCTGTTCTTATTTACTATAAATAAAAAAAAATTCTGCAAATAAAATTTAAAGTATCAATAAAATAGACATTATATTTTTCGGAAAATGAAGTTTCGAATTCCTCTATCTATAGTAGTGTAACCCTGAAGAAATTGGCGGAACATTGGTGAAATATTTCGTGTTGCAAGATTGGTGACTCCTCAGAGATACAGTATTCTAGATTTCAACTAACATTCCATCACTTTTAGTATTTATTTTATTTAAATTTTCGTTGGTTTATTCCATTACTGCTAATGTTATCTTCTACTGCTTTGTTATTAAATATCTCACTGTTACTTTAGTTATAAAATTTAGTTGTAATTGTAAATACGTTGAAAAATTCTTCATAAATTGTCTGTGGTACTGAACATTTTAATATTTCTATAGATATTTAGGTCAAATATGAAAATAGGGGCCATTGATATTTGGCGATTTTTTTTGTTGTATCAACTAGGCGATAATTGGCAAAATGTGGTAACTCGGTTTTCTTGTACTTTTTGCAATTCACTTCATTCACAATTGCAACCCTAATAAAGTGTAAAACAAATTTTTGACTGATTCTAAAGAGATATGATACAAACTTTTGAATTATTTTGCTTGTAGCTTTATTTTTTCTTGATTATGTGACTTTTATGCATTTAATTATTCTGAACTTTTCTTCTAGATTATTGTTATTAAGTATAGCAATCATCGAAGTACTTTCATTTTTTTCAATAAAATATTCTTAAAAATTAAAAATAAGTTACTAAACAGAAATAATTTCACTATGTTTGGCAGTACTTATATGATGGGATAAATACTTTTGATTACTTTAACAATTTCGATGGGGAAATAAATTTAATTTAAAAAAAATATAAAACATGATTTTAAATGAGCCTACAAATTCATGGCTTGAAATATATATAAAAATGACTCTGTTTTTTAAAACATCAAAGCTATATGGCAAAGCTGTTTTAAACTTTTTAATCAAAGCTTTGTACGCTAAAGCTATATGTAATATTCTTTAAATAAACGAATTACAAAATAATAAGTAGCATATTATTAAAAAAAATTGAGAATTTGTTATTGTTTTCCTGTGCTTTTCTCAAGTCATTTGTATGGTATATTTATAGCCGATTCATTGTTAACTAGGAGCCCCACAGGGAAAGGGTGTACTATATTACACCCACATTGTGCCACCCGTGTTTGGAAAGAACACTCCATTTAATATGCACACTTAGCGGGCAGAAAGACTACGCCCTATAGAATTAATTTGCTTTTTGCCTACTGTTAGTAATCCAATGTATTATTTGCCAATCCACATTACATTAAAGTGAAATTATGCAATCTACCACGATTTAAACGCAAGTTTATTTGCATGTAAAATTAATAAAATTCAAAACTAAATTTAAATAAAACTCAAATTATTTTATTAAGGCTTTTCATATATAAAGGCAATTACACAAGAAGAAATTTCATTAACTATTTCGAAGAACACAATTGCGACACGCACCCTGATGGAGCGGTGGAAGGGAGGAAGCACGGCGCATCATCCGAAGTAGCAGCCATCCCAGCGGCACCTGGGAATGTTGCCTATGCAGCAGACTCTCTTGAATCCCGACTGGATGCAGCACTGGGCTGGAAAGACGTGGACAACATAAATATCAATAGAAGTTAATTAAAGGAAAAATCCTACAGGTTTTAACTGATAATAAACCTTAAGCAATCCCTTGTAAATTAGTTAATGAATGTCTATTTTTATTTAATAACTGATTATTAACTTAATTATTTAACATGTTTTATAAAACAGTTTTGCTCTGTGAAAATATGCAGTGTAGGTATACTGTATAAATCGAAAGATAAAAAAAACTGTCACCAAATTGGCGGGGTTTAATTAGTTACCACACGAAATTACCACAAACTTCTCGAAGAGCACTGATAAATCAAGAAAGCAAGAAAATTTAGCTAACTGTTAGGTAAACGTAAAAGCTACTCCTTAACGTACCTTCTATTGCAGCGGCTTTGGGGCAGCAGTCCCACTTGCCATCGTCCGTCTTGCAGCAGTCGGCAGTGGCAGGACACAGGTGGAGCTTGTCAGGACACATCTCGATGCCCATGGACTCCAAGTTCTGATGCAACGCCACGTACTCCGGCTTCATCATATCAGGTGCGGCTGACATCAGACCATCTGAGGGGAAGAAAAAGAACTAGATCAGATTTTCGTCAATTTAACATCAACTGCACAATTTAAAACACAAATGGTTGATTCAGATTCATTACCAAAATGTCCTAACCTGACACTAGTCGACACTTGACTAAACCTTACATCAAAACCAACACAGAATTTTTACAAAATCCTTTATTCTACATGGCTTTTTCTTGATTATATCATGCAACTGCTTTGTATTTGACTCAAAATCTTCTTAATATAGAGCTTTAGCGAATGAAAAAGATCTCGGAATATATTGGTCGTGGTAATTACGAGCTCCTATGTAAAAGAAAATCAGCTTCTTCGTTCCAAATGTACCACAGTCTCCTAGAACTCACTGCAACATGATTCGCTTCTTCCTTTTTTGTTCTAATTGTCGAAGACTCTTTCAACAATGAACTTCTTCGCTTGATGTAGGAGGCTCTACTGAACTAAAGGCAGGAAGTATTGATCGCAAATCGATGAGCATTTTTTTTTTCTCAGACCAGGTCAAAATTTTTCACTCAATTTAAATTTATTCCGTTTTTTTAAAATGAAAAAAAAATTATTAATTTACAATACAACAAATAATGTGTGCAAAACTTTCGATCAATAGCACTTTCAAACGAACTTACCTGGAAAGGCCGACGAAAAGCCCACCAGCAAAACAACCAACAACATTCTGAAAGGAAGAGAACACAAAATTAATTATATGTATATAATTAAACCACGTATATTAATAAATGCATATTATATAAACCTTATTTCCTGAAGCATTTCACGTCAATATTTGGCCTTACTTTGAGGTGCATGCACCAATATTGGGTGTTTTATCACGAGTTATCTAATTGCGACTGAACAATTAAGAGGGCAAAGGAAAACTTACAATTTTGAAAGTCACAAATTAAAATAAAAACAAAATAAATAACGAAACAAAATATCCTGTTTATCCCCTAATGAAGAAATATAAAAACTCGAAAAGAACACTTTTCGATAAACATGTGGAAAAGCACCAACAATCGTTTCAATCGTATGTTTCAAAAACAATAGCAATTGTAATTGACTGGGATTTATATCTCTGATATTTATTTAATATGCTGAAATATTTTTGGTGTAAATTTAAACAAAAATTTAAATTCACTGATGTATTTAGATATTCTTTCACTTTTCAATTCTTAATAAAGCCCTTTGTCGTGAAATCTATTTTAACTACATCAATAATGATTGACGTAATTTTTCTCTTGCGGTTTGGAGGGCTACTGTTTTATTAAATTCAATGCATGCTAAGAATAAAATAGCATGTAAGAAAAAAGTAAATAGCTTAAGTAAAAAGCTGAAAATAAACAGATAAAAAGTAAATAGTATGCTAAGAATTTGTTTCAGCCTTCTATTCTACCGCTTCTAGATGCCTTCGTAAGTTATAATTTTCAACTATTATTTTTTGTACCTTAATTTTTTTATCGTAATAGAATACAGAAAAATGGACCACCAGGATTGAGTCAGAAACGTTTTCCCAAGAATGCCCCAGACACCATGTGGAGGATAAATTTCAATCACACACTGCTTTACACTGGAAGGAGTGACCACTTACTTAGACTTAGTTTAGTTTGCCGCTCTACGATCATTTTTTGCCCACTAAATTTGCCATTTTGCCATTTTTTGCCCACTAAACCACAAAGCTAATTAGACTGGGACCTACAAGTTTAGCATGGATTCTGAACCACTCATAAACATCCATGCCAGCGCCAGCATTCAAATCTAAAAAGCATGTGGTACCAAAGGCCAGAGCGCTAGCCAGTTGGCCATCAGGCCGCCACTTACTGAGGATAATAGGAAGACGAAAATTGGTAGAATTCAGTAGAATAAAAAGGATAGCGGGACGATTGTAACATTGTATTCTGTCACTTGAATTTAAGTCGGATAATTGGCCTGTGGAATGGATTAAAGAAAGTTAAAAACTTACCCAGTGACTTTCATTGTTGAGCTTTGTTTTCCAACACCTGATCGTCTCGAAAGGACACAGTTTGAATGCTTAAGCCGTGATCGTCTTTTTATGCGTTTCTCGGATGACTTTACTTGAGAGCAGATGAAGTGGTTAACTAACAAACCCGATAAGATTTCCATTGTTGTTAACGAATAGATTGTATTTGTTGTGAAAGTAATCCTTCCTAAAAAAGTATCTGATTGGTTGCCCAAGTAAAGAATATCCAAATACTTCTCAAAAGAAAGTGGAATCATCATCATAATATCACATAAAAACAAATTGATGCAATAAATTGTAATAATAAATTTAAAATTAGAATTATTGTAATTTCTTGCCTATAATAATGCTGTATAACTAGCAAGTGTGAATTTCGGCTCGAAAAAAATTAGAAAACTTCGTATATAATAATTAACTAACGTATGTAACCTGGTATATAATAATTAACTAAACTAACGTATAATTCGCAATTATGTAATGCACTATGTAGCAGTTATATATTCATAGCGTGCAATCAACAGGTATACAATGCACAACTTATAATTCGCATTTTATAATGCACAACGTGTAATCCGCTATATATAATATTGTGCGTGTATATTATGTGTATAGTATTGTGTAATTCACAGGTATATAAAAAGCAAAGTATTATCTGCAGATATACAATACATAATAACATACAATACATAATAATCCGTACCGTTTAATCTTTGGTATATTCTTGTCTGTCCTTTTGTGTATCATATACGAATCAAGATCTGTATCATAGCATAAAATTGACAAAAAGTGTTTTCAGCTTTATATAGCGTTTTAAATGGCACAAATATATTTGTCGTTGTTGCTTAACCCCTTGATTTAGAATCCTAACCCATATCCAGTAGATCATGCGGCATCAATAGATCGATATACAAATATATTTAAACTATATTCACAAAATATATTAAGACTATATTTATAGAAACTATATATAAAGGACTATATTTAAGAAATATGTTATAAATTTAAGACAATGAATATCAGGAAAAATTAATTAAGTACTTCTAATTTATTTAAGAACTACAATGAAAATAAAAGAGAACATATTTTTCCAGCAATTTGTAACCATCATGTTTGCTAGACAGATGAAAATCTTCATCAATATCACAGTTAATTATCAATTTGACTTTCTGTAAAGTGTTTTAAAATCCCATATGTAACTTCATTCTAGGCCCTTTTCACCACTAGAACACACAGATACAAGAACTATTTACATATCAATGTTTACCGAAGTCCGTCTTCCTTCCATCGTTCACCACTATTATGTGTCTTATATGCCTTTCCTTTATGTGTCTGTGTCAGGCCATTTTATGTGCTTTTCTCTCGTAGAAAAATTTGCCAATTTTCGTTGGCGAAAAAGCATTTTTATGTGACAGTTTCACAAAATTGACTTTTATAAAATTTTCAGGAGAAAATTTCTTTCGCACCAACTATACTCCACATTCCAAAATCTTAACCTTTAGTATATGATTATTATATATACAGGAAATTATGACAACTGTATTTATACTGATCTATGTATCAGTTCTAATATAATAAAAGCTTACATTCATACTGATCTATGTATCAGTTCTAATATAATAAAAGCTCACATTTATACCACAGTTTATTTTAAGTAGCAGTGGAAACTAAAGCTTCCAAATATTAAATGAAAATCAGTAAAAGATATTTTGATATTATTATTTTAATTAATATAAGAATTTTTCATCGATAACAAATTTCGAAGTACTTTCATCTTGCCTGTAACGGACAATGATTTTTGATTACATATTCCAACATGGTCTTTTCTGTGAAAAAATAATTATTATATACTGCAAATTCTGATTACTTGATGACCAAGTGATTGGCACTCGGTAAAAGAGCCCCAGATTTCGGGTTCGAGTCCCGGTGGATATCTTGTTCCAACACTATTTGTGGCTTTTCCCTATGGAGATCACATTCCAATAAAAAAAGTAGGTGTTCAATTAAAAAAGTAGGTAAAAATATGTCCTAGCCCCCATAAAAATTTTATGTTTGTAACTTTCATAGTTTCTGAGAAAAGTGTATACTGTGATGAATTTAACATGGAAGAGAAAGGGTAATAATTAATATAATTAATTTATGGTTTTATTCATTTTTATTTAATTTAATTAACTTAATATTTAAATAAGAATCTTTTTTTTTGTATTTGACACATAAAACTGAATAAGTATACTCATGTTTGTGAAAATTGCAACACCATGAAGGACTTACGCCAGTGAGCTGAAATTTTCAGGAAATGCAAATTACCGCATGATATGCAAATGATTAGAATTTCAAATCCGTAGCGCATGCGTATGCTGAGCAGCACCCTCTGAACGGCGGATGGATCCGAATAAATGGACGGCTGTAGCGAGGCATGTATGGTTATCGGTGGTAATCTGCTAGTGGTAAACGTTAGCTCAATCGTTACTTATGCCTCTTCGATGAAAGAGAGCGAGATTTGAACAACTTACAGAGTTTGAACGGGGGAGAATCATCGGCCTTCGTGAAGCTGGATTGTCTTATCGTGCAGTAGCCGCTCGTGTGCAGTGTAACAGCAGCACAGTGATGCGTCTTTGGAAGCAGTGGACGGACGGGTGTCGGACAACTCGGAAATCCGGGAGTGGACCCCGAAATGTGACTTCAGCTCATGATGGTAGACACCTGGTCCGCATGGCGCTGACGAACCGTACAGCTTCCTCTAGACAACTGGCAGCACAGTGGTCAATAGCTATAGGTGTTTCATTGTGTGCTTCATCAATTCGTAGACGTCTGCTGCAGCTTGGACTGCGCGCAGGGACTCCTTTATACAGGATCCTTCTCACGCTAAACCATCGCCGCCTGCGGCTACAATGGGCCGCTCAGCATAGAGACTGGTGTGCTGATTGACAGCATGTCGTGTTTTCTGACGAATCCCGCTTTAATTTGTGGTACCATGATGGCCGCATTCGTGTCAGACGCTATGCCGGTGAACGCCACCTTCCGGAGTGCATTATCGAACGCCACAGTGGACGAACACCCGGAGTTATGGTTTGGGGTGCCATAGCATATCATGGACGATCTCAATTGCTAAGAATTGTGGGCAATCTGAACATCAACTGGTACATCAGTGAAGTTCTACAGCCTCAAGCTGTTCCCTTCCTTCAAAGCTTGCCAGGCGCTGTATTTCAACAGGACAATGCCCGCCCTCATATCGCTAGGACTGTTCAATCCTTCTTTGCAACGCGGCAGGTACAGCTTCTTCCTTGGCCTGCGTATTCCCCGGATATGTCGCCGATTGAACATGTGTGGGATTTCGTTGGTCGGCGTCTCGCTCGTGATCCTCGTCCTGTTGCTTCTGCAGACGAACTTTGGGTGCGCATACAAACAATATGGAATGCTCTTCCTCAGGCAGACATTCAAAATATGTTTGACACCAAGCCACATCGTGTAGCAGCACTTACTGCGGCGCGTGATGATGCACAAAATACTGATTCCGATCTCTTGTTATTGTTTGTTTGCTTTGAACATTTAATCCTTTATTTGTACCACTACCACTCAACTGTGTATTAAATTTCATTCAATTATGACGATTCCTTCATGGTGTTGCAATTTTCACAAACATGAGTTTATAAAACATGTAATATTTAGACGCTTTCCGTTGTTTGGCGTGAACTTAGCGAAAAAAATCGCCAAGTCATAGGATCACATTTGTTCCAAATCAATTCTCAGTCGGCTGTTTATCAATGCAATCAATCAATCAATTCAAATCATATCAATTCTCTCAATGAAAGGCTTGCCGTTTTAATAGTGATTTTTTTAATTAAAAATAATACAAAGATAATAACAAATTAAAATTAGCGTATCCTTATATTTTTCCATTATATTAATGTATCGATTTTTTTATTCATTTAATTGTTGTTGCCAAATCTACTTTTTCCAAAATGGCGAAGTATATTGATAGGAGAATAACGTCAAACATGTTTAGAATAATATAGTAAAATAATATAGAAAAATAAATAATATAGTATAATAATATAAATAATATAGCAAAATAATATGGCATCTATTTTATCAATTTATCATCTTTTAGAGGCATACTAGGCTAATAAGTAACGAAAAAAATTCCATGGAAATCATGTAAATAATATTATATTATTTTTAAATTAAGTTTTTGTAATTAGATTTCTATGTAAAATGTAAGCTAATTATTTATTTTATAAGAAAATATATCAATAAAATCGCAGATTCCTTTAAAAATGTTTATTTTTTATTTAATTAAAATATAACTTTATTGGAACCTAATAGTTTTCAGAAAGTAATCAAGTTAAGATAAAAACTGAACTTTTCATTGTTTGTATTTTTATTTTTTACATTGACAAGGCGTTACCATAGCAATAACATCATCATTGGTGCAAAGCTTTTGGTGTAGCTATAAAACACATTCTGATTTAAAAGTTCTCAAATGAATGCCGAAAGCTTTTCTTATCAAGAAACTAAAAAATAAGTGTTCCGTTTACTAATCTAAAGTGTAAAAAGACCTCTTGAAATAAAATCAATGTCAACAAATCGAAGGTTACTTTCATTTTAATTAAGATGAAGTGAAATGATCTGCAGTGGCTTAAATAAATATCATGAATTACTTTCACAAAATGTTGTCTCTTACTCGTAATTCTGAAGGATATAAGTTGTTTTTTTTTAAATAAAATCTGCTTACGAATCTTTATTTAATGCTTTTTTCACTGGAATTACAGGAATAATCTAAGACCATGTTATATGCAATTCTATAATGTGACAAATCGTTAAGTCTATGGAATAAACAGATTAGTGTTTTGATTTTTGTAATGTTTATTTCCTAAAAAATTATGAAATATTTTTTTAAATTTGTTTCCAGTCTAAAATTATTAAGTTAATTTTTTTTGTAGTTTAGTTACAATTTCATCTACTGCGTTTGCAATTCTTTTTAACTCCAAAAATATACAACCTATTCTTTTTAACAAATATACATGATTGAATAAAAAAATTTATTAGCCAGTCAAATTTTCCAAGATCCAAAGATAATTTTTTAAAAAAAGTTTTAAACATGTGTATAGAATATGTAAACTATTTGTTATTATAAAAGCCAACAGATGGCGCCACGAGCAAGAGATGTAACTCCATATAAGGGTGTTGTCTTGTACGGGGATTCCAATGTAAGAGAAAGGGCAAAAAAAAAAAGGAACGCGACGGAGTTGCTGAAGGCGGGCAGTTGCTCGATTAAGTATTTGTACCAATAAATATTTTATTATATCAACTGAAAGTTGTCTCAATTATTGATAAAAAGAAAAAGAAGCTAACAAATATTTCAAGGGACTGCTGTTATTTTGAAACACAGTGAAAATTGATGTCATTTGTTATTAGAAACTGCAAATATGCAGCAAACTCAGCATTACCAACAGGTCCCACTGAAAACTTGCTGCATGGCATCCACATTATGCTACTGTAATATAACATATTTTTTTTTCTAAGGATGTCATTTGATAAATTTCTTCTCTACTCATCTAACAGGTGGGCTGAAATGTTCATAGGCTGACACATAGACGGAGCTACTAGTATTAAATCCATGTGAATTTTAGTTAGCACTAACCTTCAAAAGACACGTGTATAAATTTGACAGCTTTTGCACTATTAGTATGTGAGTTATAGCATTTTTAGTGAAGCATCTTTTGTTAGTTTGAAAAAATGGATAAAAAGGAATTTCGTGTGTTAATGGATGGCATTGCTTTTTGGCGAAAAAAAATACTATTGAAGACAAGGCTTGGCTTGATAAACATTATTCGGACTTTGCACCAGGAAAATCAACCGTAGAGAAGTGGTTTGCTAAATTTAAACGAGGCGAAATGAGCACCGAGGACGATGCACGCAGTGGGAGACCCAAAGAGGCTGTTACCGACGAAAACATAAAAAAAGTCCAAAAAATAATTTCTGATAACCGTAAAGTGAAGTTGATTGAGATAGCTGAGACCCTAAAGATATCAAAGGAACGTGTTGGATATATCGTGAATGAATATTTAGATATGCGAACGCTCTGTTCAAAGTGGGTGCCACGCGAGCTCACAATCGACCCAAAACAACAACGAATTGATGATTCTAAGCAGTGTTTGGAGCTGTTCAATCTTAATAAACCCAAATTTTTGCGTCGATATGTGACAATGGATGAAACATGGATCCATCATTTCACACCGCAGTCCAATCGACAGTCAGCCGAGTGGACTGCACGTGATGAACACTAAAAAGGCTATAACTTCACTAAAAATGCTATAACTCGCATACTAATGGTGCAAAAGCTGTCAAATGTATACACGTGTCTTTTGAAGGTTAGGGCTAACTAAAAATCATATGGATTTAATACTAGCAGCGTCATCTATGTGTCAGCCTATGAACTTTTCAGCCCACCTGTTAGCTCAACGTATAAACAGTCCACGCTGTAGACTTATCGGATTATACAGCTTCCTATTCGCTATAATTTGCCGAGTTTCATTTCTGAAATCCAAAGTGCTATTGAAAAGATCACTACAGCACTAAACACTTTCAAAATAAATTTTATAATAGGGCCATTGAAAATGAAGAACATGAATTAATGTTTCATAACTTCAAATGTCATTTTTAAATTTATTGCTAATTAACTGTACATCGTTGAAATGTATTACCTTCTACGCTAAATACTATAATGTTAAAGTTTATAATAATTTCATTGTTTACTTGCAAAGCAAGTAATGATGAATTTTAATGAACTTTGCCTTTAACTAACAATATTAATAATTACTCCTGGGTTCAATTGCATTATCAGGTAATTATAATTAACCTTTTCCTTCACTACAGTTTAATAGATAACAGGAAATAATTCTTAAAATTTTATTGGATGAAGAACGAAAGCCCGTTCAAACTTAACAACAATTGCGTCCCCCTACTTTGCTTGCTATTTCCGGTCGACTCAAGTAGCCTCCGGGGTACAACATGTGTGAAGGTGAATCTGTTGCTGCAATTTCGAATAAGCCTAAGTCAAAATTCCCAGAATTCGAAACAATTCAATATTAAAATTATTATTGCAATGGCGAATACGCCTAAGTCAAAATTCCCAGAATTCGAAACCATTCAATATTAAATCATTTGCTGCAATGACGAATAAGCCTAAGTCAAAATTTCCAGAATTCGAAACCATTCAATATTAAATTTGCTATTGCAATGGCGAATAAGACTAAGTCAAAGTTCCCAGAATTCGAAACCATTCAATATTAAATTTGTTATTGCAAGGGCGAATACGCCCAAGTCAAAATTCCCAGAATTCGAAACCATTCAATATTAAATTTGTTATTGCAACGGTGAATAAGCCCAAGTCAAAATTCTCAGAATTCGAAACAATTCAATATTAAATCATTTGCTGCAATGACGAATAAGATTAAGTCAAAATTCTCAGAATTCGAAACCATTCAATATTAAATCCTTTGCTGCAATGACGAATAAGCCTAAGTCAAAGTTCCCAGAATTCGAAACCATTCAATATTAAATTTGCTATTGCAATGGCGAATAAGCCCAAGTCAAAATTCCCAGAATTCGAAACCATTCAATATTAAATCCTTTGCTGCAATTTCGAATAAGCGTAAGTCAAAGTTCCCAGAATTCGAAACCATTCAATATTAAATTTGTTATTGCAATGGCGAATAAGCCTATGTCAAAATTCCCAGAATTCGAAACCATTCAATATTAAATTTGTTATTGCAATGGCGAATAAGCCTATGTCAAAATTCCCAGAATTCGAAACCATTCAATATTAAATCCTTTGCTGCAATGACGATTAAGCCTAAGTCAAAGTTCCCAGAATTTGGAGTCATTCAACAGTATTTAAACCAGAAGTGGCCAACCCACTGCCCGCCTTCAACATATTTGCGGCCCGTGAGATTTATCACACTTTTACAAAATTTCATTTATTTTATAATGACCAAAGTAGTGAAACCAACGTATTAAAAAAATACATTTTGTGTGAATCCATATATTAAAAAATTAACTGTCGAAATTATGAGAAAAAACTAACTTTGATTTCAAAATAATATTCTTGCGTATATATGGCTATTGCTTGTTTCATTTATAAGTTCGCAGAATAATTAAATTACATTCTGCGAACTCATGATACGCGTGCATCTTGGAATATCTGATATAACAGGTTCTATGTTTCACTATGTCATTTTAGTTCATTTATATTTTTTATATTTAATTTTTAGTGTTATATATGTCTTTGCAATGTGCGTTTTTTTATCATTATTATTATATTATCTTTGTTTACTTGTAAAAATAATAGTAAACGCGATAATAATAACTCATTACGTAACTTAAAAACAGAACATTTTTAGAGATGTCATTTTGTAAATTCCACATTATGGTACTCTAATTTAAGAACAGAACATTTTTAGAGATGTCATTTTGTGAATTCCCCATTATAGTACTCTAATTTAAGAGCAGAATATCCTTAGAGATGCCATTTTGTAAATTACACATTATGGTAGTCTAATTTAAAAACAGAATACCCTTAGAGACTCCATTTTGTAAATTCCACATTATGGTACTTTAATTTAAAAACAGAATATCCTTAGAGACGCCATTTTGTAAATTCCACATTATGGTACTTTAATTTAAAAACAGAATATCCTTAGAGACGCCATTTTGTAAATTCCACATTATGGTACTTTAATTTAAAAACAGAATACCCTTAGAGACTCCATTTTGTAAATTCCACATTATGGTACTTTAAGTTAAAAACAGAACATCCTTAGAGATGCCATTTTGTAAATTCACGTTCTCCTCCTCTAGCTCAACAGATAGAAATTCTGCAGATATATTGCACATGCTTATAGATGTACCTCACGCATCATTAGCATTAGTAAGATAGCTATTGATTCGGTTTCATTTGACGGTTTTTGAAGAAAGATTTCTCATTTCTGAAATTCAATACCCTAATCAAAAGGCCTTTGAGGCAGAAAATATTTCAAAGATAAATTTTATAATCCGTTTTTCAATGTAATTTAAAAACAAAATTTTTTTTTTCGAAACCCAAAAAGTTTGATATAATTAACTTTACATCCTTGAAAGGCAATATCAATATCTTTTACGGGCAATTTCATTATTCACTTCCAAAATACATTAATGGTGAATTTCCGTCAACTTTTTCTTTAATTAATTGCAGTAATAAAAATTTCGTTGTTCATTTGCATAATAAAGTACCTGTGAATTATGATTAACTTTTAGCTTCACAACAGTTTAATAGATAACAACAAAAGTTCGTGAAATGTTAAATGCAAAGAAGTCTTCAAATTTAACGCCTGTGCATATAAAATTGATGTTTTTTTGACTCAATTGTTTATTTTAAAAGAATTACTCTAAACAAATGAAATATCATGAATTTTTAATATGTTTACAATTCCTTTAGAACTTTGACGTGCCGAAAAATTAAATGACATTTCCATGGAATTCACAGTGAATCTAAAACAAAAATTTGCCCTGAATTTTAATGATATTCATCTTTATTAAAGACATAACGTAATCGCGGAGATATATTATAGTAGAATTTTATTACTGACTTAATGTGACACGGTTACAGTTTGATGGATCACAGCAGAGCTCGAACCGAGTTTACTCAGTCCAAAAGCAGCAGTATTGAGTAGCTCATTGAATTGCTTTGAATATTGAAATATACAACACAGAAGCGTTGTTATGAAAAACAGACACTACCTGGAATGATAGCTGTCAGCGGATTTGAACAGAGTTTTTTCTGTTAAGAAGTTATATTTGACTAATTTTGTCAATAAATTGTTTAGACAACTGAAGATATCTAAACAGTATCTTCAATTTGTTTTCACTTTCGAGATTCTTAGTGTCCGCTGAAAAATTTCAAAACTTGCTGAGGGACCTTGTCTCTGATGTTAGGAAGAAATCTTCTCTTGACTTGAATTGAAATTTACTGCCTATACATGAACGTTTCTCTGATGATTCTTGGTTTTCTTCTTTAAAAAGTTATATTTGATTAGTTTTGTTAATAAATTGTTTAGATAAATGAAATCTTCAATAAACTATTGAAGTATTATCTTAGAAATTAAAACGTGATCATCCTGTAAGTCCAATTAAAATCAGTTCTCGTTAATTAAGATGGCGGACATGGTAGCTTGAACTGAGATTACTCAGTTAAAAGGCTTTTTCACTAGCAACTTAATTACTTTTCAAATTGTTTAATTTATTGAACTATTTAATGGTTAGTGAAGAACTGATAAACTACAAAACAGGCATTGTCTGGAAGTGTAAATAATATATATCAATTTTACTAAATTTTGGCTGCGCCTACTAGAATTTGAAGTGACATTTTTTTAGTTCAGAAGTCAGAGTAAAATTAATTCGTCCACAAATTGGTTACATAATAGAAACATGATAACAAAAACGTCGTAGGATATTGTCATAAACACTAAAAAAAGTGTTACCTAGAAGTGTAAGAGATCTATTGTAGGTATTAAGATTGCTTTCACCAGAATTTGAATGCGTTTTCTCAATTCAGATTATATTTGCATATATTTTTTAAGTATATGTAACTAAAAATTCAATAATTTAGTCATAAGCAATTATTTAAGGACTTAACTTGATTAACTGGAAAAGAAACCCGTGAAAGTAGAGGAAGATGAAATGCACTGAAAATATCAGCGTGTCTATCAGACCGTTTCCTTACATCATAGGAGTTAATAAATCCGTCGAGAACGGAACGCAACTCGAAGGATACGACGGAAAATATTTGCAGGTTGTACTGGACGCCTTAGGATGCCCTTACGATATTGTCGTTCCTGAAGACATGCATTGGGGTGTTCAAAAGCCCGATGGCGATTGGACGGGCGTTATCGGCATGGTTCACAGAAAAGAAGCAGACCTCGGTTTCTCCTATCTTGCTGTAATGGAAGAGCGATTTAAAGATATCAGCTTCACTAACAGCTATACAAGGCAAGAATTCCTTTTTGTTTCCCACATTGGAGAAGACCTCAGCAAAACGTTTTCATTTGTCCATCCTTTCGACATGGCGACATGGATTTTATTACTGGTGACTCTCATGGTGGTGTCAGCCATTTTCAAAATATTTCTGAGCAGTTCAGTTTTAAATACTTTCTACCAAGTCTTTGGAAATCTGCTTGGCCAATCAATAGATTTCAAAGACGACGCCATGAGATTTAGCGCGCTGTTTTGGATTTGGTGTTTGTTCGCCTGCATTATTAGTTGGAGTTACTCCGCGATATTGTTGTCGTTTCTAATCCAGCCTATGAAGGAAGTTCCAATTCGAACATTTTACGATCTTTCCGAAGCTGTGCTGACTGGATCGCATAAAGTTATTTTCAACAATTACAGCGTTACAATGCTCAGGACCAGTAATGAGGCGTACATGGTGAGGCTCGGAGAAGTAGTCGAAAGCAAGGGATGGATTGATAACTTTATAAATCTTTCCGCTGATCTACACGTAGGTAGAGATCTCTCCCGTGGAATGACCACCGGTCTTGCTAAATTAGTGTACGGAACCAGAGATGATGTTCATTTTTCTGAAGACTATCTTAGCACTTCCGCCGTTGCATTTGCTTATAGTAAAAATTTTTGCTGTCTACCCAAGTTAAATTGGATTATATCTCAGCTGGATGGTGCTGGATTGTATGAACAGTTTTTGCTCGAAAGCTCTGTAAAGAAAGCCTTGAAATCTGTTAGGACATCTAACTATGTTCAAGTTGGTTCACCTCTTTCAATTAACGATTTATCAGGAGCACTAGCTCTTTTGCTGATAGGTTGGATTCTATCTTGTGTTGTTTGCGTAACTGAAATAGTTTGTCACCGATATCATTGCCATATAAATAAGAGAAACCCTTGTATTAATTTCTGTATTAAAATGTGAGTTAGGAAACGCAATAATGAAATGCAATGCAAAAAATTTTAATAGAACATTTGTTAAAATGAAAACAAATTTAACTCTGCAATTATTTAACTTTGAATTAAATTACAAAAGAATACTATAACTCATCTAAAATTCTCAGCTCTAAAAATGTCTCAACAAAAAAAGAGATACACTACTTATACACTTATTACATGAACTGAACACAATTCAATGAAATATATTCCATATATAAACTGAAATGGACAAGGATATAATTTAATTTGTATAGAAAAAAAAATCCAAGCGTTTCATTTGGACATTCTGCATATCGTGGTACCGTATGAAAGACATTTTGAACGTGTACTAGTGGAATAACATTTTAGAAAGCTCAACATTTAGCCGCAGTACACATAAGAAAAAATCACGCGTTATTTGCCGATTAACAAACTCACATATGTTGAATAGCTGGCATATATGGTGACTGTACAGGTAAAAGAAGAAGCTTTATTTTGTCATGCGAAGAGAAAGGTTTGAACATTTGCAGCAGAATATAATTTCACTAATAGGTTTAGATTTATACGTTTATTATATGTAGGAATGTACATCATCTTACTGAAATATCTTACGATATACTACTACAAAATCCTAGAGGAAAGTTACGAATTCCAGCTTCGAATCCTATTTAATGGAATGTTTGGTCGTAATTGAATGTTTCTGCAATTCTGAGCCCATGATATCAATCTCAATACCACTATCACGCTTAAGAATTGTTTAGTTTGAATTATATAATGCTCTCTGCTTGCACCTCTAAGATGTTTAATGTTATTAATTTATTATTGTATGTGAAATTGAAGCAGAATCCAATCGGACAAAACGCCTATATGCTAATTGCTGATAAGTTCATTGTTGCTAATGGAGTTTTACGTCCTGAGAATTTTATGTAAGGACAGATGAGCACACAATTCACAACTTATCAGATGCCGGTGAAGTGCAGAAGCTTACATGAAGTACCACTCGCGATTCTACGATGTTATTGGTATGTAGCTGCATGGTCAGTCACTTTATCAGTCCAATTTTCATTCGGATGAGGTGCTTGTTATCCCATATTAACATGACATTTTGTGCTCTACTCTAAGGTTTGCAACAAAGGAGTCTTCTTGTGCCCAATGCTTCTACATGGAAAACACTGCCATAATATTATGACTGGGATTGCAGCAATTTCACGATAAGAAATGAGGCTGCGAATTTTTCGAATCTTTTTTGATGCAATTCTTGGTCACAAATAAATGTTCCTGCAGTTATGATTAGCTGCTGTCGTCCATGCAACCGATTCCAATACCACTATCAAGCTTGAGAATCGTTAAGTTTGAAGTATATGCTATCTGGCTTGCACCTTCAAAATATTTAATGAGTATTCATCCCTTATTGTAAGTGAAATTGAAGCAGACTTCAATCGGGAAAGATGCCTGTCTGCCAATTGCAGATGAGTTCATTGCTGCTAATGGACTTTTGTATGCTGGGAATTTTATGTAATGGAAGACGAGCACAACTTAACACACGCTGGTGAAGTGCAGAAGCCTACATGACACATCATTCGCGATTTTCCGATGTTACATGGTCCGTCACTTTATCAGTCCAATTTTCATTTGGATGAGGTGCTTGTTTTCTCATATTGACGTGAATTTTGTGCTCCACTCTAAGGTTTGCAATCTACAAGTCCTCTTGTGTACAGTGCTTCTACATAGACAACATTGTCATGGTATTATGACTGGGATGTCAGCAATTTCAGGATGACTTCCTCCATAAGGTCAACGATTCGTCTCTCCTTGGATTCCATATTTTGCTTGACCTTTTGAGGTTGCCAGACATAGTGAATTTTTGACAACTATCAACTCACGCCGGCGACTTGTGGAGAATTCCCGGGAATTTTATTTAGAACTTATGTGAGCACATGCACACTGAAACTCTAATAATTCTTACACACATAATTATAATTCTTACACACATAATTATAATTCTTACACACATAATTATAATTCTTACGCACATTCTAAGTCTTACACACATAATAATATTTCTTACGCACATTCTAAGGCTTACACACATAATAATAATTCGTACACACATAATAATAATTCTTACACACATTCTGATTCGTACACACATAATAATAATTCGTACACACATAATAATAATTCGTACACACATAATAATAATTCTTACACACATTCTAATTCGTACACACATAATGATAATTCGTACACACATAATAATCTAAAATAATACCTTACATACATTTTTTTATTTCACGTACATTTCGTTTTATTTTAAGATTCCTTTATGGTTGTTAGTTTTAAATTCCCAAGTGTAATTTATTTATTTATTGTACATTTTTTTAATGTCTTGGAATTAAATTAATTTTATTGTTTCTATTTTGAGCTAATTTGTTACTCAGGTAGTTTATTAAAATGAAAATAAACAAGATTTAAGAAAGCAATATGAACTTAAAAATGAAATATATGTAATTTAATAAAAAATAAAAAATTTTAAATAATAACTGTTCAAGAAGCAAAATAAAAAAATAATGAAGTAGTAGAATAAAATTAGTTGAAATTTGAAAAAGTCGAATAAAGCTAACAATTAGAATTTACTAAAGAGTAGTAATACTTCTAACCATAAAAATATTGCAAAATACAGAAAAAAAGTTTGTTAAATATTATGGGATTAAAAAATGTTTTAAAAAAACACCTGTACTTTAAAACATATAATTTTTTTTCCTCAGTTGTTTACTTAATAAAATTTCGAGAAATGCAATTCATGAATTTTTAATTTGTTTTTAATTTCCTTTTTTTAATTATTTCAAAAACACTGTGATATATTGATTCATTAAAAATTTTGAGGGACTAAAATAGTGACTGACAGTTTCTTAAAATCTACAGCAAGTACGAAAGATAATTAAACAATGAAAAAAAAAAGTATTGTGCTTTTGCTCATATTTTATAACAGGAATTTATTACAAAAATAACGTGACCTAGTAACGGTGTGTATCGAAGTTGAAACTAGGGATTGCAATACCGGGATACCGAATACCGGTATTTTGAGCCATTTGTACAATTTTGTAATACCGGTATTCACAAGTTTAAATACCGGTTTTTTCGATATTTACTAGAAATTTAGAATTCTTATCTGTGAAAAAATTCTTATGTATGAAATTCTTATTCTTATCTGTGAATTCTTATTCAGAATTCTGATCTGTGAAAACAAGGTCGTAGTTGTGAAGAAAGTGTGTAATATTTCGATATTTTTTTCAATTGGTGAGTTTGTTATTCACATTGTATTTGTATATCATACTTTAGAAATCAAAACATTTTTCAGATTTATTACATATACATTCATAAATAATACCTCCTAATAATGAATAAGAATAACTTTAGCCAACGGCCGTACCATGCTGAATATACCGGTTCTCGTTAGATCACCGAAGTCAAGCATCATTGGGCGCGGTCAGTACTTGCAAAATTTGGGACCTGAATGGCCGAGTGTCTAGCGCTCTGGCGCTCGGTGCCACAGGTTTCGGGTTCGAATCCCGGCGGTGCCATGGATGTTTGTAGTGGTTCGGAATCCACTTTAAGCCGTAGGTCCCGGTCTCCCATGACTGTAAGAGCGTCACGGAGCCAAAGTCAGGCTTCTACCTACGGGTGCTCCATCACAACAGAAGCTGCTTCCTTCCCCTTCAATCATGAGCACGTATGGGCTCGCGGGCTTGGCCAGCCAAGTGGAATAAGAAACAACAACAACAAGAATAACTTTAAAGAACATAAAAAATCTGTTGATAATATTTCGGCTTGGTTTCATTATTTATATGATGAAAAAAAATATGGATGCACAATGTAAAAAAATGTTCAAGAGTTATTAAAGTGAACGGAGGAAGTACAAGCGGACTCCATACACATTTAAAAACGAAACATGATACAAATTTATTAAAGAGGAAAGAATCTAATTGCGATGAAGATACAAACTTAAGCTCAGTTCTAAGCCCAAGCCATCAGGGATTTTACATAATTTTGAAAAAAAAAAGATAATTTAGATGAAATTATAAGTAAAATGACAGCACCAATGACATTTTTACTACGGTATTAAAACCGGTATACCGGTATTAAGATAAAAAAAATACCGAATACCGGTATTGAACTTTTGGTCCGATATTGTAATTCCTAGTTGCAACCTAGTTGCCTTCATTAAGAGACATTACATTAATTGCTCCAAGAATTGTTTAAAATGAAATGATAAATTTATCAGAGCAGCAATTGTTTAAATAATTAAAACAGTCTCTTCCCGCAATCGCAAGAGATTAAGGTCAGTTTTTCTAATTTACAAGAATAAAATCAATGGCAGTCACTACAATTTGAACCAAGGTTTTTTCCCTTCAGAAGCCTAATTCAACATTACTTCCTCCATAAATTGTTTATATAATTCAATACTTTAGTTTTTTTAATGAAGTAATGTCTTAAACCAGGGATGATCTTGCGGGCTACTTTGGAAAAGAATCAAAACTCCGCTGGTCGCATATAAAATTATATATCCACATATTAAATTTATACCGGGGCTTGAATGGCTAAGTGGCTAGCGCTCTGGCGCTCGGTACCACAGGTTTCGGGTTCGAATCCCGGTGGTGCCATGGATGTGCAGTGGTTCGGAATCCAGTTTAAACCGTAGGTCCCGGTCTAACAGGATCGTAGAGCGTTGTGGGGGTAATATTGCTCCGCGTCCGTGGCTTATCTTCAAGCTGCACGCACTTCCTGGGTTGTGCTAAGTGAGTAATGTCTGTGCAGCGTGACAACACTTAGGCACAAAGACAAATGTCTAAGTGTTTGCCAGCTGTATTAGAACAAAAAAACATATTACATTTATACCCACTACAGACATTTTTTTTGGAGTGAAAAATGGAAACATAATGAGCTATTATTTTTAAGTTTACTATTATTCTTACATGTAAACATAGATAATATAATAATAATGATACTAAACGCACATTCTGAGCAATTATATAACGCTAAAGATGAAATATAAAAAATATATAAATTTAAAATGAAGGGGACTCAAAATGAAATGTAGGGATTGAGGTCACTTAAAGTGAAACATAGAACCCGTAGTATTAGATGTAATCGCAGAACATAATTTAATTATTCTGCGAATACATAACTGTAAACAGAACGAAAATTAACGTAGTAAAAAAAAAAAAAAAAAAAAAACCATCGCGTCAGCTAGTCCATTTCTCCTTACGTAATGGAAGTCAATAAATTTGTTGAGGAAAGAATAGGGCATAATGGATAAGACTGTAATGTATTAGGGATAGCAATATCGGATCAAAAGTTCAATACCGGTATTCGGTATTTTTTAGACCTTAATACCGGGATACCGGTTTTAATACCGGTAATAGAAATTTTAGAAAAAGAAAGAAAACGCAGGTGTTTTTTTTTTTTTTTTTGTTTGTTTTATTTGCCAATTTTATTAGCGAATGTAATTTTAAGAAACTATAAACTTGATCAAATTTGAATTGGTTAGTCTCTTTTCTTCTTTTTCATTCTTCTTTATAAAAACATTATAATTATGTAAATACCGTAAGAGATTTTCAATTTCGGTATGCCTTTCTTCTGTGCGATTTTTCAATGTAATATATAATTCTTCAGATAGTGATGTGTGCTGTTCTTTCAGTGACTGCAACATGAAATTTATTGTTGCATTAGCTGTTAATAAATTAGAATTTCTCCGGCATAATGCCTCAACAGCCAATTTTATTGGAAGTAGGGCTGATACAGTTCTGGATATTAAGTCGAATTCATTATCGGAAAAATTAATTTGCAGGTTTAAGTCGATTATTGCTTTTTGGATTGGAGTTTTCAGTTTCAAAAAACGTTCCATCATTAGGATCAAACTGTTCCAACGTTCCTAGTTTTCAGATAAGAATTCTGAGTAAGAATTTAGAGATAAAAATTCTTCCACAGATAAGAATTCTAATTTTCTTGTAAATACCGAAAAAACGGTACTTAAACTTGTGAATACCGGTATTACAAAATGGCTCAAAATACCGGTATTCGGTATCCCGGTATACCGGTATTGCAATCCCTAATGGGTATGGATCTTCAGGTTGTACTGGATATCTTAGGATGTTCGTATGGTATTGCCTATTAAAAGACATGCATTAGGTGTTCAAACCCCTGATAGCTATTGAATGGACATTCTTGGCATGGTTCAAAGAGAAGAAGATGTAGACATGATTTCTCTTAATATGGTGTAATCCAAAAACGATTTAAAGATATTGCTTTCAATATCACACATAGCAGCGAAGAATTAGTTTTTATTACCCACATTGCAAAAAATAAAAATAATGCCAGAAAAATTCGTATTTTTCTATCCTTTCGATATAACCACATGGATCTTGTTCAGTTCTTTTTCTAATATCATAAGTTAGATCCTTTTGAAATTTTAATGTATATATTTTTAATTTTTGAAAATGTGATTGGGCAAACAATAAGTGCGAAAGGACTATCAAATGAAATGTAATATATTGCCATGTATTTGGTATTTATGTGTCTGTATTATTAGTTTGAAATACTCCAGGAAATTGTAGAACATTTTGCAACATTTCAAGAGTAATACAGACTGGATAGCTTGGAGCTATTTTAAACAATGATAGAAAGTGATAAGAGTTTGTATTTAAAACAATAAACTCTTTGGATCAGTAAAGATCAGCTTATGGTCGATTTATTCAAAAGCTTGCCATTAATTTTTACTCAAAACTTCCTAATATTCAAAACGATTTAATCGAAAGGCTCCCAGATTATGGCATCCAAAACCCCAAAAATGCTAAACGTCCTCGAACCTCTCTCATAACTGATTCCACTTCCCACCCCTGACTTGTTCCCGCCTCATTTTACCCAATGTGTTTTTGCAATCATTTCTCCTTATGTTGTACTTCCTTTTATTTTTCAGATTAATTCTATCTGTTTACTTGTATTTATCTCGAACCTTTTTCTTCAACTCTGCTTGTTAATTATTTTTATTTGTTTTTATATGTTTATATATTAAATATAAATGAAAGATTAAAAAATGAATAAATAAAAACCTTCCTCGATTTATTTAGATTACTTCAAAACTTTATGTGTCTCTTTCTTTTAATTCTTTATATATATATATATATCTGGGCAAGTCACCTATTAGTCTTTACCTGCTTTGTTTTTTCAATGTATTATCTCATATCTTCAAAGGACTCCAATTCAAGATAGAAGCTAACGGCACCAACACAAATCATATACACTTATGGAACTGAGACAAATAATTGCGCTCAATGGATGGATAAACAATAACTTGAATCTGTACAGTGACAACTACTTAAGCAACTGTATCTCCATAGGAATGCCAGTAGGTTGTGCTAAATTAATGCCAGGAACTTGAAATGTTCATTTTTCTGTAGACAATATTTGCACATCCATCATTGCATTTGCTTACAGTAAACGTTTTTCCTTGTGCATCAAAGTTAAATTGGATTATTTTTCAGCTCTCTAGTGCTCAATTGTATGAGAGATTCTTGCATGAAGTTCGCAAAAAAGGCTTTGAAATCTTTTACACCATCAAACACTGTTAAAGTCAGTCTTTACAGTTTATCGGAATACCTTGTGCCCAGGGGGCCTTAAACTCCTATCTGGTCAAAATGAGTACACGGCGAAAGGCAGGAGAAACATGGTTATCAAAAAACAGGAAAGAAGTAGTTAAGGAAAATGTCCCCAAATTCAAAATTTCGAAGAAAGGAATAATATAAAACAGTAAAATATCAAATTAAAAAGAGATTTCACAGGAGGATAGGGCAGCCGCTGGCTAGAAATGATGACGAAAGGACGAGTTCATCTATTAACTTTGTAAATTGTAAAGAACCGCCCTGCTGCTTTTAGCATTTTCCGGCAGAGTAAAATCGTATCTCGGGAGATTACGAATTTCATCATTCGGAATATGTTCAAGATTTGCATAGAATTTTTCAGCAAATCAGCATAAAATTTTGAATAGAAGGGAGGGCAAGACTGTGACGAATGTCATCATTTCTAAAGTACCACGGAGAATCTGTAATCATTCTTAGAATTTTATTTTCAAGTCTACTAATGTAGTTAATGTGGTATCTTGCAGCAGAACCCCAAACTGGGCTAGTATAAGTGATAATGGGACGCAAATAATACATGTAAATGATTAGTGTATTATCCAAGGATAAGAGTGATTTTCTATTAATAAAGGGATATAGCATGCGTAGAGAAATAACACTGTTAAAGTGGGTTTACCACTTTCTATTTTCATTTTACAAAGAACATTTTTTTAGTGATTGAATTTATTGTGTTTTGCTATTTTTCACGCAATGGAAATGCTTTATCACGAATTAATAGTCATTTGAAAAGAAATTTGTAATAAAGTTGTTTAGATCAGAACAGGCGATAATAAAATAAAATGCCAAAAACATTTATCTGGATTTTTTTTAAACTTAATTTATTTAACACTAGAAAGATTAAATTTGCTTATAATTACAAAATCATTTAAGCTTTAACATAGAAGAAAGAAAAGAAAAAAATATTTAAAAAAATTTAAGAAAAAAATATTTATGAAAATTGTTTATGTTATTGTTACACTAACGTTTATGAAAAATGTTTATATTATCGTTACACTAATATTTATTAAAATTGTTTACGTTATTGTTACACTAATATTAATGAAAATTGTTTATGTTATTCTTATACTAAAGTTTATGAAAATTGTTTATGTTATTGTTGCACTAATGTTTATTAAAATTGTTTATGTTATTGTCGCAGTAATGTTTATAAAAATTGTTTATGTTATTGTTGCACTAATGTTTATGAAAATTGTTTATGTTATTGTTGCACTAATGTTTATTAAAATTGTTTATGTTATTGTTACACTAATGTTTATAAATATTGTTTATGTTATTGTTATACTAACGTTTATGAAAAATATTTATGTTATTGTTGCACTAATATTTAAAATTGTTTATGTTATTGTCACAGTAATGTTTATAAAAATTGTTTATGTTATTGTTACATTAACGTTTATGAAAATTGTTCATGTTATTGTTACACTAACGCTTATGAAAATTATATATGTTATTGTCACACTAATGCTTATAAAAACTGTTTATGTTATCGTTACGTTTATAAAAATTGTTTATGTTATCGTTACGCTAATGTTTATTAAAATTGTTTATGTTTTTGTTGCACAAATGATTATGAAAATTAATTATTAATTATTGTACTAATTGAATATATCTAAATGAAACGTATTTAGATATAACTTGTAATGGGTCAAAGAAATTATACAATTTTCAGAGCTACAAGTAAAAACAAAATACGAAAAAGAACTGCCTCGCATGCCCAAATTATATACTTGGTTCGTGTTGTCATGCTTCTACTCAGCGTGATATTTAACAAATTTTGAAGTAACAGAGTAATAGAATTCTAGATTGCTTTCATCTGAGGGAGAAATTCAGCTTCGTTGCTTATTAGAAGATCATCACGCGGGTGTTGACTGCTATGGAATATTCAATGGAGGGACATCTGGTTCATAGGCATATCAAGGGAAGAACTTTATCTATTGTGAAAAGAGAGAAAGACTTGAATATTTATATCTGTTTATGAACAGCCACAATCTGGTTGAAATGCACCTCCACGAAGGCCTTGAAAGGTAGTTCATACTCTGAACAAGTAACATAAATTTTTTTTTGAAGTCAATTCCTACTTTTTTTTCACTCTATTGCAGAAAATCCTTTATAAAGACTCTTTTCGCTGACTCTGTGTGAGAAGGATATTGATGTCTTTACTATTATGGAGGCTAATTTGACAACCGACTGCCAGCGAAACCATCTTTGCAGACTCAAAATTGTTCCTTCCCCGATATGCACCTCTGGAGAGGCCATGGACTCCACGCATCTACTTCACTGTCCTGCTCTGAACAAGTCTTTTCTCGCCGAGCTATATTGGGAGGCTAGAGATATGTTAGATTAATGAACTCTGTTGCAGCATGTTTTATTGTTTTCTCTGTTCTTTTTTATTTTTCGTTGTTCTTTTTATTGCTGTAACTGTTCATAATCTGCTATTGGAAAAAAAAAGGTTATTTTATGCCTTCAACTGGTGCATCTGTTCTCTCTTTTGAATAACTCTGTATAATATTAAACACTTAAAATATTTAACTATTATTATACATTTTTGTTATCTCTACTAGAAAAAGCAACATTATTTTAGCTACTTTTTCACATAAACACTTGAATAATCTATTTAGCTATTAGACGGATGCAACCATTAGATGCTTCTGATTATAATATAGTGATAAGTTCATCTTGAAAAAGTTCGATTTGCTTTATACTTGATAAATAATAATTCAAAATTAAAAAAAAAATTAGATGTTTTCCGTGTTTATCCAATGAGATACCTTTTTAGGAAGGATTACTTTCACAAAAATACAATCAATTTTTCAATAAGAATGGGAGGTTATCAGTTTTCCTGGTTAACCACTTCATCCACTCTCAAGTAATCTTACTGGAGAAACATATAAATAAATGTCACCAGCTTAATTACTCAAATTGTGTCATTCTGAGACGATCAGGTGTTCGAAAACAAATCTCAACTATGAAAGTCACTGGGTAAGTTTTTTTGAACTTTTTAAACCCATTCCCTAGCCAGACTATCCCATTTAATCCAATTTTATTATTACCCAATTATACTTATCCTGTTTAAATTACCACTTCTTCTAGTGGAAAGCAGTGTATTGTCGAAATATCTCTTTCGCGCATCTATCCCTGAATTTTCAAGATTACACCTGAATTGTCACCTTATTGGTGATACTTTTCTCTGTATTCCATCATGTTAAAAAAATTAAAAAGTAAAAATCAACAATTAAAAACTACATGTTAATGAAAGTTTCTAGGAACTGTAATTTCTCTGATAACTAGAAGAGAAATGAAAAAATAATGACCCACGAAAGCAAATTATTAGCATTATAATAAAACTTTCTGCCGGACCCCCTACACAGCGTATGATGATTCATTTTCAAATGTCAATGCGCCTAAGTGGTCATCAATGTTTAGGCCAACAGCATTCCCGTCACTTTCAAACTACTGAATGAGTTAAGCCTAATTGTGTTAAGTTTGTAAACTTGGAAAGTGTGATTCCAAACCTGAAAAAGGAATCCGAATTTATATTTCTTGTGTCTAAACAAAGAATGAATCTAAAGCCAGAAATTTTTTTCCACTGGATTCGAGTAGCATTTGCCATTCCTGTAGGAGTTTGGTCGAAATTGCTGGAGGTTTGGTGTAGTTTGGCTAGTTTCTCTACGGTCATTTTTTCGCACGCTTTGGGTTAATTAGACCGGGATTTTCTGTTTAACGTGGGTTCCGAACCACTAACAAACATCCAGACCAAAGCCTGGATTTGAGCCTAAAGCCTGTGGTACCAAAGCTGAGAGCACTAGCCAATTGGCCATTAGGCCGCTAAATTGTGGAGGTGTGTAAGGCCAGAAAAAAGTTGGTCTGCACCCTCATGCAGAAAAGTAATTAGCATCCTTCTTTTTCAAAAAGTGACACGTGTATTCCATGTTGTTTTATATACATTTCAATATTCAATCAAAGAGACCAATGAAAAATATTTATTTCATCATAATATATAACCTTTCTAGCTTAATAATTTGAAATTCCCGTGTAATTTACGATTTCTTATTGAATTTCAAGAAAGTAAAGCCATTAAAAACCAACGAGTAGAAAATATGATTTGTGGCAATTTTTTTTTCTAATTTATATTAAATGCATTAAATAAATATAGACGAGAAAATAGTGACTTAACTATATACATGTCAATATTATCTTTTCTTTCTTTCAGAATGTTGTTGGTTGTTTTGCTGGTTGGCCTTTCGTCAGCATTTCAAGGTAAGTAAATTTGAAAATTGCCTTGATAGAAATTTTTTAAAAATCATTGCAGCTAATTTGTATTACATCTGAAATTAATATATATATATATGTACTTTCAGCTTAAAAATATAATTCACGTATAAGGAAACGAAAACTATTGGTTTGTTTTCAAAATAATAATAATAATAATAATAATAATCTCCTTTGATTCACAGTTAGCACTTTATGTCATTACATCAGTAGCGCTTCTTATACGAAATGAAGTTTGTCAACATCAGCAATGGCTTTGAATATTAGAAAAAAAACCGAGTCATGTTATAGTAGATTCTAGATAGTTGTAGCATTTTTGGAAAATGAGCAGCTGATGTTCTTGCACATAGGAGCTCGCAATTATGGCAACTAAAATACCTCAAGATGACTTATCATCAAATAAATAATCGGAAGCTTGAAAGAATCAGAGAAGAACAGAGAATGTTGTAGAAATTTCCAATGGTCCACGGCGTAAGACTATGATCCAGTTTCTACTGTTTTTTCGCCATGATTGTCTGGAGGGGCAACGGGCAACGGGCGTACCTGTTACGGAGTTCCTAGGTGGTTTTAATAACCACAATACCTCCACATCTAAGAACATCTACATTGTATTGATATTGGTGACGAACCCTATTGTAATCTTTGAAGTAGGATGGAATTTTTGAACAGAGGCCATCTGTACGTTATAGGACACCTCAAGTTGACTCCATGTAGGCCGAGTACTAGAGACAATTTGAGGCAATGATTTCGGTAAAGTTTTTTCTCATTTGTATTGTAATAGTTTTTACCTAAAGTTATAACAAACAGCTATAGTAGTCTTATAACAATATTAAAATTTCAAGTCGGTAACTGCTAACTTGGCAACTGCAACGTTTCTATAGGAGATTATGATGTGAAAAAGACATGTGATTTACTTATCTGCCTCTACTGACAAAAGACGTTGGTTACAATTAATTGTGTGCGTAATTATTTTAAAACACCAAAAGCTTTATAGCCTGATTTTGTATAAGATACACAGTGCTCATATGAGCCAAATTATACGATTTATGATATCACTTTCTTTTTCATAACCATTAAAGTGTAAACAAAACTATCCTGGAGCAAACATTATTTGTGCCATCTTAGTGCCCAGACTTTATGGTTTGAAATTTTATTTCATTTAAGTTAATGGAACTGTCAAAGTTCATTTAATTGCAGTATATCACTATAACATTGAATTTTATTAACCTGTACTGCACTAAAACTTTATGCGTTAATTGCTTAACTTTATGTCATGTTCTTTATGTTAATTTTTGTATTCTTGTTTTTACCACAGTAAATAACATACATCTTTCATAACAGCATGCAATAGAAATTATAGATTTTTTTCAACCCTCCTTTCGATAGTAAATAGGAAAAAAATAATCATGCTATTGAAGGATTATTTTTATTTCAGTACAAAGAGTTTTATATCTGTGATTTGCCTAATATAAGACATGATAAATCTAGAAGTTATTGTGCATATTGAATGGCCTTTCAATGAAAATTGTCTTGCTTGTGCACATCATGGGGAATTTACAAATCCTGCATTTCCACGTAAGCGTGTTATTTCTCGATTACAAATCTGGTGTTAAACAAGTATTGTTTTATTTCTTTTGTCGAAAGCGTGTTCCCATTTGTGTTAATGTTCCCCTAATGTATGAAAAATCTATGAATGGGCAACTGAAAAAATTGCAATGACAGCCCAAAAACTCCTATTAGGCAACGTAATGGTTAGAAATGCATACCTCTATCACAGTAGTCATCGAGTCTCCTGCTGTTTGAAAGATATGGCTGAAACGCATTCCATCAGGGGATTAGAACATGCATTTTTAATACATTAGCTACGCATATCGCGAGTCGGTCTATTATGGGAGGGTCCAAATGTGTTTTAAATTGGATAATTGATTTTAGATTGTCGGAAATCTGATCTAGTTCTTTTTCTTCCCCTCAGATGGTCTGATGTCAGCTGCACCAGACATGATGAAGCCGGAGTACGTGGCTCTGCATCAGAAGCTCGAGTCCATGGGCATCGAGATGTGTCCTGACAAGCTCCACTTGTGTCCAGCCACGGCCGACTGCTGCAAGAAGGATGGCAAGTGGGACTGCTGCCCCAAACCCGCTGCAATTGAAGGTATATTAAGGAATAGCTTTTACTTTCATTTGTACTACTGGTTAAATTTTCTTGTTTTATTACCATATTGTGGGCTGTTCTAAAAGGAGATATTACCAACATTTCGCCAACATGGCGATATTTTTAATTTTCCAATTACGCAGTGTACCTCTTACATATATTTTGACAACAAAAGCGTTTTTCATGACAAAATTTGATAATTAAACTATTTAAGCAATCAAGAACTATTAGAGTTATTTTTTAACTGAAATAAACATTCACTGAATTAAATGCAAAGAATTTCGTAAGAATATACTTCATTAAATTTTATCAGATTCTCTTTTGATTAACTTCTGATGATATTCATATAATCTATATTTTCCAGCCCAGTGCTGCATCCAGTCTGGATTCAAAAGAGTCTGCTGCATAGGCAACATTCCCAGGTGCCGCTGGGACGGCTGCTACTTCGGATGAGTGCGCTGTGCATCCTCTCTTTCCACAGCTCCCCCAGGGTGCGTGTCGCAATTGTGTTCTTCGAAATAGTTAATGAAATTTCTTTTTGTGTAATTGTCTTTATATATGAAAAACCTTAATAAAATAATTTGATTTAATGTTGAGTACATTTAATTTCGCTTGAAAATATACTTACATACAAAACACAATAGTTCGGAACAATATTGCATTGGCGTTATGAAGATTGGGGATAGTGCGTTGGATTTTCAAATTGCTGGATCTTTCTTCGAAGTTCCATAAGTGAATCCAAATTGGAATTATATAGGCTTATTCCGCCGGTAAGCACGATAATCCAATGGGCTAGAGGAGGGCATCTGGTTTGGTGTTCACTCTACAGTTTAACGGGGATTCCGAACCACTAATAAATAGCCGTGCCACCGTCATGATTCAAACCTAAGGCCAATGGTGCCAAAGGCCAGAGCTCTAGCCAATTGGCCATCAAGTCGCTAGAGGTGGAGAGGCGAAAAGTGTATACGTACCATATTTCGTCCTATATCACTATTTTTACCTTGCTTCCATAATATGGTGCGGCCTGATGGCCAACTGGCTGGCGCTCTGGCTTTTGGTACAACAGGCTTCAGGTATGAATCCTGGTAGTGGCATGGATGTTTGTTAGTGTTTCAGAATCCACTTTAAACTGTAAGTCCCGGTCTAACTGGCCTAAAGTGTGCACAAAATGACCATAGAGCGACAAACTAAACCAAACCCATAATATGGTGGCACAAAGAGATAGTAGTATTCTGCGTCTTTGCTGACATTCAGGGAAAAGCTTAATCTGCTACAAATGAACCATGCCAATGATCTTTAAAGAATTTGGCATTTAAAAACATTAAAAAATCTCAAATTTCTGAAATGTTTTGGATAAAACTAATAATTTGTTTATTATTGTTTTAATTTTTTTATTTAAATAATACATAATAAAATTTCATCATTTGAAGACATCATTGTTATAAAAGTAGTACTTTACATATTTAGATTTTAAGATATATATTTTGAATTCCATTTGAAATTAAATTAGATATATTTACATCAGAACACATCAGACACATCAGAATCAAAAGATTAACTGAAAATACTATTAAGCCCATTATATGAAAACAGACATTCATAGTTAAATTATTAAATAATTAATAACTAATTTTATTTTGTAGATTATTCTAATGAAAAAAACTGAATATTTT
Organism: Caerostris darwini; assembly: GCA_021605075.1. Taxonomy (NCBI): domain Eukaryota; kingdom Metazoa; phylum Arthropoda; class Arachnida; order Araneae; family Araneidae; genus Caerostris; species Caerostris darwini. The sequence continues at coordinate 190,114 of BPLQ01007303.1, read as the reverse complement.
TTTTAATCACAGATACAATAGATAAAAAAAAATTATAGAAAGGATTTTAAACATTTGATATCTAATAATAACATAATCTATACAAAAAATCACAGCACATATAATAAATTTACAAATGTAAATCACAGAGTAAGATGCAATACAGATGTCTGAGAATAAGTTAAATATTTGTGTTAAAATTATTGCAGATTATTTTTAAAGTGTTTCTTCTGTGAATTGACTGCCTGTATGACTGAAAAAAGTTTACAAATAATTCATAAAAAATAAAAATTGATAAATTATCTTAAAACTCTTTACGTGGAAGAGTGTAAGCAAAAGATTATTTATTAATAGCTCATGTTTTTGAATTTTTTACAACAAAATGTGCGACAAAAGTTTTTTCAAGTGTTTCTTCTGTGAATTACCCACTGTTTTGTATATAAAAGAGATCCATACATTTTCCCTATATGACAGAAAATGGTGCAAAATTATTTTTAAAAAATTCTTTTTTTTTCAAACTCGACAAATGGAAGAGAAACATTAAACAAAAACATTTATTTAATATCCATGTTTTGCGAATTTTATTCTGCGAAAAGTGCCGCAAAATTATTTTTTCTGTGAATTGACAAACTAGTTGTACATGAAACAGCTCGATACATTTTTTGTGTATGATTAAAAAGGTTCAAAACAATTCTTAAGAAAAAAAATTTTTTTTTTCAAATTCGGTAAATAAAAGAGAGTCAGCAAAACATTATTTATTTAATGCTATTGTTTAACGAATTTCATTCAGGGAAAAGTGCCAACAAATTATTTTTGAGGTATTTTTTCTGTGAATTAACAAACTAGTTCGCACTGGAAACAGATCAATACATTTTCCCTGTAATGCAGAAAATGGTGCAAAATAAATCATAAAGTCCACTTTTTTCATATTAGACCATTTTTTTTTCAAACTCAGTAATTGAAAGAGAATAAGCAAAAAAATCATTTATTTATTATATTTTGTATGAATTTCATCCAGGATAAAGTGCCATAAAGGCATAGACATATTTTGTTTTTTCAATTCCTACTATTAGTTCACACTCTCCCTATATAAATCTTGTTCAAATTTTCAATCGTTCATAAAATATTTTTTATTCATCCAATCAAGTTCAAATATATTTTTTTGAACTGGTAGGGGATGACACTGGATGTTAATACAGTTTTTTCAAATATGAAATCAGTAGTTGAATTTAATTAATTAATTTTAGTTTTTTTTCAGATTTAAGTTGCATGTATCTACCAATAGATGGCGCCAGATGTAAGAGGAAAATTTCAAGTTTATTTATAAAGGACTTCTCTGCAATATAGTGAAAAAAAAGTTGGAATTGGCTTTAAAATTTTTTTTTTCATATTACTTACTTTTTTTTTTTGGGGGGAGTGAAGAATAGCCTAAGTATGCTCTCTCCTCATGCAGCTGATCTGACAAACATTCCAGCGTATGGATTTAGCACACTCGTCATCAGCATTATTCAGTTTCGTTCAACAGATTTTGAAGTCGGGTTTCTGGTTTCGGAAATCCAATGCGATAATTACGCCGCGATTATAATGCGCCCAAATTACTTGCATTATGCCCAAATTACTTTGCAGAAAAAGTTTTTTAATCCATTTTACAATGCAATTTAAAAACTTAAATTAATGTTTTAAAAGAGCAAATAGTTCAATTTTAAAAGTTTAATATAATTAACTTATATCGTTAAAACACAATCCCTTTTATGTACCAACAATTGTAATTTAAAAAGTTTTTAGTAATTTCATTTCTCGATTGGAAAGCAAAGTAATGGTAAATTCCATTTAACTTTTTGTTTAATTAACTACAATAATAAAAATTTCTGTGTTCATTTGCATAATAAATAACCTAGAATAATTAACTTTTAACTTTACTACAGTTTGGTAGATAATAGCAAAACTTCGGGGAATGTTAGATGAAGCTGGCATTAGATGACAAGAAGTCTTCAAAATTAACACCTTAATTTAACACTTCAATTTAACTGAGTATATAGTTAAAATAGATTATATTTTGGCTTCAGAGGCTTAATTTAAAAAATTTCTCTCAACAAATATAACTTCATGAACTTTTTATATTGCATTATATTTTTATTCGAATTATTGCTCAAAATGGGGATGAATTGATCTATTTAGAATTCTGACTTTCTGAAAAATTCTATAGAATGCACAGTTCTGATGAACAGTTCAATAATTATGAACATGAATCAGTCTGAATCATAATTATTCTTTGATTTAATGAACTGCATGAATTCGAACTACATTAAGTTTCCAAATTGCATTAAATGATTTACGATATTAGTAGCATGCCCAGAGGATGCACTGGGGGGGGATATAAACAAACAATACTGGATGGTTTACAATGTCTATATTATGCTTCCAGGCTCACTGGGGAAATAACTCAAGGCTGCAGTGGATGGCTTAAGATGTCGTTATTCGAAAAGACAGCCATTGCAATGTGCAAACACTATATTCCAATTAATTATGGAATGTGTCTAAGTTAATGTGTCAATTAATTCTAAGCAGCTGTCGAACTGCATGAATTTGAAGAAGGCAACAACATTAAGGTTCCAAGCTACATTCAATGACCCTACCCTGTAATGCTTTGTAAAAGATGTTCTCAGATACGATCATATCAGCTGGAATACATCCAACAAATGATGCTCATTTAAGAATGTGCCCTCTTACCACAATAATTATTAGTCATTCTAGTGTTGTATATGAGAGCCGGTGCCAAAAACCTCTTGTTGTTGTTGTTGTGACTAATTCTCAATGTCCTTCAGTGCGGGACGGGCATCCATGAGTGATTTACTCATGGATGGAGAGAAAGGGGGCAACTTCTGTTGCGATGGAGCACCCGTAGGTAGAAGTCTGACCTTTGCTCCGTGACGCTTTTACAGTCATAGGAGACCGGGATCTACAGTTTAAAGTGGATTCCGAACCCCTACAAACATTCATGGCACCGCCGGGACTCGAACTCGAAACCTCTGGTACCGAGCGCCAGAGCTCTAGCCACTCTACCATTCAGGCCTCTTGTAGTTTAGGAATGTCCTATCCTTAACTGCAAGAGGTTCTTGGTACCTCTTTTCATATTCAACTATTACCGTGTGTAAACTATTTGTTATTATAAATGACAACAGATGGCACCACGAACAAGAGACTCATCCATAACTCCTCCTCCTGTAACTCCATATAAGGCTGTTGTCTTATACGGGGATTCGAATGTAAGAGCAAGGGCAGAAAAAAGGAACGCGAGGAGTTGCTGATGGCGGGCGGTTGCTCGATCAAGTATTTGTACCAATAAATATTTTATTATATCAACTGAAAGTTGTGTCAATTAATGGGAAAAGAAGATAATACGTGGTAAGAATTCTTAAATACGCATCATTTGTTGGATGTATTCCAGCTGATATGATCGTATCTGAGAACATCTTTTACAAAGCATTCCACACATATTCTATAGGATATAAACCAGGGTAATGTGTTGGTCAATCTATTCAAGTAGTATTTTCCCTTTCTAGATGCTTCTCAACAGTAAGAGTTCGATGTGTCCTGGCTTTGCAGTCCATAAAAACGTTATCTGCACCAATGATTTTCGAAACAAACATACTTGAAGACAGGGCCGAATTTTCCTTATAGGCTAACTAGGCTTCAGCCTAGGGCATCAAGGTCAAGAGGGGCCTACATTCAAACTGTTAGCAAAATTAGAATAACACTATTCTAAAAACAGTAAACACTAAAACACTGAATCGAAAATAAGGAGAAATTCTACACATATGACTAACAAACAAACATAAAAATGTATTGGTTAAGATCAACGCGTTGGGCTCATTGGGTCTGTTCGTTTGTATATACTAGATTGCACCAAGGTATAGTTCATACGTTCACTGATTGCTATGGCAAATATTGACACGCCTTATGCTACTGAGCTCTGGTTTGTTCTTGCATAAATAAAGGGCAGATTGATGTAGATTGGAACTTAAAATTCATAATAATTCATACTTAAACTTTAAATTCTAATTATTATGAAATAAATTTATTTGAATTGAATTTGCTTTAATCTTCAATGTATTGAAGATATTTAATTTAATTTGATAATTGTTATTGCATATTTTATTTCCGTAGTCAAAGATTTTTATTATTTGAATTTTGTTTCTTTGTAAATCTTGTGTGCTATGTTTGATTAGTTATTGTTACAAGTACTATATAGGATGCTGAGAATAAATGTCCAAATAAGTGTTCTCGACTTTTTTTTTTATTTATTCGTGCCACATTTTTTATAAAGATTAGTACCAATCACAACATGTTTCATTTAACATATTGATATATATCACAATAATGACGTATTTTATTATCTCTCATGTAATTTACAAACTAAAAATAATGGGAAGTGAAAGGGCCTCATAAGTGGAATAGCCTAGGGCCTCTTTTCATCTAAATCCGGCCCTGTATGAAACGCATACATTTGCATATTAAAAATAAATGAAATAAATTGATATTGATTTTCATTTCGTTATTAGTTTTAAAATACTTTTTAATTCAAATGCTGTAACCAAGTTTAATTAATATGATCTCATTCAAATCAATTTTTTTAATACAAAAAAGAACATTTAAACAATGTAAAATAGAAAAATATATTAAATATATTTGCAACAATCAATGTTAATCACTTGGGAAGAGCTACAATGTAACTTATTGTTGAAACAATAAACATCATGACAAACAATTGTTGTTTGTTTTGCAACACCGGAAAAACATCAGAATGTATAATTACATTCAAAGAGTGAACATCGCAAATTTTAATCCACATTTTATAAACAATCCTGGCAATATTATGAAAATAGTTTTTAAAGGAAATATTATAGGAGTGAAAATAAAAAGACTGTCACCAGTAATGATGCATTTTATTATCTCTCATGTAATTTACAAACTTAACAAGTAATATGAAAAAAAATTTTAAAGTCAATTCCTATTTTTTTTTCACTGTATTGCTGAAAGTCCTTTATAAATAATTTTCATTCATTTTTTTAAGTTTATCTGGCGCCATCCATTGGTAGATATATGCTACATACATTTAAAAAAACTAAAATGAATAAATTACTGAATTAATATTTGAAAAAACTGTATTAACATCCAGTGTCATCCACTACAGGTTCAAAAAAAATGTATTTGAACTTGAGTGAATGAATAAAAAGCATTTTATGAACGATTGAAAATTTGAACAAGATATATATAGGGAGGGTGAGAGCTAATAGAAGGAATTGAAAAAATGTGGTGAAAGGGCCTCATAAGGGGAATAGCCTAAGACCTCTTTTCATCTAAATCCGTCCATACTTGAAGAAGAATCACTTGTTGTTCTTTGGAATGAAAGACGAGATGCTTTGGGTCAAGCCCATTGAAATTATTATTCCATTTTTTTTATTTTAATTGCGTATACAAATATATATGCAAATAAATATATAAAAATCAAAATGCAAATTGCAACAAGAAAATAATTAAAATGTAAAATGTTTATTAGCAAAAATAGAAAAGAACCTCGCAGTAGTTGTATTTCAGAAAGAGAAGATTAGGAAAGGATAATATTAGAATATTTAGTATAGTTTTAAGGCTTTCTGACAAAGATATATCATAAGTTGAGAACGATTTTAAGATTTCATTATCAGTGTGAGGAGCAGAATTATAGAACTTTTTAGAAATATTAAAAATAAACTCTCGGATACATCGAAGGTCAAGAGAACGCCAAGTATCCTCGTTTATGAAGTACAAAGGAGAATTGGTAATCCTTCGCAGAATTTTATTTTCCAATATTTGAATGTTGTAAATGCAGATAGGATTTACCCAAACTTCTACTTAAATTTTTAATTTTTTGTTTTTAAAAAGTAGCAAATATTTCGAGGAAATAGTAATTACGTTCCATTATTTACATTTTAGGAGAATTGTTTATTTGCAAGCAGAGTGGAAATGAATCCGAGTAAATGTGCTTACCTCATGTTTAGCAGATTAAACAAGTAATATATAAAAAAAAAATGAAAATGTACCAAAATTGAAATGTACCACCACGAAGGCCTTGAATACTCTGAACAAGTAATATAAAAAAAAAAAAATTTTGAAGTCAATTCCTACTTTTTTTCTACTATATTGTAGAAAGTCCTTTATAAATATTTTTAATTCATTTTTTAAGTTTATCTGGCGCCATCTATCGGTAGATACATCCAACTTAAATCTAAAAAAACTAAAATTAATTAATGAAATTTAATTAATTAATTAATATTTGAAAAAATTGTATTGACATCAAGTGTCATCCACTACAAGTTCAAAAAAAAATGTATTTGAACTTGAGTGGATGAATAAAAAGTATTTCATGAGCGATTGAAAATTTGAACAAGATATATATATATAGGGAGAGTGTGAGCTAATAGAAGGAATTGAAAAAACATTGTAAATTGTTCCTTGAAAAAGGCCCTCCTATTCAAAATGAACTACTACAATCAAAGCCAACCTACAATCCTGCTGTGAAAATCTGATCTGCTAGGATTCTTTTGAACGATCCTAAGACAAAAGAGACCTAGAACGATTCTATTTTAAGAAATCAACTCGTTTCCCAAAATTAAACGACTGAGGGTTGTTTCTTCTAGTACGTTATAAATATGAGCTGAGCTTCTTATTCTAAATCGCTGATAAGAATCGCAGAGACCACCCTATGGGTGCTTACGGCAGCTTGTCTACTCCATACTCCACTATGATGAGCACATGACAAATTTTCACTTGTGATCCCATTAACCTTAATCCACCGTTTTCTTCTAGTTTGCAGAATCACTTCTTAAATTTTTGTTTCCTACTCTTAAATTATTTCTATTTATAAATATTCACTATGGTATGATGGTGTTATCCTATAAGTAGCACTATTCTCTTATTATTAATACTCAATTTTCTTTAAAGCTAGTATCTTTTGTTTTTAAATGTTTTTGTCTAATTTAATTTTGTTATGATGGCACGTGCAACGGATACCTAATTATTTCGTATTTAAAAGTTAAATATTTAATTTTCAGTTCAATAGCTCTAGTTTTAATTTCACATAAAATTTTTACTTCAAATTTTAACGTTTTATTAGTTCTTTTTATAAATGGGGGCACGGAGTTTTAGTGGCGTTAAAATCGCAAAGGTAGTAAAGGTACCCTAAGGAAAAGTCCGTTATCGCACGCCAAATGAGATTTAATACCCAGGTAAAATATCACTTTCATGAATTGTAATATAAATTTAAGAAATATGTAAAAATACATATATAAAGAATAAAATGTATAAGAAAACAAAAATTTTATTACTAGCATGGTTGTAGCTTATGAATGTAGTCTGGGAAGGGGCTCGTGGTCCAGTGGTAACGTGCTCAGTTGGTGTGCAAGAGGGCCGAAGTTCGAATTCATTGTTGTAGTGACTACTTTAAGAAGTTAGGATATCCGATTCCAAAGCGGTAAAAGCGACTCACATCACATTAGGTTGCCGGATGGGGTTTTAACTTCCATACGACACACAAATGAGGAACTTTACTCCTTCCCTATGATGCTCTGTTTGTGGGGTACCTGAGTGCCATCTTTGTTTAACAAAAATTGAGGAATGCACTCAAAATCTCCCATTCTGTTCCTGTGGCATGTTAACTGTCAAGGACATTTTTATAAATTCCATTCTAGGAGGTTTTGTATTCAATAGGAGGCTACAATATTTAATGAAGTAAAACAGCTTCGAATCACATGGATCAACAAGTCCCGGGACTAACTACTAAAACAAAAAAATTTTAAGCAAAATTTTTCTTCATTCATCAATATTCTTTCCAACACTTTTCTAACTTTTCTATGCTGGCAGTGTAGGACGAATTATCTTTGACTTCAAAATAAGCGTTAGTTTCAGCCATCGCTTCGTCATTGGAACCAAATCTCTTTCTCCAAATTTTTAATGAGCATCTTTTTGAATTGTTCTTTGCAGACAAAGAGCCAACAGTCGCTGGGGACCAAATCTGGAGAATACGGTGGGTGACGAAGCAATCGAAGCCTAATTCGTGCAATTAAGCCATCGTAATCACCGACTTGTGACACGGTGCATTGTCTTGGTGAAAGAGCATATTTTTCTCCTTCCAGCGGGATCATTTATTTGTGATTTCTGCCTTCAAACACTCCAGTAGCACTATGTAATATTCGCTATTGATAATTTCCCCCCCTTTTTTTAAGGTAATTGATGAATATACCAAGCACATCCCAATATACCTTTCGTTGGAATGAATTTTTTCATCGCTAATATCAAAAATAATTTTTTCATTTAAGACTGCATAAAAGATAAATTTGTTCTTGAAGAATCCTAGACGATTTTCTCGTAAAAAACTAATTTCTTTTTCAAATGCTTTGAAAATATTTGTGGAAAGTACTAAAAGTAAAGATGCCCAAAGCATTTGCCTGATGACCAACTAGAAAGTCAATATCCACATATTAAATAATTTTTTTTCTAATTCTGAATAAATTTCTCTAACTAGAAAATTAACCCATAACCCAAAAATTCTTATTTTCTATAAATGGTGAATTGTTGTTGTTCTAATGCGGTTGGCAATACAGATATAGTTAATCTTTATGCCATAAGTATGGACTGCACCGCTGTTACTCATTTAGCTACTACGTGGGGCACGTGTAGCTTGAAGATATTCTGCGGACGCGAGACCTACCCCCCACAACTATCATATTAGACGGGGACCTACCGTTTAAAGTGGATTCCGAACCACTACATACCGATACTCGGCCTGATGTCCAGGTGGCTAGCGCTTTTGCGCTCCGTGCCACAGGTTTTGGGTACGAGTCCCAGCTGTGCAAAGAATGTTTGTAGTGGTTCGGAATCCCCTTTAAATCATAGGTTGTGGTCTAATATGATCGTAGAGCATTGGGAGGGGAGGGGTAGTGTTACTCGCTTCCGTAGCATATCTTCAACTACATGTGCTCCCTGAGTAGTGCTAAATGAGTAACAGAGGTGTAGACCTTACTTATGCTACAAAGATTAATGGTAAATTTGACAGAATCATTTTCTTTCGATTTTTACAATTGTCTAGCCAAATTTCAATCTTTATGACGCACATCATTTTTTCCAAGAGAAAATAGTTTTCAATTTCCTATTTAGTGAGAAAATCAGAAATAGCGTAGCTAAAAAAATAAATGCAAAAATATATACATACTACGAAAATTGATGTTAAAATTATATAATTTTATACATAAATATATACATAAATAAATATAACATCAACTTCAGAATTTTGTGATAAAATGCGTTATGCATTACCTTTAATATCGTCATGTCTAGAAATAATTCCATACGATTTGAGGTTTTTCCTTTTTATTAATGATTAAACATGATAGTCATAGGGTAAAACCCCTACGCTATGATATTCTAATAAGATAGAGTTTTAAAAAACGAAGTGAAAATTGTTGCACTTCCTTGCTTCTGCAAAAACAAATACTGTAATTTCCTGCATATAATCCGCAATCGTAACCTTCGGAGTTAAAGCGAAACGATCTGAGTAATTCACAATAATTTAATTATTAATAATAAAATTAATAATAATAATAATTTAATAAATAATTTTAAAAAAATTTGGTGTAATCTTCAAAGGATTTGCCTCTGGAATATCAGGATTAAGATTAATATACCATTGACGCCATACTAATTTTTCATACTTCATTGGTGCAACAGCATCTGTTTATTGGCAAATTTTTAGACAGGAGACGTTTTATTTTTACAAGGTAGGGTTGTCAGCCGTACGTCCAAGGCTCTATATTCATATTATACCAGGATCAACGATTTAAAGTGGATTCCGAACGACTGCAAACATCCATGGCACTGTTGGTACTTGAATCCGAAACCTATGGCACCGAGCGCCAGAGCGGCCTTCTGGCCTCTAAGACTAGTATGATCAGTACTTTAAAAGCCTTTTTGCTGAAAAATGCACCAATTGGCTACCATACCGCCTACAATGAAAAGGAGAGGATGTCTTCCTTGAAGAAGTATGCAATTATTTTTTCCCTAAAATTTGCAATTAGATGCTTGATGTATTTACTAAAAGCTAATTTATTATGGAGAAAGATTCCAGATGCATTGTTTCGATATTCCATTGCTATGTAGATTCCCGTAATGTCACATGGTGCCCAAATGGTTTCATGTTGTTTCTCCTATATAAAATTGCTTTAGTTTAATTGGTATTCATTGCTATTCTCCGGAGGTTGATCCACTTTTCCATTAGACCCCAAAAGCATTGGAGATTTCTTAAAAAATAGCACAGATGATATCCTTGAGCCATTACTGCTGAGTCATCGCAAAAAAGATAAACATTTACTTCAGAATTGCGAGAAAATCACAAGTGAAAATGTTATAAATAATGAGGCCTAGACACACGCTATCTACGTGTATGCTTTTGTATCCATAAAGTGTATCATGTAATCTGACTCTAAATTGTCTGTAAGATCGAAATTCTTTCAAAATAGCAATAAGGTAATGTGAAAAGTTATATTAGTAGGCCATCTTGAATGCCTTTGAACATATAGAAACACACATTCTATACTATAACAGTTTTGATTATCGTTTCCATTATAGTGATGACAACATTTTTAGACGGATGCAACCATTAGATATATATATATATATATATATATACATATATATTATATACATATATATATATATATATATATATATACATATATATATATATATATATACATATATATATATACATATATATATATATATTATATATATACATATATATATATTATATATATATATATACATATATATATATATTGTTTTGTTTTGTTCCAATGCAGCTGGCAAACACTTAGATAGTTTGGTCTTGGATGCCTTAAAGCAAGCGCTGCACAAACGTACTCACTTTGCATTACCCAGGGGGCGCGTGTAACTTGAAGATAAGCCACGGACGCAGAGTAGCAATGCCCCCGCAAAGCTCTACGATCCTATTAGGACCGGGACCTACTGTTTAAAGTGGATTCCGAACCACTACAAACATCCATGTCACTACCAGGACTCGAACCTGAAACCTGTGGTACCGAACACCAGCCACTCGGCCATTCAGGCCCGTGATTACAACATGGAGAAGTAGATAATTTGCGCCATGACAGCCTCTAAAATCAAGTTGTTCATTCGGTATAATTTATCACTTGATATAATGCTGCCGAACTATGTTTTTGTGGAATGTTTTTTTTTTTAATTTTCCCATGAAATTTAATAAACTAACAAGTTTGTAGTTTTGGATTGATTTACAAACCTGGATTCCGAATACATAACAACTGTAGACATCCTCAGAATCTGAAAGGCCTGATGGCCATTTGAATCCTGATGGCCAATTGGCTAGCGTGCTGGCCGTTGGTACCACAGGCTTCAGGTTCGAATCGTGGTTGTGGCATGGATATCTGTTAGTGGCTAGGAATCCACGTTAAACTGTAGATCCCGATCTAATTAGCCCGGTTGCAAAAGTGTGTAAAAAAGGACCTTAGATAAACCAGAATCTGAAAAATAATCCACGATCAGACATTTACTGAAGATTTAGAATTGAGAAGATGTGATTAAGTTATTTGCTTTGTGATGGTCACTGTCTCTTTTGGTGAAGTAAGAATGGGTTGGATTGTTAAATTATATGCAAAATTACTGGAAATTTTCATTTTGAACAATTCATTGCCCTAATTATTCTATGATTGATATTTGAAATATTACAGTTACAGAAAAGAAATAAAAAGTTAAATTAGTATTATAACCTATTTTTACATTTTATAAGTTTAGATTTGGCCAAGGTATTTGCAAGGCATTTGCAAGGAATGTAGGAATGGCAGTTTGTTCCAGATTTCAGGCATTCTTTGCCAAAAAATTCGCAATTTCATTAAATTAAATAATAAAAAAAAAAAAAAACATTTATATTATTCTTATTGGAGAACATTTTTTTTTCATGTTACTCAATATTTCTATTTCTTCATACCCAAAAAACGAATGTTAAGTAGAAACCAATTGGCCATTTTTGTCTTATGTTATTAATTACAATTTAGAACACTTTGAATTTCATTAAATTATTCTGCACGATAATAATTATAGCTCCATTGATAACAGGAATGTGACGTTAAAAAAAAAAAGAAATCCTATCCTCATTTTCACTTACAAACGGAATAAAAAAACGCGTGACCTCAAAAACTTTCTCGGAATCTATTCAAAAACGGAAAATGGCGAAACCGTTTCAGAATAACAAATAGTTTAAGGAAATAAAAAAATTGCGGCCTATAATTCTGCTTAGTAAATGTGAAACATTTATTTAAAACTGTTTTAAATATACTTCGATAATTTTAATAAAATTAGAAACGGTCATTACTAAATTTATTGGTACTATAATTTGTATCAATGTCCAAAATTAAAAGTTAATTGCAATTTAATATTTTTTTCAAAAATTTGCTTTTAATTTTAAATTCATATAGACCACAACTGTTTCTATGAGATATAGATTCTCCTTTTAGAATTAAAAAAAATGTCTTACAAATGAAAATAAAGTAATATTAGTTTTTAAATGTTTTGTTGTATCCATTTAACTATATAAATTGTAAAGGATGTATTAAAAGACAAAAACAATTTTTTTTCTATTTACTTTTCTGAATTAGATAAAGAAACATCCTTTATTTTAAATTTGTAAGAATACCTTGAATTGTGAATTACCTGAAATTGTGAAGTAACTTGAATTGTGTTATTATCTGAAAGTGTGAATTATCTGAAATTGTGAAGTAACTAGAATTGTGTTATTATCTGAAAGTGGGAATTACCTAGAATTGTGAATTATCTGAAATTGTAAATTACCTTGAATTGTAAATTACTTAGAATTGTGAATTACCTAGAATTGTGAATTACCTGGAATTGTGAATTACCTGAAATTGTGAAGTACCTAGAATTGTGTTATTATCTGAAAGTGTGAATTATCTGAAATTGTGAAGTAACTAGAATTGTGTTATTATCTGAAAGTGGGAATTACCTAGAATTGTGAATTATCTAAAATTGTAAATAACCTTGAATTGTAAATTACTTAGAATTGTGAATTACCTAGAATTGTGAATTACCTGGAATTGTGAATTACCTGAAATTGTGAAGTACCTAGAAGTGTGAATTACCTGAAATTGTGAATTAAGTTGAATTGTGAATTAGATGAAATTGTGAATTACCTTGAATTGTGAATTACCTGAAATTGTGAATTACCTCGAATTGTGAATTACCGTCGTTACCTACCGAAATTGTCTAAGATAAGAAAATTACGTGTTTAGAGGTATAAGATATATTCTTAAAAAAGATTGTGTTATTTTATCAGAAAATTTTTATTTAAAAATTAAAATAAATTGATCATCTTGTACTATATTGAGTATACTGCTATTCTTACATGAAAGTATAAAAAATAAAATTTTTAACGTACAACTTTAAAATTTTACTTCAAAGAAGACATTTTTTTGTAACTTTTTTTCTTTTATATAATTAAACTTTTAAAAAATGTCAGCAGAATTAATTTTTTTTTCAATTCTAATTAATGAATTAATGAAATAACAGAATTAATTAATTTGAATTTAAGTTAATTAAATTAAATTGAATTACTTAATTTTAAATTAATTAAATTAAATCGAATTACTTAATTTAATTTTTTTTTAGAATTAAACAACGTTTGACGTTAAATTGGATTATGATAATTTTTTATACTGATCTTTTTTTTAAATATGGACAAGATCTTAATCAATTTCGACAAATAAAATAATTTTTGGAACTTCACATGTATAAAACAAGTACTATAAAAAAAAAAAAATTTTAAAGTCAATTCCTACTATTTTTCACTATATTGCAGAAAGTCCTTTATAAATAATTTTCATTCATTTCTTTGAGTTAAATCTGGCGCCATCTATTGGTAGATATATGCAACTTAAATCTAAAAAAACTAAAATTAATTAATTTAATTTAATTACTGAATTAATATTTGAAAAAACTGTATTAACATTCAGTGTCATACACTACAAGTTAAAAAAATGTATTTGAACTTGAATGGATGAATAAAAAGTATTTTATTAACAATTGAAAATTTGAACAAGATACGTATAGGGAGAGTGTGAGCTAATAGAAGGAATTGAATAACAAGGTACTCTTTTTATTCAGTTAATTTATTTGGGCAATTTGTGTTTATACGATATTTTAAAGCATCTTGATATTGAAGAATGTGAAGAAACTGTACATTATTATGTATGAACATGATATTGTTCTGGTTAGGAGTCCGTGACGTTATCAGAAAATGAGGGTCAAGCAAATAAAACTCCATTGCAAATTTTGGCGGAAAAGGGTACTTTGAGCCCCTTAACTGTTGAAATGATTCATGAATAATGTTAGTCTTAAGGAATTTTCTGGAGAATTTGGCTTTTGTTTAAAGTGTTTTTGTAGTATGGTTTTGAATCAATTTTCATGTTTTGGCTTGGGATTTTAAACACTTGTATTTCCAATGGCTATAAGTACTCACAGTGCTTTGAGCAATTCCTTCTTTTTGAAGTTTCATATTTAGCCCTTTTGGCATTTTCCGGTGCCTATTGAACTGTATAATTCTTCTTATTGTATTTGGAATACTTCATTCTTCATTTATACCTAGAATTTTCAAACTTTGATATATTCTTTTGATTATTGTATGTTATAATGTTTCTTGTAGAATTTTAAATACTTCATTCTTCATTTACAAGTAGAATTTTCAAACTTTGTTGTATTCTTTTGGCTATTGAATGTGATACCGTTTCTTGTAGAATTTCGAATACTTCACTCTTCATTTACGACTACATTTATCTTATTTTTGTATATTCTTTTAGAGATTCTTGTACAATTCATTCTTCATGAAGTTCTTGATCTATTCAACATTGCTATATTCATGTGACTATTGAATTTGGCCATTCTTGTAGTATTCCAATCAATTGCTTCATATATACCTTGCATTATTAAACATTGATATATCCTGAGTTTATACATCCTTCCTCGAATGTTCACACATGATAAGTCGAAATTTGACGAGCAGATTTCAATTTTTATTTGCAGAAATTCTTAAAAAATAGTTGATTCTTTGAGCATGACATAAAAACAAAAAGTAAATAATCTAGAACTAGGATATAGAAATCTTTAATATTATCATATATAATAGGGATAGGGTATGTTATAATAGGGAAAAAAGAATATAAATAATGTCTAAGTATAATCAATTTAGTAAATATTTATTTATTAAAAGGTACAAATTTAATAGCATTATCGTTTATATAATAACTGTAATAAAACGAGAAAAAAACACGTTAAAATTTTATTGCACTCAAAGATTCTTTTTTTTTCCCATTTACAAGTAGTATTATAAGCCATTGTTTGCTTTGTTTTTCTAAAGACAATAGCTCTTTGAAGAATATTATAAATCTTTCTCCAGATGAAATACTGCAGAAATTTGTACGCGGATTATTTAACTTCCGATACTTTTACCCATTGACTTGGATCTAGCTGTGTCATTATGTAATATGATGTAGTTCTCTTTTTATTTCTTCGTTTCATATCTCGTGTTGGAGTCCGGCCAAAACGTTCTCCGTTCCCGGACCAAATCCCCCTCGGTTATTTTTAAAATACCAAACGGTGGCGCTGGTTTCCAAAGGCTCTGTCTTTAGCCTCCATAGCTTTATTGATTTGTCTGAGACGTCCTTTCTGCCTAGCGGTTATAGTCTTCCGGTCCTGGACAGTATGGCTGCTGAATCCTAAATGTCCTAGTATGTCCGGCAAATGAATGGGAAAGGAATTTAGAATGAAAGAAAACAAAGCGGAACTCTTTTTATTCCATTAATTTATTTGGGAAAATTTGCGTTTACGAGATATTTTGAGAGCATCGTAAATTTGAGAGAAAATCCATCAATTTTGAATTCGAAATGCCGATTTTTCAGCGCCAAACGATAATGCTACCTCTCGTGACTCTCCATTTTCCCAAAATCCTTTGCGCGCAAGGTCGACGGTTGAGTAAATGGCTAACACGAGGAAATTCGCTAATTCGAAAGGAAAACACCACAGCGTTCGGTAGCACCTGTTCTGCCAGCAGCATGGGGATTAATAATCAGAAGATGTATTGTGATCGGAGGGAATCCACTAAGCGCAACAAATCCACGATGACTGGAATAAATTTAGTCAATAATCCCATACAATTTAAGGTAAGATGTTTATTTTATTCGAATTCTGATTAAATAAAACAATTTTTAATTAATTGTTTATTATCGTTTGATATTTGTTGTTGCGCGATTACGCTTTCGAAAAAATAATTAAACATAGAAGTAATTCGAAAAAAGTAAAAATTCGAACATCGAATTGTTATTATTTCTTATTTAAACAGCTGTCATTTGTTTATAAGTTTTATTTTTTTTAAAAATATAATTAGTTTCTCTCATTTATAAAAATGTTCGTTTTATTTTAAATGATTCGTTTTTTTGAAGTTTTTCATTCTATAGAATTCTAAAATATTTTTTATTTGGAAAATCTAAATATGTTTGGCTTTGAAGTTTTAAAAATACGTCATGATGTTGTTTTAAATGATTTTTAAAAATAAATAAAAATAAGTTTGATTTCTTTTTAAAGTATTTTACATACTCTGACGTATTTTTGATGAACACATTTGAAAATAATTTTGTTCTTAATTCTTAGTTCTTATTTTTTTTTTAATATTCGAAAACTTAACATCGTGTTATAAATATTTTTATGAATTCTTACAGGTGATTTTACGGATCAGTTATTCCTTACAAATAATTTTTGATTAATTTTATTTACTAAAATTCTTAAGGATTTAAAACAAATCATTTATAATGCTTGAATATTTTTAAAATAGTCGATATTTTTTTATGGTAATGCTTTTAAATTTAATTATCGATCGTAATTAATATACATTATAAGAAAATATAAAAATGTATAATAATTTTGAAAACAATATGTTTCTATTGATTATAAAGCTGGATTAAAAATAGTCATTAGCGTATATAGAATTTGAAGATCAATCATGATTAAATACATAGCATAGATGGTTCCATTTTCAAAGGGTAGGGAAACTGAAATAATTCCCGCACCCCTTCTGTATTTAGGATTCGAAAATCAAATTTTTCTTTCAATAAAATATACACTTATTGAAAAGCAATTAGATTAAAATATCCTTTTTTTAACATTATAAAAATTTGATCCATAGAATTTCTATGTTAAATCAGATTATTAACCTAGCATTAAATTCGCAATGTGTTTTGTTAAAAATATATATTTTATTTTAATCAATTTTATTTTTTTATAATTTTAAATTCGAAATTTTTAAACTGTAGTTCACGATCAGATGATTATCATATTATACATTTCGAAAACTGTTTTTTCTTGGTTATTGGTTAAGGAAAACAATTTTATTCCATAACTTCATATAGTTGGCTGTATTTATAGATTTTAAATATCCTCAAAATTTTGACACAGTTTTTTTTTAATCCGAAAAGTTTCTTAATAATTGAAATGCCTGTAAGTGAAACTAAATTAACATTTTTTATGAAGCGAAAGTTTTCCAAATTGAAATTTTATTTGTACACATCAATTCTTGTATTTCTAAGAAACTGGAACACTTCTTCCTTAATCATCATATACAGAAATGAGAATTTTGTTTTTAATGTATTATATATTTTAACCACATTGCTAGTTAGCTTAATTATAGGAATTTTTGTATAAAACTAGGCGAAGATTATTTTCTTTTACAATATTTTCCATTTTGTTTATTGACAGAAATAATAAAGGTAAAATGTATTGCTTTGTTTTGTTCACAAAAAAAGAAAAAAAAAGTCATCATCATACAATATTTATTTTCAAAAAATAAAACATATTCACTGAATTGCACCTAAAGAATTAAATCGATAATTATATTTAAGTGATAATCGGCAAATCGATAATTAATATTTAAATGATAATCGGTAAATCAATAACTAATATTTAAATCGAATTAAATCCAATCATAAGTACATAATAGTAATAATTTTTTTTTCTAGTAACTTTTAAATGAAATTAAAAAATGCTGGACCAAGTGTGTTACATTTTCATAAACATTAAGTTTTTTTCTAAAAATTAAAAAATATATATCCTAAAAATATATCCAGTTCTAATTCGATAAATGAAAGCAATATGTTTTAAATATTTAATTCAAAAGTATCATTTGACTCTATAATACATGAAAAAATATTTTAAAAACATTATTTGATTATTGAAATCTAGGTATAAAAATTTAATTATATTGATATTCATAATAGATTTTTAGTGAAGTTATTTCTTATTCGATTGCATATTATTTTTATTCGATTGTTATATTACTTTCATTCGATTGTACATTAAATTTATTCGATCTCAATCATTAAAATAGCAAAAATAAAATTGGTAGGAATTTTAAAAAATCTTACTTAAAGTTAAATTTTTAAAAAAATGTTTATTTAAAAACTTACGCTGTGAAAGAAATTAATTTCAAAAGCATAAATGTATATACTTAGAGAAATAAAATTTAATAAATATTTTTGGCATATGGGAATTATAAATATTATCACCGTAATGCATTAAAATATTTCGTATTTATTAAATTAATTACTAAAAATTAATTTTTTTTATTGTTAGGATTTTCATTCATGTCAAAAAGTCGTAATTTCTTAAAAGAAGATTTTTTTTTTTTTTTTTTTTTTTTTTGAAAAAGGCACCTGATTTAAAATTTATAAAAATAACGTTTGAAAATAACGTCGATAAAACGTCTGAAAACAACTTCGATAAAACGTGTGAAATTAATGTCAAGAATAACGTCTGAAAATGTCAAAAATTACGTCTGAAAATAACGTGAAGCAATAACGTCTGAAAATAATGAAGCAATAACGTCTGAAAATGTCAAAAATTACGTCTGAAAATAACGTGCAGCAATAACGTCTGAAAATAACGTGCGACAATAACGTCTGAAAATAACGTGCAGCAATAACGCCTGAAAATAACGTGCAGCAATAACGTCTGAAAATAACGTGCAGCAATAACGTCTGAAAATAACGTGCAGCAATAACGTCTGAAAATAACGTGCAACAATAACGTCTGAAAATAACGTGCAACAATAACGTTTGAAAATAACGTGCAGCAATAACGCCTGAAAATAACGTGCGACAATAACGCCTGAAAATAACGTGCGACAATAACGCCTGAAAATAACGTGCTACAATAACGCCTGAAAATAACGTGCAACAATATTTAATTCAGAATTATCATTTGACTCTAAAATTCAGAAAAGAAACATTTTAAAAACATTCTTTGATTACTGAAATCTAGATATAAAAATTTAATAATCTTGATATTCATAATAGATTTTTAGCAAAATTAATTTTTAAGATATGTATCTGAAAATAACATTAACAATAACGTCTGAAAAAAACGTCAAAAATTCTCTTGCATGTTAAATTTAATAAATTCAATAATAATTCTCGTGTCAGTAAATCTGAATCCATTTCACCTCTTTTATGTGGAGGAAACGTAAACATTTCCTTCACCTGCCACAAAACAAAAGATTTCTCCTTTGAAAGCTGATGCATGTGATTTAAGGCGGAAGAGAAATTGCGTCATTAGCAAAGCCGAGCAAATTCGCTCGGGCGAAAGGAAGCTATTCTTCGGTTTCCTGTAGTATTCACACTCCGTATCAACATATTCATCTTCGGGAATTTTGCACATGACTCATGGGAACATTTGATTTCCTTGAGAATGATAGTTTCTAGACAATTACGTCTGTACGAATTTGAAATTAAAAATGTTATTTATCTGACAGACGTTAGCGAGTATTTTGAGTGGTATTTGTTTTTTTTTTCAAATGCCTAGCACTTTAACCTGAAAGTATTCAGTACTGGAATAATAGATAACAGAAGCAGCGTTATTCAGTAAGATGCTACACTGCACCCACTATGTGGTAATGCAATTTTAAACAAATACACCAAGAAAAGATATTTGTAAGTTCGCATCTTTGCTTGATGGCAATTGGCTCGAGCTCTGAAATTTGGTACCACGAGCTTCAGGTCCGAATCCTGGCGATGGATGGATGTTTGTGAGTAATTTGGAATTCACATTAAACTGTAGACTCCGGTGTAATTAGCCTAAAGTGTGCACAAAATGACCATTGAGTGACAAACCAAACCAATTATTCAGGAGGTAGGGCGGCCTAATGGCTCATTGGTCAGTACTCTCGCCTTTGGTAAAAAAAAAGCTTCAGGTTCGAATCCCGATGGTGCCATGGATGCTTGTTGGTGGTTCGGAGTCCCCGTTGAACTGTAGGCCCTTGTCTAATTAGCCTAAAGTGTGTAAAAATGACCGTAGAGCGACAAACCAAACATAAACTCATCCACTGGAGAGGGTGGCCTGATGGCCAATTGGCTGCGCTCTGGTCTTTGGTGCTTCAGCTTCGTATCCTGGCAGTGGCATGGATGTTTGTTAGTGGTTTGGAACCCACTTTATAACCATTGGTATAATTAGCCTAAAGTGAGCAAAAAAATGACGTTAGAGCGACAAACCAAACCGAATCACTATTTCGATGAATATTTTATAAAAGTAAACCAGGAAAAACGTCAGCTCAAACTAATAAATTCAAATTAGATAATAAAATTGAAAAACATTGATTCACTGAAATGTTAAATATTTAACAAAAAACAATTGGGCCCCAAGGGGATTGTGACCGTAACTTTGAACATTTTTCACTTTGGGTTTTTTTTTTGGGGGGGGGGGGGTCAAGCCCGTCAGCCACCTCTCTGTTCGCTAGAATACGATGATGCATTTGGACATTCAGAATAACCTGAAGCCAAATAATCTTTAAATTTCTTATTTTTTATTGCTTTTATTCTTATGTATTTTGTTATATATATTTTTTTATCCCATATTAAACAAAATATGCACTAAAAGAGATCGCACAGTATAAATTCTGCAAAATATATTTCAATAAAGATATGCCATGTCTAATAATTCTAATGTTATATTAACTATGAGCCCTTGAAATCAGTATGTAACATTTCTTTTTAATTATAATAAATTTAAAAGCGATTTATTCACAATTACACTTTAATATAGTTTTAAAATAAATTTTTAATGACTTTTAATGTTGAATTGCAAAATTATTTATTGCTTTTGAAATACAATGTCCGAAAAATTGAACCCAATTTTGAAATAAAATTTCACTAAAAAAACAAAAAAACACCCTAATTTAGAAATAACTTGTTTGATAATTTTTTTTTATTTTAAAAAAGTAAGAAATGGGATTACTAATTTTCTAAAAGACTTTTTAAATAAATTAAAAATACTTGATTTATTTTTGAAATTAAAATAATGTATTTAAGTGTATGATAAGCAAAATCGTAATTTTTTACCTTTTATTTTAAGGACTTCAAATAAAAAGTAATGTCAAAATGTAATCCACTTTACAAATTTCCCCTGAGGTTTTTAGAGTAACTTTCAAATCCCATTTCATATCAGTAAAAGTATTATGATTGTTATTTTTATCATTTTATGTGTTGTTATATCACGATGTACTTTTATAAGCATGAAGAAATAAAAAATATTAAAATAAAAAGGTTGTTGGTAGATGGTGAATTGTTTCGTTAAAGTGCCTGCAATAATAAATGGTTTGTCTTTTTGAGTAATACCTTTTTTTTTTATAAATATAGAAAGTGGAAGAATTTTAAAGAGTGAAGTCACCACAATTATGACGGAGTGACTAGCGCTCAGGCGCTCAGTTCCACAGGATTCGAGTTCGAGTCCCGGCGGTGCCATGGTTATTTAATAGTGTTCGGAATCCATTTTAAACCGTAGGTCCCGGTCTAGTATGACTACTACTACACTACACCACATCACTGTGTCTAGAGCTGAGTTGCCCCTTTACAGTTTGGGAATGATGTGGGTGAGAAGTCTGACTGGATTCTGTGACGATCTACGGTCATACGAGACCAGGACCTACGGTTTAAAGTGGATTCCGAACCGCTACCAAACATCCATGGCACCGCTGGGTCTCGAACTCGAAACCTGTGGTACCGAGGGCCAGAGCGCTAGCCACTCGGCCATCAGACCCCTTGATCTAATATGAGTGTAGAGTGTTGGGCGTAGGGCTGACAACCCAATCCCGTAAAAAAGAACTCGTGTTTCTTAATTTGCCAGTAGGCAGACGGCGTCGGCCCGACCATGGGACTGTTGAGCCACTGATGATGGTGATGAATTCTTCATGAAGACTAATGCATGAAAAAAAATCAACGGCTCAAATTATCTTTAGTTTGAAATTATATCTATCATAACCTGTCATTTTAGGACAATGATTTCTGATCTGTATTAAATCAAAAAATGGTTGAATTTAATTCACCAAATTGAAAAATTTCGGTACTTTTATTTATCATTTAATGCTATTACAATGCATAATTTTTTATTTAAACAAATAAAAAGTTGACTATTTAAATTATAAATTGAAATCATGTCTAAAGTTTAATTTCACCATCATAACAAAGTGGTTTTTATTTTCGATTAAAGATGTAATTAGAATTTTATTAAAAAAAATTAAAATAGGAAGTTAATAATTGCTATTAATTTCACATTATTATGAAAAGCATTACATTAATGAAAGTGGGAAGTTTCATTAATAATAATTATAATTAAATGTGAAGTTAATTATTTTTCCTATGAACCAGAACAAAGAATAAAAACATATACATGATTAAATCGAGTTGAGGTGTTTAACTTCTAGTTAGTTTAAATTCAGAATTAAAGAAAAAAATTTATTTTTTAAGACTTTATTAACCTCATTTATAAAATTAATCATCAGAAAGTTTATTATTTTGGAAGACTTCTTACAAATAACTCAATCTTTAAGAAAATCATTATAAATTCTATTTTATTTAGATTCTAATACTTGCTAAATATTTTAATCTATTAATCGTTTTGGTTAAAAATATGTTGTTGCTATTTTCCTTTACTGAAGAATTTTCTTGTTTTTTTTCGGTAATTTCTTTAAAAATGTACACATGAGAAAATCTAAGTAATCTTAAAACGGTTTCATAAGAATTTTCTTGTGTTTCCAGAACTTCTTTCAAAAGGTACACAAGAGGAAATCTAAAACAGTAGCAAACTGAATCGGTTTTTGTTCATTCATTTTCAAATATTCAATTTCATTTTGAAATCTTTTACTTGGCCACTTTTATGGGTCTTTTTTTTTTATGAAAAAGTCTATGCATTTACATATTTGTTCTATATTTACTTGATTATATATATTTTAGAATATATATTTATAAAACAACGTTAAATATTATCTAATGATAAATTCCATTTAATGATAGAAGAAAATATAAATAACAGATAATTATTTCGGCAAAAAATAAAATTCTCATTACGAGCAAAATACTGCTTTTATTTATGATTACAGGATTCAAGTTAATCCATAAATACATAATAAATGATTGCTATAAAAAATGAAATACATAAACACTGTAATCTGTCGTTTAAGTGTTCCAAAGTTATACGCAAAATAATTTTATCTCAACTTTTTTCTTCCTTCTTTACAAACATCTGCTAATTATAAATGACCGATAAAAATGAGTCATTGTTTTCTTTTTCTTTTTATCTTTTAAGTAAATATTGTAGTTGGGGAAGAAATATCTCCAGTATGCAGGAAATCATTAGTCATACACGTATTAGTCTGGCCATGTATTAATCTAGAATTTCATAATCTTTGATTTTTTTTTCACTCTATCAAGGTGTGACAGAATTTTTCCATTATCTTAAGATAATTTCCTTTTAGAATGAAAAAAAAAATGTGATACGAGCATTAAAAAACACTTTAATTTTTGCGGGAATTGACCTAAAAAATAGAGGTAATTGTTTGAATAATATTATCACTCAAATCTGAAAGTAAAAATGAACTTTATCAATTAAGAATTTATTTTTACATGTCCTACTAAGAAAATTAAGAAAGTATTGGATTATTCTATTCACACTTTTGTAAGACTGAGCTACAATGTTTTCTATCTCCCTGATTTGATCAAGAAACTTTTTAAATGTATAATAATATATTTTTAATAGTTTAATCTTAAATGTTTTATATATTTAAGTTATTTTAATATAATATTTAAGTTATTTTGTTTAAATATTCATATATTTAAACAAAATCAATCTTTTCATCGTTTAATTTTAGCCAGATGAAAATTAATTACTTTAACAAAGTAAAAATTTCCGAAAGTTTAAATAGTTCTTTCATTTGAAAAAAGAACCTTCGGTTTATTAAACTTATTACTCACTAAAAAAAGAAAAAAAATTACTTTTTAACCTCTGCTTAATTATTTTCAATAGAGAATATGAAATGGAGATAAATTTAAACCGTTTCTGGTTCTAAGTTTAATAATAACTTTAGCTTTCTTATCACAATTGATACTTTTATGTTAACATTTATCACCCTTGAAATTATGGGTTTTGCTTTGGATAGCGGATTTTTTTATTTCCTTGATCCCGTTTTCCTTGTCCATCATTAGTTTTTCGTTTCCTTGATCACTTTTAACGTTTCTTACTGCTTTATTTATTTCTTTAAAATTTCTTTCAAAAACTATTCTTATTGGCTTATTTAAATTTCTTTCACAAGCTATTCTTATTGGTTTATTTAAATTTCTTTCACAAGCTATTTTTATTGGTTTATTTAAATTTCTTTCACAAGCTATTTTTATTGGTTTATTTAAATTTCTTTCACAAGCTATTTTTATTGGTTTATTTAAATTTCTTTCACAAGCTATTTTTATTGGTTTATTTAAATTTCTTTCACAAGCTATTTTTATTGGTTTATTTAAATTTCTTTCACAAGCTATTTTTATTGGTTTATTTAAATTTCTTTCACAAGCTATTTTTATTGGTTTATTTAAATTTCTTTCACAAGCTATTTTTATTGGTTTATTTAAATTTCTTTCACAAGCTATTCTTATTGGTTTATTTAAATTTCTTTCACAAGCTATTCTTATTGGTTAATTTAAATTTCTTTTACAAGCTATTATTATTGGTTGATTTAAATTTCTTTCACAAGCTATTCTTATTGGCTTATTTAAATTTCTTTCATGCTAATAATTAAATAATATAAAATTGCTCTCAAAGATCGTCTGGTGAAAGCAAATTTATTTACAAAATTACATATTTATTTACAAAATAATAGAGTAATTATTAAATAACTTTAAAAAAATTAAAAAATATAAATTCAAAATTAAAATTAATTCAGAAAAAAATTAATTCAAAGAAAAAATTAATGTAGAATTGTTAAGATCGTCTGGGGAAACCAAAGATAATTTTATTTCAAACTACGAATTAAATTTTTCAAGAAAAGAAAATCGTTTGGAATTCTAGAATTCTTTTATTAATTTTATTTTTTTTTAAGATTGCTTTTTATGCGTTTTGTTCTTACATTAAATTCTAAATTTTATCAGTAATCTTTATATTTGCCCATCTGATTAAATTTTTTATTTATTTATTTTTATTTTCTATGGAAAATAATGATAAAATCTGTTGTTCCGATATAATTCAAATGCTCAATATTAAAGATACTCGAAGCGTGAAATTATTTTAAAAATATTTTTAGCAAAAGCGTTTCTTTCTACAAACAAAAGATATTTCCTCAATAACTGCTCCAAGTCAAAAATAGCTTCTTGCTCAATCTCTATTCAATGACGAAATGGCAGGTGAAAATGCAGAAAACAATAAAAGGAGGAATCTGTTCAAAAGTAGGCTAATGTTTTATTTTCTAAATTGTATGTTATTAAATTTTTAATACAAATTATGCTGTCAACAAAGTCTAGTAAAAAAAAAAAAAAATTCCACTAAATTCAGCATTATTTATCAGAGAAATATGACATTTTACAGGGCATTAGATATCGGTCGTAATTCTTGCATAGACTTGCAGGTCTTTTAGTTCTTTCAGTTTTATTAATATTCTAAATGTTACGTTGAAATGTTGTAACTATTTTGAAATTTATTGTTCTGAAAGAATTGTTAAAAAAATTATGAAAGTTCTTTTTATTCCATGGGGGTGATTTAGAACCTGGTTTTTTCAAATGATTTCATTCTTTTCGAGAATTGGATTTTTATGGAAAAAAATATATTACTAATTAGCTAAATTTGAAAAATAAATTTAGAAACATTGTTTTTGGCAGTGTTTAGAATCAAAAAACAATGAGCTAGATTTGAAAATTAAATTTTTAAAAATTGCTTTTGTTAATGTTTGGAATCAAAAATAAACAATTAACTCGTTTTGAAAAGTAAATTTAAAAAATTGTTTTTATCAAAATGTGTTTGGAATCAAAAATAAACATTCATATTGATCTTTTAGTTTTGAATAAACAGTTTACTGATAAATTTTATTTTTCAATTTTCAACTATTATTGAATCAAAAATTTATTTTAATTAAACCAATTGTAATATTTTTACACCTAACATTCATTGCAGGTTTTGCAATGATCTAAAATCGATTTTCTTTTTGTGTATCGTCTATTCCAAAAAATGGTAAACTTTGACCTTTCTTCTTGTTATCCATTACGTAATATTTCCTGCGGATACTTAGTTTTATTAGTAGCATAACTTAGTTTTTAGAAGCATCCTAGGCTTTTCAATAAGATATTTTAAAAGCCTAGGATGCTAGAAATTTTTTATTTGATTTTAAAATATTATTTTCATTATATTAAGATGAATAATTTTATTTAGATACCTTAATTAAAATTCTATTTCAGTTTTTATATTTCTCTAGAATTAGATTCGATTAACCACTTTTCCAAGAGTTTTCGAAATTTTCTCTCTAATCGTTTTGAATATGATTTTGACAATAGTTCATGCCTCCTTGGAAATGCAGTAAATCTTATTTTTGTTGAGTTGATACGTTTAATAGGAAAACCCGTTGATATATTATTTGTGAAGGATTACTACTTACAAATAAATGAATATCTTTCACAAATACTATACTGTTTCAAAAATGTAATAGTTTTTGCATACTATTAACGTAAAACTGAAGCTAAATTTTAGATCTTATTATTAATTTGCAATTGGGTATTTATGTGAACATATAAACCTGACTTAATTTTAAAAAATTGTACAAATGTAGTGAAAACTACTGGAAAATATAAAAAAGGAAATCTAAATATATAAAAGGAAATATAGAAAAAGAACATGATATAATTCTTAAATTCTATAATAATATAGTTAATCTAGAATTTTTTCCGTTTAATTTTAAAATATTATCCTTTTTTAACCATGAGGCCTAATAGCCAATTGGCTAGCACCCTGGCCATTGGATCCCAGGCTTCAGGTTCGAATCCTGGCGTTGGCATGGATGTTTATTAGTAGTTCGGTATCCACGTTAAACTGTAAGTCCCTGTCTAATTTCCTAAACATAATCATATAAATTATATACATAAATTTATATATTTTACAACAAAAAAATCGTAAAAGATTTACATATTCATTACACATGAATTTACATGTACGTAACTTAAATTAAATAACATATACGCAACATAAATTACATAACATATACATAATATATAAATTACACTACATGTACATAAATTTACATATTTTACAACAAAAAAAGCCTAAAAATTAATGAGTTGATCTCAGCAATCAGTTTCATTTGATAAATTACTTTACCAATTCTTAATTATGCATACAAAATAAGAGGAAAATCATCCAAATTACAAAATTATCTAGACTGAATATAATCCTTATTTTTTTTTTTTGACAGAAGATGAAATCACATCAAACGTTACAATCAAAACTCTAAACAATTGGAAAAATAAAGTCAAAGGCGGAAAAAAAATTTCTTCCAATCCAATTCTCTAAGGATGTGCGTTTCTTTCTCATCAGACTAAATCAAAAAAACAAAATCTCTAGAAAGAAGGAGGAAAATAAAAAAAAGCTCAAATCCGGTAGACAGGTCATGTCCTCTATCGATTTGTCGACCGAGTCTAAGCTACAAAAAGGAATATTTCCGCCCACTAGAGCGAAGTAGGAAAAATAGAATTGTCAGGAAAAAGAAAAAAAGAAAGAAAAGATTACTTGGAACTCCCCGAACAACAGAAAGCGCTCGCACGTAACGCACGAACCTGGAACCGAAAGGCAGTTCAAGGAAGTCATTTTGCAAAGATTAAGATCGTGCTTTAAGAGAAAAAAGTTGTGGTTGCCTGCTAACGGAAAAATTTCAATTAACGGTTTGTGTCGAGCCAGACATACTTGAAAACGAAGAGATAATGATCGATAATTTTTATTTCCCCCTACCTATCTTATCTTTTATCATTGGGATTATGTTATAATGTATCTCGCAAAATCTCTGATGAGTAATATGAGGATATATTGGATAGGTTGGATTTATTTCCCTCCGGCAAAGCTTTCAAAAATAATTTAATCGATTGTGACTGATAAAATCCTACAACTACTACACCACAACACATTACATCACTGTGCCTAGAGCTGAATTGCTCCTATACAGTTTGGGAACGATATGGGTGAGAGAAGTCTGACTGGCCTCAGTAACGCTCTACGATCATATTAGATGGGACTTACGGTTTAAAGTGGATTCTGAACCACTACAAACATCCATGGCACCGCCGGGACTCGAACCCGAAACCTAGCACCAGAGTGCTAGCCTCTCGGCCATTCAGGCTCCAACTGAATTCTAAAGAAATTTATAACCGAAATTGATTGTAGAATACATTTATACATCAAGTATGCCACAATATAGAGGTACAATTATAGAGGTCTAATGACCAATTGGCTAGCGTTCTTTCTTTTAGTACCACAAGCTTCAGGTTCGAATCCTGGCGGTGACATGGTTGTTTGTAAGTGTTTCGGAATCCACGTTAAACAGTAGATACCGGTCTAACTAGCCGAAAGTGTGCAAAAAATGACCGTAGAACAGTAAGCAAAACAAAATCATCGATTATTTCTGAAAGGGTGATTGTAATGCACTCCTCAATCCCGTATCGTAACTTTGTTCATGTGCGTGATGATGACTTTCATGCATTATTAATAGATAAATTTTAATTTCTTTTAAATCTCATTTTAAAATTTTCATCTTTATTTAATTTTCATTTACATATAATAATATACTATAAGAAATATCAAAATAATATTAGGTTTTGTGTAATAAATTTTTTGGAATCGGGCGGTGAATTTATTACGCCAGTAATAAATATAGTATTTAAGAATTAAGTTTTAATGCGTAAATTCAGAGAGTTTAATTGGGCTACAGTCTCTCACTCCGAGAGGAACTATGTTTAGCTCAACCTTGCATATTAGTTGGCCGTCAAACTATAACCTCAAGAGAAAGTATATCTAGCACAATCCTGAACTTCTTTGTGCACCCTGCGCTTAGCCGAGAGTACCAACTCGGAAGTAGTATCGGATAAATTCTTAACATTTTAAAAGATTTTTGTTGTTGTTATCATTATTTATTATTCATGTCGTTGCAATTGATATTCGTTATTGAATAAGGAACTTCTCAGTTCTCTTCTCGTAGTGATAATTTTCAATTGTGGGATAATTTGGTGTAAATTATCTCACAATTGAAAATTATCACTACGACAATGAATTCATCATTTCTTTACGAAAAGAAAGAAATACTTGAACCTATCTTTACTATCTACAAATTACACATACTTCAAGAAACTTAAATATTAATGATATGGATAGTCTTGCAAACAAAAACTTCTCAACAAGTGAAAACATTATCGATAACTCGATATTCAAAACACTACGCCCAGCGTTCACAAATCTATGAAAATAGAAGTACCATAATTAAGCCGGACCGAGGCACACCCTCCTGACATGCAAAGGGTTTGTGACCTACTGACCGACTTTGAAGGGCAAATCCTTTCTCTCTCTTCTTGGAGATGATGTCATGCACATGAATGGACGGATGGTGCTCGGCAGATTGATTCTGATTATTATGCGTGTTTGAAGAAGTCTGCAGGGCATAAATGAATTCTGCTGTTTCCGTTAAGTCGTTACGGATGCATTAGGTCTTCGTGACTCCTTTGTCTTTTAGAGGGTAGATTAAGGTTGGTTTCAATTGAAATATCAAATAATTGAATGTTGCATCATAAGGAAAACCTTCCATGTATAATAATTAAGTTCTAATGGAATTATTTTCCTTCTTTTTTGTGAGCTTTGTCTCTCTGAGAAATGCACGTATTTATAAAAGGCAGGGCAAAAACTTGGTTATACACGTAAAGGTGAAAAAAGTCTCGGAAAATATCTAACATGTGTATGTACAATAGTATTTGGTCTTATTTTTGTAGTAATCCACAGCAAAAATATTCTTCTTCATTGACGTAACAGCCCCATGGTGGGCCAACGCCGTCGGCCTACAGGCAGATTCCGAAACAGGAGATGTTTTATTTATACTGGGTAGGGTTGTCAGCCCTACGGATGGTGTTCTACAGTAATATTAGACCGGGACCTACGTTTTAAAGTAGATTCCAAACCATTAGAAATATGCATGGAACACGTCGGGACTTGAAACCGAGCCTGTGATACCAAAGGTACCTATCCTGTGGTACCAGGGAGCTATCCAATTAGCAATCAGGCCGCACTATTTCCGTTAAGTCGTTATGGATGTATTAGGACTCCGTGACTCCTTTGTTATTGAAAAGGTAGATTAAGGTTGGTTTCAATTGCAGCTTTCAATTATTCCAAACTTCGTCACAGGAGACCCTTCTGTCCAGAATAATTAAGCTCTAATGGCAAAGTATTACTTTCCTTTTTTTGTGTGTATGCTTTGTCTGTATGAGGACTGCACGGATTTGGGAAAGGGAGGGCCATAACTTTGTTGCACATATACGAGTGAAAAAAGCATCGGAAAATATATGACATGTTGTCGTTGTTACTAATCCCCCTAGTGCAGGATAACCTATACCAAGTCCGTAAGACCCCGTCGTTAGTCGACTGGTCCATGGATAGGGGTAATGAGCAGCTTAGCGAGGAACCACGAGGTCAGCAAATTGACGAAACCTCAAGAGCGCTATACGACCCTATTAGACCGGGTCCTACGGCTTAAAGTGGATTCCGAACTGCTATTAACATTCAAGGCACCACCGGGATTCGAATCCGAAACCTGTGATACCGAGCGCTAGACATTCAGCCATTCAGGCCTATATCTAACATCCGTATGCATAATAGTATTTGGTTTAATTTTTGTAGTAATCAACCGCAAAAGAGATTTTTCATTGGCGCAACAACCCCATGTTTGGGTCAAAGCCGTCTGCCTATTGACAGATTTCGAGATAGGAGATGCCTTTATTTCTTACTGGGTTGGATTGTCAGACTTATGCTCAATGCTCTACAGTCATGTTAGATCAGGCCTTTCGGTTTAAAATGGATTCCGAACCACTACAAACATCCATGGCATCCACCGGGAATCTGAAATCTGTGGTACCAAAGGTCAGAGTGCTACGTAATTGGCCATTAGGCCGAACTATTTCCGTTAAGTCGTTTTGGATGCATTAGGACTTCGTGACTCCATTGTCTTTGAGATGGGCTGGTTTCAACGAATGCTGAGTCATAAGGAAAACTTTCCATCCAGAATAATTAAGCTTGAATGGCATTAAGTTATTATTTTGTTTCTTTTTTTTTTTTGTGAGCTTTGTTTATATGAGGAATGCACGAATTTACGAAAAGGGATTGTAATAATTTGGCTGTATACATGCGGGTGAAAAAAGTCTTGCTAAATATCTAATATGTATGTGTATAATAATATTTGATTTTTGTAGTAACCAATCGCAAAAGTGATTAAAAATGTTTTGGCTATTGATAGATTTTTTTCATATATTCATCCTTAAAAATATTTGACGCAACAATTATTACTTAAAATTAATAATATAAACAAATAATATAAAAAAAAAATTTAAGTCAATTCCTACTTTTACTATTACTTTAGTACTTTACTACTACTTTTACTATATTGCAGAAATGTCCTTTACTAATAAAGTTTAAATTTTGCTTTTACATTTAACGCCATCTATTTTTAGATACATGCAACTTAAATGTAAAAAACACTAAAATTAATTAATTAAATTTAATTAATGAATTAATATTTGAAAAAACTGTATTAACATCCATTGTCATCCACTACAAGTTAAAAAAATCTATTTGGACTTGAGTGGACTTGGACTTAATAAAAAGTATTTTATTAATGATTAACGAAATTATATATAGGGAGAGTGTGAGCTAATGGAAGGAATTGAAATAAACAAATAACTAGAAAATTTCCTCACTTTAAAATTTTGTTTTTTAAAGTCAATGAATTAAAATAAAAAAATGTTAATAATAGTTAATAGATGTTCAATACATTTAATTATTCTTTTTTTCATTTTACTTTTCTAGGTATAAAAAAATGAAAAAAAAAATTATTGATTTAAAATCAACTTGTTGTGAGGAAGTATTTTCTGAATAATAAATTTGTTTAGATTTATTTGATACTATCATGCACATAATTGTTATAAATGTGCCACTATTTTTTGTTAACTGGTTCATTAATTAATCGCTAATAGTGCATCAATGATTTCTAGTTATATTCGTGTAATGGTATACTAGACTAGCAAACAAATAATGAAAAAGGATTATGAACAAATATAAGAAATAGTTAGTTTCAAAATAGTTGATTACTCTACTATAATATAAAATTGAGTTTTGAAATTTACTATTCTAAAAAAGAAAAATAATTTATTTTGCCTTAAATTATGCAGTTTTTCAGGAAAGTAGTGAATTGCGTTTGTTTTTCAACATATTTTGTGTGTCTTGCTATAGTTTCACTGTAAGAAAAAAATGCTAATTTCACTACCAACATTGAAGCAATTTTTTTTCCAAGGACAAAATTAGCATTCATATTCGAAAATTAAGTCTAGACGGATAAGGGCAGAAAAAAGAAACGTGCTAAGATTAAAGTATGCGATATTAGATTGGAAACAAGTATATTGAGAATATACTTTTTGTGACATGGACAGCCATACAATTTTAAATCGTAGGACGCTGGTTCTCAAACTATGGGCATAACCCTTATGGGGTCATAACCCTTATGGGGTCCCAATGTTGTTACCATTGAGATTAGATCACCTTAAATAAAAGAAAAAATTAACGTAGAGCTCCCTGGGTAATGCTAAATGAGGAACAGCGGTGTAGTTGTTGCTTATGGCATAAAGATTAGCTGTCTCTGTATTGTCAGCTGCATTAGAACAACAACAAAACAAATTAACGTAGAAGAATATATGGATTAACACAAACTTCAAACCTTTTATTTCAAAATTACTTTTTAGTATAGAATTATTGATTTAAATGAATGTAAGGAATTATGGATTATTATTTCATAAACTATTTTTGAAAATATGTTTAATATTTAATTTGGATATTATCAAACTCAGTTAAAATAAAATATTTCCTGATATTTTCTGATCCTATATTAAATGAAAAAAATTTTTACGAGCTTTTTCGTTTTACAGATATAAATTATAATATTATATAAATTTACTAAATATTTATTATAATTAATAAATTATATAATATTTATCGTTATAGATTAATATATATCTTCACTATTTTAATTTGTTAAAGGGAGATTAAAGTTAACAAGTTTGAAAATTTTTGCCATATGCCATAAAAGCTTTATTAACTCTAATTTTCAATGAATCAAAGCAATCAAATCACACATCCTATGATGCAGACACATTATCATTAAGACAATCTTTACTGCCACCACTGTTGATCAGATAAAACGGCTTACTATTGAAAAAGACCTCTTAGATGCAAGTTAGTTTTTAAATAAATTAGAAAATTCCTTATGGCAAATGTATGTAGTTTTCGGAAGTTTAATTTTTCTTTTACCGAATTTGTAACAAAATCGCTGGTTTATCTCCAAATTAACGATATTTTATTTTCATAATGAAAATGTGTCAACTTGAATACGGTCATCGTCGGTTCAAAGATGTTAGATTTCTTGATGCTAAAGGCAATTTCGAACGATCACTTACAAGGATAGAAACTAGTACCAAAACAAGTTACTACTTATTCTGCAAAAGTAAAGAGTTTCAATAGATTTCTTTGTTTCTACTACTTTTGTTTCACTTTTGTTCTTTTAAGTGGAGTCTTCGAAACAAAAAAAAAAAGAAAATTATAAAAACGTGCACGACTGACTCTCCCAAGATGACGTCTGCAGAAACTTCGAAGTAATCTAAGAAACAAACTACGCCTTTCTAATATCTCTGACTTCTAAAAAAATGCAAACGTATTGACAATAATAAAGCGAAACCATCGTAACAACTTTCAAAATCTAAGATAGGTGCAACTACAACCATGTGACATGCAGACAGACGTAGTGAATAAAGACAATATGATCAACTCTTCGAATAGTGGAATAAAATCCAAAAGAAATTTTTGATATTTCTTTTCATGGATCTGTGGGGTTTTTTTACCATGCAACTAGTTTATCGTATTTTTAAATTTCTTTTAACATTCTCAATTTCTGTTTATTACGCTTTATTAGCATTTAATTGCTGTTAAATGCAATGTGGGTGTTACTTTTTTATTTTAGACGCAAAACATTGTTTTGGAAGCAAATTTGGTTTTTTGGCCCTTTAAAAAATACTCTCCTCAAAGTATATCATTCTCCACAAAACATTTCGACCAATAGGTTTATTGAATCGAGACATGGAAACTTTTGGTTCTGTTCTTTAGGTCGCCAATGGATACACCAAGTTTGAAAGCCCAAAGTAATAATTATTATTTCTCCCCAGCGACCAATTGCATAACTCTCTGGCCTTTGGTACCACGGGCTTCAGGATCGAATCCTGGTGGGGGCATGGATGTTTATTAGGCTAGCGCTCTGATTTCATGTTCGAATCCTGCGGTAGCATAGATGCTTGTCAGTGATACAGTATCCACTTTAAAACTGTAGGTCCCGGTCTAATTACCCTACAGTATCCATAAAATAACCATAGAGCACCAAACCAAACCTCATCCAGTAACTTCGGCTCGTGTATAATTTATCATATTTCAAAGAAAGACAAAAAAAAAAAAAAAAAAATTCCTTAAATCTAAACCTAGAAATATTTGTAAAAAAAAAAAAAAAAAAAATTCGTATTACTAATGAATAAATAATTGAAATATTTATTTCACAATTTTATATTAATGTAAATACTTAGGAAAATATTGCATTAAAATTGTCGTCTTTGTCATGAAAAGACATCATTAACCATCATCCTAAAGTGTGCACGAAATGATCGTAGAGCGACAAACCAAACCACTATTCCTTCCCCTCCCATCTTCGTACTCGTGCATAATTATCATACTTCTCAGAAACAAAAAGATTCCTGAGATCTAAATCTACAAATATTATATAAGAAAATTTTTTTACTATTACTAATGGATAAAAAAAAATGAAATAATTTCAGATTTATTTCCCAATTTTATATTAATGCAAATACTTAGGGAAAATATTGCATTTAAATCGCATAGTTGTCCTTGTCATGAAATTACTTCATTAATCAACATCCTAAAGTGTGCACAAAATGACCGTAGAGCGACAAACCAAACCAAATCCCCATCTCATAACTTCGTACGCGTGCATAATTATCATATTTCTAAAAAACAAAAAAATCCGTAAATCTAAACCCAGAAATATTTATAAGAAAAAAATTCATATTACTAATAAATAAAGAAATTATTTAATTTGCAGATTTATTTCACAATTTGATATTAATGTGAATACTGAGGAAATAATGCATTAAAATCGTCCTTGTCATATGAAACCTTATCATTAATCATCATCCTGTAATCACGTTTCCTCTTAGTCACTCGCATGCATAACACACACACCCATTGCTCCAGATCCACCTTGAATCCAAGTATATGCTCTATTTAGAGGATATCTATCGACAGACAAATCTGGGTTTTTTTTTTTTCTTTCTCTCTCAACCGTTTCGCTATAAGGAAGACAGCTTGTCGCTCGGGAAGAAGCGACAGGGGAAAGAATTCGTGATTGACGTCAGAACGTTTTCGTTTCGCTTTGCGGAAGGTGTAGTGTTGGAGGAAAAAAGAACTCTCCCAAAACAAATCTTTGAGCCTTCCTTGCTTAAAAAGTTGTTGCGTCACATGTTTCTGTATAAGTAGAGCACTAAAGGTTTATTTATTTATTTATTTCTTCCTTATTGCTTATTTATCTGTATTGTGAAACTGTAGATTTTTTTCCAATTCGAATTCTCAATTCTTTGTGTTTTGTAGAAATGGATTGTTTTCAGTTTTTGATAAACATGTTGGGTTGCTTGGATTGATTGTGATTTGTAGGAAATCTAATTAAAAAAAAAGTTATTTATCACCAAAAAAAAAAAATCATGTAGTCAAAAATCAAAAAATATGTTCCTGAAAGGATAAATCTAATTTCGTGCTTAATATTACAAAGATTAATAATTGATTTTTATAGTAGTCAATGGCAACTACAAAGATAATAAAAAAATTCTAAATTTATTCTAAAAAAATCAAGCAAAATTCATTCTAAATTTTAATAAATCCATTCAGTTTTCGATTTGTGTATACACTTGCACCTCTTTAAAATGATTTTTTTTTCACGGTATACTTTATTTTTGCAATGTAAAAACATAAACCATAAAAAAACATAACCATAAACATAAAAAAAAGTCCCGGCGGTGCCATGGATTCTTTTAGTGGTTTGGAATCCACTTTAAAACCATAGGTCTCTGTCTAATAGGACTGCAGTGCGTAGGGCTTATTATCCTACCCCAGAAAAAGCAAACATCTCCTGTCTCAAAATCTGCGATTAGGCAGACGGCCTTGGCTCACCATGAGGCTGTTGCGCCAATGAGGGAGAAAAAGCTATGAGTAATTTACAAAGTTTCATTTCGTCAACGAAGGACAGTAGCTGTCTGGCGAATAACAGGTTGGATTTTTTAATTAGGTTAGCTGAGCTCTGTAATCAGCAAGCGAGGCCCAACTGAAAGCATACATATCGTATAGAAGAGGATAAGCATATTAAAGCCTAGTACATTGTAAAGTCTATCTACTGGGCTGATAGGAAGGGAGAATGTGGTACAAATAGGAGTGTTCGTTTAAATTTATGGTGACAAAATGAAGGTGCAGTGTGGCAACCCCTTCCCCCTCCCTCAGTACACATTGGGTAAAACTGAATACAGTAGAACCTCTTTAAGTCGAACCTCGATAAGTCGAAAACCTCCAACTCGAAAAAAATTTTTGTTCCCTTCCCTTAAGGCCAGAAAACCTCCATTTCTCGAAATTTCAACCCTCTATAAGTCGAAATAATTAGTCATTTCCCACAAGCCCTTTTGGTATATATTTTCCCTCCGTAACTCGAAAAAAAAAATTGGACCACTGTACCTCGAACATTAGCAATGTTTGATTTTACAACCTTTTTTACAACTCGATCATTTGAAACTAATTATCTTTATAGCTCGAAGAAAAACAATTTATCGACTTTAAGGATGTGCCGACAATGCAAGTCATTGTTTCTTAGAAAACAATGTCTGAGTATACAGTAAATAGAACAACCAATTCTATAAAATATTCTTATTCTTATAATTCTCTAAACATCTACAAGTCGAATATTTCCTTACAAAATCCGTGTAAGTCGAAATCCTCGATAAGTCGAAAACTCTATAACTCGAATTATTTGGCGTCTCCCTTGAAGTTCGACTTACAGAGGTTCTACTGTACCTTATATACGTTGAATACGCTATATATGTGCTGTTCAAGTGAGGAATGACTTAAACTTAAGTGCCCAACAATAAACATTTCGTAAAGCAAATCTTTTAATCTGTCTAAATCTGGCAATCCTTTCTGACGTAATTTCTTCCCTTCATTAAAATGTATTAGACAGGATCTATATTTTTGCTTATTAAGGTTTTCAAGATTTATTATTTCTAATACCATTTAAAGTAAATAGTTTAAAGTTTTAGGTTGTTTCCAAATAAATCTGACGTCGGTTTTCCTTTTTGAAAATAGAATTTTGATCCTTAAAGTTCAATATAAATGTACTTTAATCTTAACATATATAATCTTGAAATGCGTATTGAATTTTTCAAATCTTTTTCTTGTCATTTAGACAAATTTTAAAAGTTTATAAATTTTAAATGCTTTTTTAGAAATTTTATTGATTGTAAAGTGTATTATCTATAGTTTTACATTTTCATTTTTTTTTATTTCATATTTTATTTGGAAATAATTAAGAATTTTTTTTTGCAATAAATTACAAGTTGTAATGTTATTTGAAGTTTTATATACTTTTAAAATATTCTGGTTTTTCAATGAACGACTTCATGAATTCTAAGCTATTAAGTGAAGGTACCAATATTTTCAAAAATAACAAAATAAAAATTTCTGAAATGTCCTTTTCCATGAAAATATTTTTTTCACGACATTTAGTTTTCATATTTCGCAACCTATTGTTGACACGTGAAAGAGATGGACTTTTGTATTATTTTTATAACATTTTTTGTAAATATGTTTTAATTCAATTTAAAGATAAGATTATCGTTATATATCATCATTAATAGAGTTTTTGCATAACGTTTTTTTATCGTCCGATTTTTTTTTCTTCCTAGTGTGCATGCTCATAGGAAACATTGTACCTATTGCGCATGCGTATCTGTAATACTGCACTATTGAGCTATTCTTATGAGCATGCGCGCTAGGAAGAAAAATATCGGATGATAAAAAAACGTTATGCAAAAACTCTTTAATATTTAAAGATAAGATTATCGTTATATATATGATCGTTATATATAATCTTATCTTTAAACATTATCATTAATCATCATTAATATTTAAAGATAAGATCATCGTTATTTATCGTCACCTTTTTTCATTTAAATAAATTGTATACACTATCAATTTGATATAATTTTTCCAATTCCTTTTAACAACATTACACTTTATTTTATTTATTTACTATTTTTTTTTTGTTGAGATCTTGTACTTACTTATTTCGATTAGGGTTTCAATAACATCGAATTAAGGTTTAAGGTAAATCGACTTAATCGGATGCGAGACAAGGTAAATCGTGAAATAGTAATGAATATGCCTTTACACGCATATTGCATAAAAGTGTTTGGGTGAAAACTTGCCAAACTTCACGAATTTATGCCAATGTCAACTGAAGGTGAAACCAGAAATGCTATTTTATGAGAAAAAGTACTTCTTTTTTCCTTTAGAAGAAATAGTAAAAACAAGTTGTGCTAAAGTAATCAAAAGGAAAGGCAATTTCTTATCACTTTTAAATTTACGTGAATAAAATTTTGTTTTAAATGTTTTTGAGAACATTCAATTAACATGTAAAAAGGAAATAATGAAAATGTCGATTTTATAATAATAAAAAAAAAAAACGTAATAATGAAAATAATGAAAACGTCGATTTTATTTATTAGCTTTTATTTTATGCACTAAAGAAATAAAAATTAACAAAAACATGGTAATTAATGTGATCGTAAAATGCTTACAAAAAGCAAAGCAAAGCAAAACAAATTAATTTAAAGATGATATTCAAGATAATTCTGTTTTTTAACCATTTAAATTGAACTAAAAAATTTTTTAATGTTTTTAAATTAAGTGGAATAAAAAATGACCATAAATATTAAAGATATTTTAAATGAACATTTATGTAATGAAAAATAAATGATAACGGTCAAAATGAAAATTTAAAGAAATAAGGAATTTTAAATCATAAATTTCTGTAGTGACATTTTCACTTGCAATTCAAATAAAATAATGCATTTAGCATAAAATACAATTTTTCAACATATTTTGAGATATGTCTTGTAAGTATTCCGAGTGGCCTGTTGGTCAATTGGTTAGCGCTCTGGCATTTGATACCACAGGCTTCAGGTTCGAATCTTGGCGATGGCATGGATGTTTGTGAGGGGTTTGGAATCCACGCTAAACTGTAAGTCTCGGTCTAATAAGCCCAACGTGTGCACAAGATGATGACAAACCAAACCTCTTTTTTTGAAACAGTGTCTACAACAAAACCTCACCAGCGCCGCACATTACTACTAGTAGAACCTTTTTTTTTTCTTTGTTAGGTAGCTGGATTCCTGTCTATCATTAAACTGTGAATATCTGCTATAAAACAATTTTGATGAAATACGGAAGACATGTGCATTTATTAAAAATGTTATCGCCAAGTATGTCATTTTATCTTCTATTTATTAGATATACCAAAGAAGTCATCTTTGATCTTGCTCTACTCTGAGAAAATACGCCTTTCCGTATAGATAAATTGCGTATCTTAAACCTAAGGTATAAATAATACCCATTCACACATAAGCACACATTTCTAAACATTAAATAAACGATGTACTTTCTTTTTTTTTTTCCTTTGTATCTGGTATGAAGCACTGCAGCTGAATCACATCTATCTTTTCCTTAAATGATAACACTGGTTTGTTCAGTGGAGTGGAAAAAATCGTTGAATTGTTTTCAGGTTTGTTGACAATAATTCTTGTCGGTTAATGTTGACATTCTGCTTCTAATAACATCATTTTGAATTGAGCTAGTGCTTATCAAAATAAAAGCGAAAGATAAACATCAGACGGTAAATAGAAAACGTCGAATACAATTTTTTTATATAGAATTTTATTCAATATACTACGCTATTTACTGATTTTTACGAGACATAGTATATAATACTACTTACTACTACAGACTACGTCTTGATAAACACTTGATGTTGAATTGGTAATAGTTTGTTTATTTGTAAATAATATTCAAAATGTAAAATTTATGTATCTTAGTTATAAATTTGTTTTAATTTCAATTTCCATAACGCGTTTAATACTCTTGAAACCTGTAAATTTATTTATCTATGAATTCTATCTAAATATCAGTATTTCTTAATAACATATATTAATTTAATTTTATCTACAAACCAAATATTAGAAATTTTTTTCACGAATAGCATTTAAAAATTTTTAATTTAAAAATATCATTTCTTTCATTTCATTTCCAATTGGCCGCAGTCATATTAAAAGATTAACAAAAACAGTGCAGGCATTATTTTATTCCATTCCATCATAATAAAAAAATTAAATGTAAAAAATTAATTAAAAAAGAAATTCATAAAAAAATAATTAAATAAAATAATAATAATGATTAAAAATATTTAAATTAAAAATTAATTAAATTATCACCATTTTTTTTCCAAAACGATTTTTAAAAACAAACGATTTTTGGATTCTTTTTGGAACGAAATTTTTAAACTTACGTCATTTGGGGAAATAAAAATGGACGATTATTAAACTTCAGGAATTTCGTAAGCTTTTATTTTATTGCTAATTTTTTAATTAACAAAAACAGTGCAGGCATTATTTTATTCCATTCCATCATAATAAAAAAATTAAATGTAAAAAATTAATTAAAAAAGAAATTCATAAAAAAATAATTAAATAAAATAATAATAATGATTAAAAATATTTAAATTAAAAATTAATTAAATTATCACCATTTTTTTT
Source organism: Caerostris darwini (assembly GCA_021605075.1). Taxonomy (NCBI): domain Eukaryota; kingdom Metazoa; phylum Arthropoda; class Arachnida; order Araneae; family Araneidae; genus Caerostris; species Caerostris darwini. The sequence goes on along the minus strand of BPLQ01007303.1, from coordinate 148,466 downwards.
CCAAAACGATTTTTAAAAACAAACGATTTTTGGATTCTTTTTGGAACGAAATTTTTAAACTTACGTCATTTGGGGAAATAAAAATGGACGATTATTAAACTTCAGGAATTTCGTAAGCTTTTATTTTATTGCTAATTTTTTTATTAACAAAAACAGTGCAGGCATTATTTTATTCCATTCCATCATAATAAAAAAATTAAATGTAAAAAATTAATTAAAAAAGAAATTCATAAAAAAATAATTAAATAAAATAATAATAATGATTAAAAATATTTAAATTAAAAATTAATTAAACTATCACCATTTTTTGTTTCCAAAATGATTTTTAAAAACAAACGATTTTTGGATTCTTTTTGGAACAAAATTTACAAACTTACGTCATTTGGGGAAATAAAAATGGACGATTATTAAACTTCAAGAATTTCGTAAGCTTTTATTTTATTGCTAATTTTTTTATTAACAAAAACAGTGCAGGCATTATTTTATTCCATTCCATCATAATAAAAAAATTAAATGTAAAAAATTAATTAAAAAAGAAATTCATAAAAAAATAATTAAATAAAATAATAATAATGATTAAAAATATTTAAATTAAAAATTAATTAAATTATCACCATTTTTTTTTCCAAAACGATTTTTAAAAACAAACGATTTTTGGATTCTTTTTGGAACGAAATTTTTAAACTTACGTCATTTGGGGAAATAAAAATGGACGATTATTAAACTTCAGGAATTTCGTAAGCTTTTATTTTATTGCTAATTTTTTTATTAACAAAAACAGTGCAGGCATTATTTTATTCCATTCCATCATAAAAAAATAATTAAATAAAATAATAATAATGATTAAAAATATTTAAATTAAAAATTAATTAAACTATCACCATTTTTTGTTTCCAAAATGATTTTTAAAAACAAACGATTTTTGGATTCTTTTTGGAACAAAATTTACAAACTTACGTCATTTGGGGAAATAAAAATGGACGATTATTAAACTTCAAGAATTTCGTAAGCTTTTATTTTATTGCTAATTTTTTTATTAAAAATTAATAATTTTATTTCATTAAAAAAGAACTAGTAAGAAAGTTTAATTACGATTACAAATCATTCCCTTCAAATTAAGAATAAAAATTTCCAAGAAAGAAAATAATTAAAAAAGAAAAAGAAATTATTGCATCTGCCTTTATTTAAATTTTTATGTTACGACTAAAAATTAATTCAATATCTAAAATATTATTTGTGTTTGTATTTTATTGTTGTATATATTAAACAATTGCTGATGATGAAAGCTGAGAATTCTTAATTTAGAAGTGCTGTTTTGCTATTAAAAATTAACAATTTTTATTTAATCGAAATAGCTAAAAATTTAAATTTAAATATAAATTTAAATAACTTAACATTTTTTTTGTCGTTTTATTTTTTCATGCTAATTATAAAATAAAAATAATTAATGGATTAAATGAAAAAAAAATTGGATCTCAATGTTATTAGAAACATACACATATAAATCTCTTGCTTTATATACAGAAATAAATTTATCTTGTACACGCTACATTGACTCTAAATTTTTTGTTATTAAAAATAGTTTCCCTAATAGTTACTTTTTAAAGCTTTACGTCTTAAATGGTTTTCACACTTCAACGCTTTTATGATGAATTTCCGCTTTTTGTGAGTAGAGGCATGGCCATTATTACACTTTTTTTAATCATGTTGATGTGTTTTTAAAATAACTTGGCACTTAATGAGCCAAGTCATTGTTTAATGACTACCATGCCTTTGCAATTATACGTATTATTAAAGTATTTGTAATAAAAAAAGTAAAATTGGATTATAGATTCAATAATTATTTCCTATAGTAAAATGCAGTTTATTACGTAATCATCAGTTGTTCTGCAAGGATTACTTTTAAAATCCTGTGTTAATTTTAAGACGAGAATTACTTCCAGATGTAACTTAATATGAAGACTGAACTAATTTTCGCAGTCTAATTTTTAAAGAAAAAAGGCAAATTCCCTTTATTGTAGTTTTTTCTGTTTGAATTTGTTTTTAATTAAATACTTATTAAGTGAACTATTGGACCAAATTGCAAAATAGAGACCATTGGGATTTGCATCTTTTTCTTGTGGCGCCAACTGAGTGATAAGTCGCGAAATATGGTAACCCGGGTTTCTTGTACTGTTTGCAATTCATTTCATTTTTAATAGCAACCCGGTATTTGGCACGCTTTGGCGAAAAGATTTTTTTGACATTTGTCAAATTTAATTTGGGGTAAATTTTTGAGTCTTCGTTATCTATTTCATATCTTTTTTACTTCACTGTTAGGAAAAGAATTTTTACCGTTATTTTATTTAAGTGTGCTTAAGAATGAATTATATTCTAATTAGAATACATAAAAAACAGTTGAGTATTTATCATAATTAAGAATAACACGAATCATAAAATCCGACATTTGTTTTAAGCAGTTAACAACTGCATAAATTCCTAGTTTGAAACAAATCATTCAGACAATACTGCCATTTTAATTACGCTAAATGTGGATGAATAATTTTTAATAATAGTTACGGTCAAGAATAAGATGTACCTTGAAAGTAACATTCAACTTTTGCCTTGGCCTTGGACTAGTTAAATAAATTTATAAAAGAAAAAAATGTATAAAGAAAATGAAGTTAAATTATTTTTTAAATAATTCTTTATTTATTTAATTTAATTTAATTTAATTAAAAAGTTAATAAATTTAATTAAATTAAAAATTAATATATAATTTTAATTTATTTAAAATTATAAATGAAGTTTTAATTTAGTTAAAATTTAAAAAAGAATTCTTAATTTATTTTAAATTTTAAAAAGAATTTTTAATTTATTTAAAGAATTTTCAATTTATTTAAAGTTTACGATAATTTTTTTTAATTTTATAAAGAAAATAAATTTATAAAGTTTAGATTCTTTATATTACATTGAAAATCATGTATTTAGGTCAAAATTTCCAATTTGTAATGTATTTAAATGAATACAACTAAACTTATTATATTCTTGGGACAAATTGAAATATTTCTTTTTCTCTGTCAATAATAGAAGCTGTCATACGATTCGTTTATGAAAATTCCTAACTTTTGACTCGTAAAATCCAAGTCACATTTTAGTTAAAAATAGAAAAAGAGATAAATTGTATAATCGCAGAAACAAATATTTTCACTTTACCGTAATAAACTTGTTTAAAGAACGTTTCGAACAAAAATACTTTCGCAAAGATAGGTAGTTCTTCAGTTAGTGAAAAAGTGCTTTCGATCGAAGATTTTTTTTTTTTTTTAAATTTCTGTCTCACTTAACGTTAAACAAATGATCCAAAATAATACAAAAATGCTAAAGCAAAATCGTAAGCTAACAATGTATTCTATTCTTTTTAAATGACATTTTTTTGAACATATCTGTAAATTATGTTTGTAAATATGTAACGTAAACATTTTTAAATAAAATGATTGTACATTCAAATTGATACATCAAAAAAAAAAAAAATGTCATTCCATTTTTTTGATGTAACAAAAGCTTTTAATTATGTTTTAAAAATATACTTCTATTTTCATTCCACATTAGATTACAAATTTTTAAATTCTTTTTTTGATGTAATCGAACTTTTTTTCTTATTTTATTGAAATCGAATTAACAACATAAAAGTGAAAGGAAAGAACAAATGATAAAAAAGCTTGTTCTTGCTTTAAAATATTAAATTAAAAAAATAAAATATTACCCGATTAAATAAAATGAAAACATTTTTTGTTTTGGTTAAATATTTTACATAAATAAAAAGTACGAAGAAAAACGAAGAAAATCTCAAAACATCTGACAACGATTAAAAATTATCGTTAATCAAAATTATGTTTTTATTTTTATAATTTGCCAAACTGTTTATCAATAAATTTTTTTGTAAAAGAAATTTTCAGTATAAAAAATAAATATTAAGCTTATATAATAGAACATTTCTAACAAGATTTAAAAAAAAAAGCACAACATAAAATTGAACATTACATTATCCTTGCCCTATAGATGCCCTTCATCAACAATAGAAAAATGTTTAATTTAATTTAAAAGTTACTGATATAATGTGGAGGTTGGGTAACCAGATAATAACTGGGTGTGGTTGGGTTGAGATACATGAGGCACAAGTTGGAGAACTCGCAGCTTTATTTGCACACGCACATACAATAAGAGACATACAATATTTAACACATTTTGAAGACTAACTATGAATTAGTGGAAGGATTCCTCTTCTAAGCCGAAAATCCGATAGTATGCTACTCGTAGGGTGCGCGAAAGATACTTCCTCTCCGGGTGAGAGTCTGCAGGTCAACTAATGATCCGGGATGCGCTAAACATATTTCCTTTCGGGATTAGACTATAAATTAAACGTTTCTGAGAGGAAGCGCAGGTTGTGCTGTACTTCCTCTCGGGTGAGAGTCTGGAGGCCGACTGATCATTTCTCCTGAACTCCACAGGGGGGGGAGGGGAGCTTTTGCCAGTGTGTAGGAGGAAGTAAAAATCTTATGTTAAACTGATAAGAATTTTTCACAATTTTTGAGTACTTGATGAAAAAAATAATATATTAAAAGAATAAAAATTGGACAAATTTTATTTAAGAAATATAGCCAAATATAAAAAGATAAATATCCACCATTCATGATGGATACAGTACTTAACTGTATAATGATTATTAGTAAGAAACCTAATTACCACATATCTAATTTATAGTCGTTCAAATCTGATCTGATTTACAGTCGTCCAAATCTGATCTGATTTACAGTCGTCCAAATCTGATTTGATTTACAGTCGTCCAAATCTGATTTGATTTAATTTAATCTAAATTCAATAAAGCACTTGCTGCTCTGGTTGGCTATAAGACAGGCAATGAGTGTATCTTGATTTAGATTGTTTTGATTTAAAATTCGTTTTTATATTTTTTTCAGGGTTTGGCCCACACCGAGAGCGAGAGGGTGAGCCTGGGTCTGCAGGGCCTGATGCCTCCGGCGGTGAGGCCCGTCAACCTGCAAGTGGAAGCCGCTCTGGACAACCTGCATAGATACGGGGATGATCTCAGTCGTTACCTCTTTCTCAGGGAATTGCAGGTAACGCATTACTCTCTCGTGCACCCCGTCCACGGATTTCAGGTTCGAATCCTGATGGTGGCTTGGAGGTTTGTTAGTAGTTGGGAATCCACGTTCAGCTGTAGGTCCAGATCTAATTAGCCTAAAGTGTGCAAAAAAAATGACCGTAGAATAACAAACCAAACCTTTCATGCACCTCGTCCAATCTGCACAAGAAGATATTTCATGATTTGTAAAAGAGTAACCCTAGAGAGAAAAAGAGAAGGAATTTTTAAGATCCTAAAGATTTTATTTTAGTTTTAACTTCTTTTTAAGAAATGAAATTTAAGCAAAAAAAAAAAAAATTTTATTTTCGATTTTAAATCACTTTGTTAATTTAATAGCGCTTTCTAAGCTGGTAAAGTAGAGGTTTCAAGAGAATTTTGGTTTACAGAAATATTTTCTTACAGTTTTTTCAAATTTTTATATATTATAAAAATAGCCAAAAATAGACACAAAGCATTTGCTGCAATGCAAATATTTTAGACGTGAGAAATTAGTTGACATAAGAAACATTGGTAGCCAGAAAAAAATTCGTAGACATGAGAGGTAATGCAAATGATGTATTTAAAATGTGATAAAAATGCAATAGTGGGTATGAATTAGATTGAAAAACATGAGAAGACATTTATTGCTACCTGCAGTGGCGTAATCATAGGGTGGCAAGATGGGCAAATTGCCACGGGCCCCGGCCCGAGCAGAGAGATTATGAATAAAGGAAAGGCCTGACATTTATTATTACAAAATAAAGTAAAATTTATTAATTCTGCATTTAATAAATTTAAGTTACTAAAGTGATAAATTAAAATAAATGTATTAAGATTTTGCATGTATTCACTTGCATGAAAAATATATAGTTACTAAAATGATGAATTGAAAAAAAAAATATTAAGATAGTGCACTTATTCATTTGAATGAAAAATACATCGCATATAGTGGTAATAATAATAATAGAAACAGTTACGCAATCCCGATGCTAGGGACTTCCCCGATTTCTCGTTCGTGAATAGGTACTTACAAAATAAAAGGTGGAAAATCCCGCTGTCCCCCATGTGCCGCCAAGATATTTTTAAATTAATTTATTATGGAATTCCCCTGATTCTTGAATAGGTACATACAAAATTAAGTTATTTCTCGTATTCATACACACAAAAAAAAAGATGGAGTTTCAAAAAAAATAATCACCTAAAATAAGTCAATACTTTAAGAATGAGGAAGAAACAAACGAACAATGCGGAGGAAATGAAGAAATTAACTGAACCGAAAGTGATAGTATTGCAGACAACATTGATCCAGAGCCACTACAGCCCTGTAGTAACGATACACGTAATCAAAAGCAAAGTGAAGTGGTTGAAATTGACTTGGAAAAAATTACATCTTCGTCATACATTTTTTTTTTTCTAATACAGCTGGCAAACACTTAGACAATTGTCTTGGATGCCTTAAGACAAGCGCTGTACCGATGTTATTCACTTAGCACCACCCAGGTGGTGCGTGTAGCTTGAAGATAAGTTACGGACGCGGAGTAACAATACCTCTGCAACGCTCTACGATCCTGTTAGACCGGGATCTACGGTTTAAGATGAATTCCGAACCACTACAAACATCCATGGCACCGCCGGGACTGGAACCCGAAACCTGTGGTACCGAGCATCAGAGCGCTAGCCACTCGGCCATTCAGGCCCCTCTTCCTCATACATTACTGATAAGGATAATTTTGAAGTACTAAATGACCAAGTGAAAAGACTTGTGATCGAAAATGTACACTGCAAACCTAAAGGCACCTTTAGGTAGACCTTTATTAAAAAGAATAAACAATGATGACATTTTGCATTGAGGGGCCCCCATTCAAAAAATTTGTCATGAGCTTCAGATGGTATAGTTACGCTACTGGCTACATGCATTAACATTAAATGTAATCGAGACATATAATTCTTATTATCCTATTATCAAAACCCTGTATATTTATATAGGGGTCTGATGGCCGAGCGGCTAGCACTCTAGCGCTCGGTACCGCAGGTATCGGGTTCGAATCCCGGCTGTGCTATGGATGTTTGTAGTGGTTCGGAATCCACTTTAAACCTTAGGTCCCTATCTAATAGGATCATAGAGCGTTGTGGGGATACTTTTACTTGCGTCCGTAGCATATCTTCAAGTTACATGTGCCCCCTGGGTAGTGCTAAATGAGTAACAGCAGAGCAGCCCTTCCTTATGGCATAAAGATTAACTGTCTGTATTGCAGCTGCATTAGAACAACAAGATATATTTCACCGATATTATTTCTCATAAGAGTAGCAAAATAGCCGTTTCAGCTCAAAATCAACCAAATAGACAATTTGGGAAGCGTTTTCAAAATATATTAAACTAAAGATGAATAGAAGAGATGTATTTGCAGAAGAAAAAGTATGATTTGGAAAAAAAAATTTGTTCTCTGATATGTATCCCTGGGCCTGATGGCCGCGTGACTAACGTTCTTACGCTTAGTGCCACAAGTTTCGGTTTCAAATCCCGGCGGTGCCGTGGACGCTTGTAGTAGTTCGGAATTCACTTTAAACCGTTGCTGAGTGTACGGCTGACAATCCTTACCCCGTAAGAAGAAATCATCTCCAGTTTCGAAATCTGCCAGTAGGAAGACGACCTTGGCCCACCGTGGGGTTGTTGCGCCAATGAAGAAAAAGTATATTTATCCTTACTTTAGTGAACAGATAAAATTTGTAATGATGCAAATTCAAATTACTCGAACAGCCTTTATTTTTTAAAATTCAATAAAGTTAATATTATCCCTAGATGTTAAAATAAATTTTATAAGATTGCATATATAATATGTTCTAATGTAAGCAATAAATACAATTGCGAATAAAAACACAGAAGCACCTTATTGGTAATCAATCTGTAAAAGATTGTAACAAAGTATACTGGTGGTATATGGAGAACGATAAGATATTAATCATTGCTTCTGTAACATTTTAGCCATAAACTACTAGGAATATGTTAAAAATAAGTAACATATTTTGAATATCTAAATTTTACAGTTAACCTGTTTAAAAATAAGGTCGCTGGACGTATTTTAGAAACAGTTGCTTGGAAATGAAAAAAATTAAATAAAATAAATAAATAAGAAGTTCTTAAAATAAAATAAATAAATAAATAAGAAGACTTATGATGAAAATCTTTTGACAAAATCGCAGAATAGGGGCCGTTAGGATTTGGCGTCAGAATTTTTGTCGCCAAAGTGCGCCAAGAAGAGGTTACTATTGTAAGTGAAGTGTATCGCAAATAGTACAAAAAAAACTCGGATTACCACATTTGGTATCTTATCGCTCTGTTGGCGCCACAGAAAAGGCGCCAAAACCAAACGGCGCCTATTTTGCAATTTGGCCAAACTTGGCATTGAATAAAGAAATAACAAGGTTTTCATTCACGAAAAGAAGAAATGAAGAATAAAAAAAATATCCCTAAGTATGACAAACTATTTTTTTTTTCTTTCTGTTGTTGAATAATGACTAAGCATTAAGCTATTGCAGCCGTTATTGTGCAAGAACTGGTAGTTGTTTTATTTTCACCTGATACTTTAATTTCTCTTAAACCTTGTTTTTTCTAAATTAAATTAAATTACGAAGCAGATTTACTATAAAAATAAACGTCAATGGGGAAAACTATTCACTTGTTTAAAAAGTAACAATGATAGGATGATTAAGTTGAAAATTTCGTTTAAAACAACAATAATTAAGCTGATGACAATTCATAATATGTAACAATGGGCTACAAATTGAACAGCATGAATTCATAAAATAATTGAAAAAATAAATATTCTCTTATAATAGACGTCATTGAAGTTTTAATTTTTCTCGTAGTTTCAGAAATTGAAATGTTGTTTGTTTTTTTCGATATTTAATATAAATCATTCTTTACAGTAATTGTTTAAAAAAAAATATTTTAAAAATACATAAAAATTATTTATAAAAAGAGAAAAATAGCGAGCTAAAATTATTTTTCGAAACTTGTTCTTTTTGTACGAAAATAAAAAAAAAAATAAAAAAATTTCTTTCGTGCTGCCATTTAATGCGATAAAAACTTTTATAGTTACAAAAGTTTTTCAGAGGTGAATTTAATTAGTTAATTTTCAAATTCGGTTTTTTTAAACTATATTACAATATTATTTTTACGAAAATAATAAGTTATGTGCATAATTCTAATCAGCGTAAAAAAATATAGTAATTATCCAGTTGAATCCAGTAGTATAGTAAATGTCTAGTTGAATCCAAAATTGTAGTAATTATCCAGTTGAATCCAGAATTGTAGTAATTATCCAGTTGAATCCAGAATTGTAGTAATTATCCAGTTGAATCCAGAATTGTAGTAATTATCCAGTTGAATCCAGAATTGTAGTAATTATCCAGTTGAATCCAGAATTGTAGTAATTATCCAGTTGGATCCAGAATTGTAGTAATTATCCAGTTGGATCCAGAATTGTAGTAATTATCCAGTTGGAACCAGAATTGTAGTAATTATCCAGTTGGATCCAGAATTGTAGTAATTATCCAGTTGAATCCAGAATTGTAGTAATTATCCAATTGAATCCAAAATTGTAGTAATTATCCAATTGAACCCAAAATTGTAGTAATTATCCAATTGAATCCAAAATTGTAGTAATTATCCAATTGAATCCAAAATTGTAGTAATTATCCAATTGAATCCAAAATTGTAGTAATTATCCAATTGAATCCAAAATTGTAGTAATTATCCAATTGAATCCAAAATTGTAGTAATTATCCAATTGAATCTAAAATTGTAGTAATTATCCAATTGAATCCAAAATTGTGGTAATTATCCAATTGAATCCAAAATTGTGGTAAATATCCAGTTGAATCCAGAATTGTGGTAAATATCTAGTTGAATCCAGAATTGTGGTAAATATCCAGTTGAATCCAGAATTGTGGTAAATATCTAGTTGAATCCAGAATTGTGGTAGATATCTAGTTGAATCCAGAATTGTGGTAGATATCTAGTTGAATCCAGAATTGTGGTAGATATCTAGTTGAATCCAGAATTGTGGTAGATATCTAGTTGAATCCAGAATTGTGGTAGATATCTAGTTGAATCCAGAATTGTGGTAGATATCTAGTTGAATCCAGAATTGTGGTAGATATCTAGTTGAATCCAGAATTGTGGTAAATATCTAGTTGAATCCAGAATTGTGGTAAATATCTAGTTGAATCCAGAATTGTGGTAAATATCTAGTTGAATCCAGAATTGTGGTAAATATCTAGTTGAATCCAGAATTGTGGTAAATATCTAGTTGAATCCAGAATTGTGGTAAATATCTAGTTGAATCCAGAATTGTGGTAAATATCCGAAATCCTAAACATGTGAGAATCAATATTAAAAATGGATACCGAGAAAAATTTATAATTTAATAATAAACGACTTTATTTCTTATTTTGAAAAATAAATCCTTTCCTTTTTTCGTTAGCTAATGTTTATTTTGAATATTTAATTTTATGGCATGCTTTGCGTTATTGAGTAATACCCTACTTTGTAGAAAAACAAAATAAAAACAAATGTAATATAACAGATATATTTTTTTAACTTTTTTCTTTTTTTAAAGACTTTAAAAACTTATTGAACTCTTTTTTTTCCATTCCAGGACACCAATGAGCGACTGTTTTACCGAATACTGTGTGAGCATACCGAGGAACTAATGCCTTTAGTGTACACTCCTGTCGTAGGCCAAGCTTGCCAAGAATACAGTAGGATTTTTCGTAGACCTAGGTAAGTATTTTATTAGAGTTTGAATAATTTAAAAACATTACGCTTTCTATATAATTTAAAAAGCGTAATGTTTTTGGAATTTAGAGTTTTCAGAATTTGAAATTTTATTTGAAAGAAAATTGTATTGTAAGTAACCTTCATCTAGCATGCCTTTAATGTTCCTAAAGAAACTAAGTCGCGAGTATACTTGAATGCAAAGGTTTTGGGCGCCGAGTAGAAAACCTGTTCGCTGGAATTTAGATGGAATTCGAAAGTTATATTGTTTCGCTTCTTGTGAATCGGATAAATTAAATACCATTCCACTTAGTCTAGGCTTTGTGCTGTGGATCAAAAGATTTAGGACCTGACAAAAATTGATCTTCCGTTCTCTTACAATGGAAAATAACTAAACTTGTTTCTCTAGTTCAAACTGCAAAATGCGTGAGCAGATAAAATCTTTTCGTTAAGTTTCAAATAAAGATGCAGAGAAATTAGAAATTTAACGACAATATAGGAATTCATGTTAAACGAAATAAAGAAATTTGACACAAAGCAGAATTAGGAGCGAAAAAAGTTGTAAATTAAAAAAAAAAAAAAAAATCTGAAGAAAATGATTTTATTAGAACAAGATGCAGAAAACATCGTTATTTTGTATTCGGATATCAAATTCCACTAATACATGTTCCGAAACAGCTCTGTGGCAGAAATGAGCAACGAACAAGGGGCTATTATTTCAACTTGTTAAGCACTGTACACAGCAATATTTGAGGGATGTTTTTCGGGTTCTGCCCTCCACGACACGCAGTTGCAAGACAATTACACTAGAAAGTCCTCACGAGGACTGTGTTCCTCTCATTGCCCTTCAGTGGTCTATTTGCGCCTATATCGAGGATCTATTCGATCATATTTTTAAGAAATATATGATAATTTTAATTCATACTTTGGCATCTTTTCTTTTTTCTCTTACTAATCATAACTTCGTACACACTTAATGTTCTATAAGCAAAACGAATTTAAAAGTTTTTTTTTAAAACATTAACAACTATGAAATCTTTAACACCCCATGCGATATACCAAATGAAAAATATTGAATAACATTGTATTTGTTTTTAAAAAAATCTTGTCGAAACCCTTTGCTGTGGTGAAATTTGCCCTTTTTTCAAATCACGCTAGATCGAATCTTTGATTTATTGGAGTTCTCAGTGTTTTATGAATATTGATAGATCCAGTAGCAAGAACATAATAATAATATATATATATATATTTCTTTCAATTTCAGAGGCGTCTTTATTTCTATAAACGATCTAGGAAATGTATACAACATTCTTGGAAATTGGCCGGAAGAAAACGTTAAGGTGAGTTAGATAACAATTTTGTGTCAAATTTAAAAAAAAAAAACTGAATTACAATAACCACCCTTTAAGTAATGCATTCTAATATTTAGTAAGCTATTTATTTTTATTGTTCATATGAGTAGAAATTAATGTATCACAAATAAAAGTAATTTTCTGTTTGTAATAATCAATTTGACGGCCAAGTGTCTACTGCTTTGACGCTCGATGTCACACGTGTCGGGTTCGAGTTCTAGCGATGCCATGGATGTTTGCAGTGGTTCGGAATCCACTTTAAGCCATAATTCCCTGTCTAATATGTGTGTAAGATAATTGGGTGTAGAGCTGACAACCCTTCCCCGTAAAAAGAAAACATCTGTCTCGAAATCTGCCAAGCAGGCAGACGGCCTTGGCCCCATGGGGTTGTTGCACCAACGAAGAAGATTCAATTAAAGTTTTATTTTTCTTTCAACTCCTTTTGTAATCGCGAATTACAATTGTTAAAAATATAATTAGCTTTAGAATCCTGACTTAAGTCGTCGGTTATATTGCATGACATGTGCGATCTAGCGAGAGACTATTGCATTATAAAAAAACGTGATAAACTTCTTTTTATCTTCTAATTTTATATCGAAAAATGTAAAAAAGAGGAGATTTTAATAAAAAATTCAAATTTCTAAATGTATTTTATTTTTTAATTTTTTTTTATACACACAAACAAAATATCCAATTTTCTACTCGGTTTTTTTTTTTCGATTGAAATTAAAATGAAAAATTAACCAAAATTTTTATTTAATCATTCACCATTCGTTTCATTGACTTTCCTACCATCTGGTTTTCGGAACCTTTTCTTTTTTTATATAAAATTAATCTGGTTCTGTCTTGCAAAAAGGATCTAGATTCCTTTCAATCTCGTCTCTTCAAATCGATTTGAGTCCTACCTGTGCAAAATGATTCTATAAGCTTTTTTTTTAAAAAAAAATGTAAATTAAATGCCAAACTACAGAACAAAATGTTAACAGAAAACAGCTACCACTCTCACAAGATTAAAGAGGAAACACCATAAAAATATGAACATTTATGCTGAGGGCGTTAAAAAATACCAAAAATGTGACAAGTGTATTGATGTCGAGCTTACTCCTCATCATGTCTTTGATTGCCCAGATGTTGCAGTCGTCATGCATTGTCTGGACCATCCATCAGAAGAGGATTTATACGCCGAGCTGGCTATCATCATAGCCGATATTATTCAGGAGCACCACGATATTTGATTCCCTTGTACTCTTCAGGGGATATGACGGAAACAACAACAAAAGACGGTAATCTTTAGAAATAAAGTTAGGTGAAACATAAATTTTCCAGCCATATCCTCTTGTATTGTGTTTATTGACAAGGATCATTTTTCCTGAAGATGCCTTTAAGCAGTCTTATCTGCTGAAAATAAACTTCAGCAGTTATTGTTTGATTGTCAATTAACAACTCATAATCCTTTCATATCGGAGTTTTGCAGATCGGGTATAAAGAGAAAGAAGTCAGGCCATATCTATAGAGTTTAGAATTAGACGGATATGTCTTTGTGCAAAATTTGGATATAGGAATATTTTCTTTTTGATGAGTAGAAAGAAATCTATGAGAAGATTTAATACTATCCAAATGACTGAATTTCTGAGATTTTTGCCACCTGTCCACTGTTCTATTGCTTTTATCTGTGCTTTTTTTGTTGCTGAAATACAAGGTCTTCTGGTGATATCCAATCAAATATTATTGTGTCTGCTACAGATTTTTCGAGAGAATCTACCAGTTCAATCTGCCAATCCAGTTCATTCTCTGTAATACGAACATGCCCTGGGGACCAGATGAATTCGATGGTTAAAATGCTTTCGTAAATATTTTGGAATTGATTGCCCAGGAACTGGATGACACTATTGGAATGGAAGATGCAATTCTATAATGCCTAAAGAACAGTAAGATTGTCTGTTACGATAATATATTTATGAGATGAGACAACATACGTTGACAGGGTTAAAAGGAGTGAAAGAGTTTTTCCTGTAAAAATACTGCTATAATTTGAAATCTATCCTGATGAAGACTCTTGTGAAAAGAAATTGGTGACTGCTATTGAATGTTTAAGATCTGTCTTAGATGCGTCAGAGGCTAAAATGATCATATATTTCCAATGTTCAATTTTTATTGTTCAAAAAGGTGTTTGATGACTTGATGGGATAACTGTTTGGTTTGAAATGAAAAGGGATTTTAGAGTTCAAACTAACAGGAAGAAAATTTGGAATTAAATTGCAAAGTTGAATGTTTAAATTGTCCAGAAGGTTTGCAAAAAATTGAAGAGAAATAGAAAACCTTGGGATTTAATTTCCAGAGCGAAGATATATAGAAAGAGCAGAAGATTGAGGCTGTAAGATATGCCTAATGATCGGCGATTCTATTATGCAAGATCCACTTATTGTCATAGGTAGATAGAAGTTGAATCAGTGTTTTTATATCTTAATTATCCTTCAAAAAACATTTACATAACTCTTATAATATCCTGATAAAAATTTCATTGTGTAAACAACTGATTAGATATTGTTTAATGGTAAATCTAGACACGAAATACCATAATAGCTGTCCAATGTTTCATTGACACACTAATAAATAACTACCTTGTTTAAGTTGAATTGTTTTTCCACTAATGATGAATCTCGCTTTAGGCCATTGTTGTGACTGATGGTGAAAGAATTCTGGGTCTGGGAGACCTTGGAGCCAACGGTATGTGCATTCCTGTGGGCAAGATGGCCTTGTACACCGCATTGGCCGGAATACCGCCTTCTGCTTTGCTGCCCGTCACCTTAGATGTAGGCACTAATAACGAAGTAAGTGGCTTGATGGTATTTGTTGAATGCTTGAATATTCATTATTTTAGGTCATTGACAACTGCATTTCAAAAATTAATTATATTCCAGAGATTTGTTTTGTTTATTTACTTGCATTAGAAAGGGGTTGTGTTTAGATAAAAGGCCGCATAGGTTTTAAGCATAATAAATAAACGACAAAAATACTCAAAAAATTTAATTATCTGTCAATAAAGAAATATTTATCATTTAATGTTATATATATATATAATGCGTGTGTGTGAATATATGCGTGTGTGTGAATATATGCGTGTGTGTGAATATATGCGTGTGTGTGAATATATGCATGTGTGTGAATATTTGCATGCGTGTGTGTTAATATATGCATGCGTGTGTGTTAATATATGCATGTATACAAGTGTGTATATGCATGTATACAAGTGTGTATATGCATGTATACAAGTGTGTATATGCATGTATACATGTGTGTATATGCATGTATACATGTGTGTATATGCATGTATACATGTGTGTATATGCATGTATATAAGTATGTATATGCATGTATATAAGTGTGTATATGCATGTATATAAGTGTGTATATGCATGTATATATGTGTGTATATGCATGTATATATGTGTGTATATGCATGTATATATGTGTGTATATGCATGTATATGTGTGTATATGCATGTATATAAGTGTGTATATGCATGTATATATGTGTGTATATGCATGTATACAAGTGTGTATATGCATGTATACAAGTGTGTATATGCATGTATATATGTGTGTATATGCATGTATATATGTGTGTATATGCATGTATATATGTGTGTATATGCATGTATATGTGTGTATATGCATGTATACATGTGTGTATATGCATGTATACATGTGTGTATATGCATGTATACATGTGTGTATATGCATGTATACATGTGTGTATATGCATGTATACATGTGTGTATATGCATGTATATATGTGTGTATATGTGTGTATATGCATGTATACAAGTGTGTATATGCATGTATACATGTGTGTATATGCATGTATACATGTGTGTATATGCATGTATACATGTGTGTATATGCATGTATACATGTGTGTATATGCATGTATACATGTGTGTATATGCATGTATACATGTGTGTATATGCATGTATACATGTGTGTATATGCATGTATACATGTGTGTATATGTATAACGATATACAATAAATGAAATTTTATTTACTATAATTTTAATTATTTTTTTACTGTACTATATCATATGAAATCTTCCCCGCAGAAACTTCTGAATGACCCTCTGTACATCGGCCTGAAGCAGAAGAGAGTGAGCGGCGAGAAGTACGATCAGCTCATCGATGAATTCATGAAAGCCGTTGTGAAAAGGTAGATTTTGAAATGTATGTTTTAAAAAATTTCAGTGAAATATACCTACGCTGTATGCACTCGTGCATTTTATGAATGTTAAACAAATGCAGCAATTATGTATAAAGAATGTCTATTATGTTTAATTAAATGCATTAAATACAACCGTTTATTGTAATATCATTGTATCTTATGACATATAGATATCCAAAAAAAAAAATCTTCATTTTATTGTTTTTTATTCAGTTTAAAATAGTAAGATTTCCATCATGAAAAAAATTTAATTATCTGAAGTAATTTAGAAAATTTATTAATTAATTTTCCTGTTTAAAAGTTAGCTTCCAGTAATGCGATTAACCATATGTTTTGGTAGTATTGAAATTATAGCAAACAAATTATCAATAACTTATTTCCATATAATTCATTATTACAAATGAAGCTTGTATATATATATTTTAAAAATATTTTGTATATAAATCCCTGAATAATAAAATTAATAAAGATGATTTCAAATAATACAAACTATGTGGAAATTTTTTTTTTTTTTTTTCATTTTATTCGGTTCATATTTTTATGAAAAATAATAAATAAGTTATCAATCGAATTAAATAAAGTATAAAAGTTCTGTAGCAATAAAACTAATTTTGGAGAATACTGTATTAAATAGTTCTATTAAAAAAAGATATTTTTTATATTATAAACCTTTTATGATTCATTTTTGTATGTAGAAAAATAATATAGAAAATGCTTTTCTATTCAATTACTTGCATGTAAAATATTTTTAATATCATAGTATAAACAGTTTAAAGAAAAATTAATATGTTGATTTTAATTTATTTTATTATATAAATATTAATTTTATTCTGTGAATTAAATTCTGGCTTCTCTAAATCAAATAGTAAATAAACAGAAATAATCCCTACTCATCTAAATTATACTTACAATTTTCTCTCTTTTTCCCTGACAGATATGGAAAAACATGTTTAATCCAATTCGAAGATTTTGGTAACCAAAATGCTTTTCGTTTATTGGAGAAATACACCAACGATTACTGCACTTTCAATGACGACATCCAAGGTAAGGGGAAAAAGCAAATCTCGATTACTATTTATTCCCTTAAAACTATCTCAAATGATTTTTTTTTTAATATTTATAAAGCAATTTATGAATAAGCGTGAATATTTATGGATTTTTTTTATAAATACCGTTTTATTAATAATCTATTTAATTCTCAACAAGGAACTGCCTCAGTAGCCGTTGCTGGAATCTTGGCCAGTGTGAAAATAACTGGTACCAAAGTATCCGAACACACTTTCTTGTTCTACGGAGCTGGAGAGGTAAGCACGACTAGACTGAATGTGAATAGCTTATAAGAACTGCTTAAATGTATTTATTTTAAATAGAGCAAAGCATTTTGGGGAAACGTAGGTTTTCGGAATCATTGACAGGGAATTTTACTGAAATTTCGTACATAATCACCCTTGTCTTGTGCCGTGAAACACCTACCGAACTTTATAAACTTTAAAAAAAACTGAATGTATTAAAAACAATATTTAAAATCTTTTCTTTCAGTTGTTATGAAATATGGGATTTTTTTTAACAAGTCTAGACTTTTCAGCCACTTATTTTATACTAGATCAGTTTTGGTTTGCCGCTCTACGGTCATCTTGTGCACACTTTGGGCTAAACAGACCGGGACCTACAGTTTAACGTGGATTCCGAACCACTCACAAACATCCATGCCACCGCCAGGATTCGAACCTGAAGCCTGGGATACCAAAGACCAGAGCGCTAGCCAATTGGCCACCAGGCCGCTATTATTTTATACTAGAAGAACAGCGTATGCATACAACACCCGCTGTCCTGCCAAAAAAAAAAAAAATGCATTATAGAAAATTACATATCTCGAATATATTCTCCATGTTACAATATACGTGCATACTAATTTTCATGGATATTGTTCGAACGGTATATAGGATGAAAAACTGCAGCACCCTGTGGTGGCAAGTAACAATAAAGTGGTTAGTGCGAAAATATTTTCCATACTCGAATACATATTATTACCAACTTTCATTTCGATTGATTGAACGGTATAGAAGCTCATATACTGCAGCACCCTCTGTTGGCGACTTACAACAAAGAGGATAGCATAAAAACATTCTTCGTGTTTTGTCAAACACACACAAGCAATTTCATCAAAGTAAGTCAAAGCCTTTTAAAAGGAGTTCAGTGACAGACAATTACAGAAGAGCCCTATTGCAGCTCTATCTTACCGGGCCCAATTGTGAATTTAAACCCTCCACTCAACACACACACACACACACACACATTCAAACATAAATAAACTAAACCTAAAATAAACCTCACTCAAACACACACACAAAATTTATCAAAAAAGTCGTTTAGGAGCAGTTCAGTAACAAACACATGTACAGAAGAATTATATATATATATATATATATATATATATATAAAGATAATGAAACAATTAACAGCTACAGTGGAATAAATAAATCCCTCTAGTTGCATAAATAAATTGTTATATAAAAATAAAAAGTAAATAAACATTTGACGAGCTATCTGTACTAACTTTTCATTTCGTCTGTGTTAAGTAAAAATAAGTTAAAACTACTACAGTCATACATTTTATTTTACTTGTGTCTCGCTTACAATGAGATTTCGTCTTCTGTGTAGCAAAGGCACTTGTATTACATCTGCTTTTACCCTATTTTTCAAATCATTGCAACATATTTGGATTGCATACTTTTCTACATTTACGCGTGAATCATGCTACATTCTATCTCATCACTTTCTGAATCATCAGATTCAGGTGTTTCTCATTTTTAAATTTTTGAACGATTACGTCATCACTCAATTGCTACAATCGCATTCCTACTTGCGCATTTAATTCATAACTGCTATAAATGGGACACATGCAGCATATTTAAAGCAATCTTTTATGTAGTATCGTATATCAGTTAATAGAGTGCGGAATAATTGAAAGTTTTATGCATATGACTTATATTCATAAGGAGAGAAAATAAGTGGGGAAAAAAAAGTAAACATCTGAAAAATATCATGCATATTTCGCACACAATACATTAAATATATATAAATAGTAAATAAATTCCATTTTTTTCTTTCAAAATATTACGAGTTAACTCGTACAAAAGTTAATTTTTAATTCTGGGCTAGAATGTGCATTTTTGGTTACCTTGTATTATTGTAAAGCAAACGGTAATTCAATTTACAGCATGTTTAGCAACACTCATACAATTACGATTTCGTATTGTTTTTTTAAATTACCCCCTTAACAGAATACTCCCCTCCCTTTTTTTTTTTTTTTTTCTTTCAAAATATTACGAGTTAATTCGCACAAGTGTTAATTTTTTATTCTGGGCTAAAACGTATATTTTAGGCTACCTTGCATTATTATACGGCAAACGGGAGTTCAATTTATCGTATGTTTAGCATTAATAACGATTTCATGTTATTTTACGGTTATTTATTTGACTCGTTTACCTTAAATACCCAAATGATAGACTAGGAGCTGCATGTTATTTATTGTTTATGGCATATTACGTATTTATTGCATTAACTACTCTTTATATTTTTTCTTTCAAAATTAGTAAAAGTGAAGACATTTTTAATAATAATAGCAGCGATATATCACGTAGTGATTTTAAAAGTTTTGTCGATGAAAAACAGTAAATAAAACAGGATAAAAATTTAATGATCGTAATTCTAAAAATGCATATTTTTTTTTTTTTTTTTTTTTAATTATTCTGAAACAAAATTGTATTTGAGAAAAAAAAAAATTTATCTATTCCAAGGTTAAAGGAAACAAAGATCGCAAAGTTTACTTTTACAAAGAAAAAATTTGATATTTTCCATGTGCTTGTTTTTTTTAAATAAGAAAATATTCACACTACTGAATTCTTCCCTGCATATGTGAGCATTAATCATTTGCGTAACTTTTCTTAAGGCAGCTTTGGGAATCGCGGATCTGATTGTCATGGAAATGGAAGAGGAAGGCGTCTCGACAGAGGACGCCAGGAACAGGATCTGGATGGTCGACTCCAGAGGCCTTGTTGTCACAGTAAGCATTTTCTTTCCTTTTAATTTATACTTCGTACACATATTTCATCTTCGAATGACAATACAAGATTTCGATAATCACATTGAAATGTCATCTTGATAGACCTTGACTTATGGCAAACCATATTTACAGTGATCAAAATTAGCACGGTTACCGATACCATATCAGAGTCTATATGCGTTCGGCAGACACACCCCGTCCATAAATTTGAATCCCATTCTTGAGGAACTGATCTCTTGACCATCTGGCCCGAAGTGTTTTATGACCCCTGCCAATTAAAATACTTCCCAGAGATATCCCCTTCACCCGCAGCTGTGGTAAATGACCACCGGAAACGGGTCATCCCGTTGGACATATCGGATACCCATCCGGTCAGGTGCAGAGACCAACAAACACCCCTTTTCAAGGGACGTACATAGAATATAGTCTAACATATGAATTATAATATTTACATAAAATTTGACCTTAATAAAAAATATTGGTCATAGTGACATGACAGTACCCCATAAAAAAGTCAATGACGCGGAGCTAAGTCAAACTTCTACCTACGGGTGCTCCATCGCAACAGAAGCTTGCCCCCTTTTCCTCTTTCCATCCCTATCGTGAGTTCTTGGTCTAGATGTTGCTGTCTACCAAGTGAGATAAGAAAAAAAAAAAAAAACTTTGTTTATAACAGTAGAGTATATTGTTTTTTATAAGTGGGTTTACTCATAACAAACGAAAGAACAAAAACTCTAATTTTGCGTAATAGTTCTAGAAAATGTGAAACTTTTCGAAGGTATCCAAAGTTAAAATATAAAAATGATTCTGTTTTTTTTATTGATGAGTGATCAAAATTTTTCTTGTGAATAATAATAATTTACAAAAAGTATTTCCGGCACTAATTTGCTTAGTACAAAACAAATAAAAAACATAAATCAAATATTGTAATTTTCATTATTAAGGCAAATACTACAGAATTTTGAAAAAAATAACTTACCTTGTAATTAACTTTAAGGGAAATGTTCATTTTTTTTAAAACTAAAATCTTTATTTGATTTTTTAACAGAGCAGAACAGCAGAGGGACTTAAGGACCACAAAAAGTATTACGCAAAGGAGCACGAGCCAACAAAAAATTTAGAGGAAATGATGGAGCACATCAAACCAACCGTACTTATCGGTAAGTAGACAAGAATTTCAGTATAAAATATCACGAATATTGTTACAAAACTTAATTTAAAATCAAACTTTCAGTGTTTTTAAGCTGCTGTATTTTCTAAAGATATTTAAGTGCTCCCTCACTTTTTAATCTTAACTTTTTTGGAAGAAATCTGTATTTGTGCCAACCTGAGATATTTTTTCTTGATGGAATTGTCATTCTTTTTATCTTATCGAGCTACATGATGGATTATTTTTTAGGCCTCATCAGCCAAAACCACCTTATACCATGTCATTCAATATCATTTTATATTTTATCATCCTAGCTGTATTCGTCGCTACTTGGCCATGAATTGGGCTGATCGGCAATTCTTTGATGTTGAAATATAATACCACGAATGTGCTAAAGAGGGGACGATTTCTAAAATCTCCCTAATGTCCTCCATTTTTAATTCTTAGCAATCATAATCATTTGTAATAACTAACACCAGGGCCGGATTTAGATGAAAAAGGTCCTAGGCTATTCCACTTATGAGGCCCTTTCACCTCCCCTTTTTAAGTTTGTAAATTACAGGATAGATAATAAAATGCATCATTACTGTGATATATATCAATATGTTAAATGAAACATGTTGTGATTGGTACTATCTTTATAAAAAATGTGGCACGGATAATAATAAAAAAAAAACACGAGAACACTTATTTGGACATTTATTCTCAGCACGCGTTGATCTTGACCAATATATTTTTATGTTTTTTTATTAGTCTTATGTGGAGAGTTTCTCCTTATTTTCGATTCAGTATTTACTGTTTTTAGAATAGTGTAATTCTAATTTTGCAAACAATTTGAATGTAGGCCCCTGTTGATCTTGAGGCCCTAGGCTGAAGCCTAGTTAGCCTATAGGAAATTCGGGCCCTGACCAACAGTACCCTACATTATCATTGTTTCTGCTTGTGAAATATGGTGCTCAATTTGTTTACAGGGTAATATACTGACTGGCGCAGGGCTAACATGCATAGGCGAGAAGTCTAGAGCAGATGAGTTATTGCCGAAACGTTTACAGAAGTTTCTAGCGTGCTTTTATTTTGCCGAGAAACTGCTGACGTCAAGCCCCTTGCTGTTAGACGGAGTTCCGTAGAGTCTGAGGAAAGCGTCTTAGTTTGAGTGTGGCCCAAAGAGAGAGAGATAGATGCGTTCTCGTTAGTGTATGGTGGTCGTGCTATGACTCCATGTAGAGGAGAATGCTGCTAGTGTTTTTGTCTCGTTTTTGTAAATATCGTGCATATGTCTACATTAAATTCTATGTTTAAAAAACTAAACTGTGGTTGAATGTTTTGATTTATAGCCGACACCACAATAATGACGCTCTTCACAATATCATCTAACGCATATTCAGACATGATTGTTGTCCGGTTTAAACCAAAAACATATTGGAAAATTTGACCTGGCACGATTACGCATACTATTTTCTGCATTGATACGTTCACTGTAGTCTGTGATATCTAAAGGCATCGAAGGGTCATAGTCCCAGATAACTTTAAAAAAAATTGTACTTGCAATCTCTTCATTAGCAGACACTGCAGAACCTTTGATGTCAATAATATTCTAGTTGCAGCGGTGATTCTAGTATTCGAGAAGCAAATGAAACTGAATGGTCCCTCAATTTCATGTGGATTGGTTGTATACTGTATAGTGGCAGCTTGCAGAATCTTCATCCACTTTATTCCTGCCTTTCTCGAACAAAATACCATCATTTTAGATGCTTGCAAAATCTTCAACCACTATATTCTCCCTCTCTTTCTCAAACAGAATACCATCATTTTAGATTCACCATTCTGATGGGCTTAAGCTGATTTCAAGAACAATGGTTTGAAAGGAAGCAACGTTCAAAGCAAAGTCAAGTTAATTTTATGAAAAAAGACACCGAAATTTATCGAGGAGTATAGTGACTATGTTGACGATTAAATAAATATATTTTTGTTAAGTTTTCTGTTTTATTTCAATAGGGAAAAAAGGAAAGAACCTTCGTTACAACCGGGCATAAACATGTGAATAATTGTGTTTCGGTTGCAAACAAATACAAATATAATAAAGACCATTTTAAAATATGGATTTTTTTTTTATTCTATTATGTTTATCATCTATTCAAAATAATTTGTTTTACAGGTGCGTCGGCCCAGCCTGGCGTATTCACTCCCAAAGTGCTCAGTATGATGATAAACAACGCTGAACAGCCCATTGTGTTCGCTCTCAGTAATCCCACGGATAAGGCAGAATGCACTGCAGAAGCTGCCTACACTCACACTAAGGTAAGTGAAAAATTAAATTTACTTCAATGTCACTTACTTACTGAATGTCAATTAATCGACATTCGAAATGCAGAAATTAATTTAAGACCACTTTCGGGCATTTCATACATTTTAAATTATTGCACGCATAAAAAAAAGTACAAAAAAAAAAGATACAAAAGAAATTTTGTATCTTATATCAAACATAAATTACATACCCATTATGTTAACTAAAATTTTCTAATTTATTAGTATAGCCTAATTAATAGCCTAATTTAACATAAATATATCCATTTGTTCACAAATAATAGAAAAAAAGTTATTCTAAACAATAAATAATTGAAATTATAATGAAAAAATTTAATTATTTGCGTCTGATAAATAACACTTCATCATTCATCGTATTAAAAAAATACAGTTTTACATTTTCTAATGTCTTTTTTTTTTTCCAAAATTTATTTATTATCTGGGGAGAATATATTTATTACATTCGGAATTTCCTATTTAGCAAAATTTTAGTGATAATTGAGTAATAATCACAAATTAGGTTGGACATGAATATACAAAAGCTTATATTACACCGTTACTTTAGAAATTCAACACGTTTCACCATATTTTCACCCAAAAAATTATTTGGATCATAACTAATTCTCAAAAGTTTTTACTTTTAAAAATATATAATCAAATAAATTAACGATTTTGACAAAATCCCAGAATAGAGGCTACTGGGAATTGACGTCAAAAATTCTTTTCGCCAAAAGGTGGCAAGAAAAGGGTTGTGATTGTAAGTGAAGTGAATTGCAAACGGAATTAAAAAAAGCTGGGCTCTCATATTTGGCGACTTATCCCTCAGTTGGCGTTACAAAAAAGTTGCCAAATACTAACGGCCCCTATTTTGCTATTTGGCCACGATTTTTCCCTTTTTTTTTTTTTTTTTTTTTTTTTTTTTTTTTTAACTAATGGTACTAATTTTTATTTGAATAAGAATAAATGGAAAGGTTGTTTAAATTAAATAAATAAATACATTAATTAATTGGTGTATTGTCTAGTATTTGAAATGCAATTCAACGTATGTCATTTTTTACATATATTAATAATAAATAATAAACCTTTGCTGTCTTCCTTTACGAACAGGGCAAATGCATCTTCGCCAGTGGCAGTCCCTTTCCTGCCTTCACAATCAACGGAAAGACGTTTCATCCAGGCCAAGGAAACAACGCCTACATCTTTCCAGGGGTCTCCTTAGCTTTGCTCGCCTGTGGCGCTCGATCAGTTGGAGACAAAGTATTCTTGATTGCAGCAAAGGTATGTGAAAATAACATCCTGGTTTGTAAAATAAGTAAATTATTTTTTGGAACATAAAAAAAAATTGACCAACTTGATATATCTCATATTTGGGGACGAAGATTTTTTTGGTATACGATCTTTATTTAAAATACGACTCAAGTGAGCCCAACTGATGCACTTTGCAGATACCAATCCAACAAATCCCAGTTAAGTCGTAATAGCATCATCTGGAATGAGAAGACTTTTGGATTGGTTTGTCGCTCTATGGTCATCTTGTGCATACGAGGGCTACACTGACCGGGACCTGCATTTTAAAGTGGATTCCGAACCACCAACAAATATCCATGCCATCGCCAGGATTCGAACCTGAAGCCTGTGGTGCCAACGGTCAGAACGCTAGCCTATTGGCCATCAGGCCGCCCAGACTTTGGAAACATCCCGAGGAGAAGGTAAAAGACGACGAAAATCCAAGTTCATGAACTTGGTCAAGATGTTGCTGTCGACCAAGTGGGATAAGAAATAATTTATCAAATGATGATCGATAGTTTGCTCATAGCGTGAGATAATCAAACTTATTTTTCAAATTTAGACTGCAATGCATGTGAAAAAACAAACGTTAACCATTTCGCTCAAGTCTGGAGATTGTTAAAAGTATTAAAGCAATGATTTTATTTGCAATAATCCTTTCATTGCATTACTATAGTAATGCATTGAAAGAAATTATGTTAGCTTAACTAATATTTATAAGTGATATTACATATTAAACTTAATTTTTTCCGTTTTCCAACAGATGGCTTAACTAGTATTATTACAGGATGAATTAGAATGACAAATACTAAACTTCAAAACTTAATGGCAGTAGCTTGGCATGAAAGAGGAGTCATTTCGTTGACATGTGGGCAACATAATTTTTTTAAGATTTGAAGACGTCTAATGCTTTGTTTACCGAACAAAAAACATTTGCCGGGAGTTTTAGCTTTTCTGTTTTAATTGTGAGATAAGAGTAACTGGAGCGCATCGAATTCTTGTGGAAACATACTACAGGAAACAGCTGCAAGAACTTCACAAAAAAAAAAAAAAAATGATGGAAAGACAGTGACTTTGATACGGTAGATGAAGTGCGCTTTGGTCCGCAGAGAAAAATCACGAGCTGCTAAAATGTGATGCCCATTATCGTGTTTCAGCCGGACCTTGAAAATAAAATATGACCAGAATAAGAGCATGACAAAATCATTTTTCGAAATCAGAGTGCTCACCCATATATTGCAAAGAAAGTCAGAAACTATTTCGAAATGCTTCGATGGGAAGTCCCGCTCCATTCTACAGATATTGCTCCTGATTACCACTTGTTTGGTTCGATGACTCATGGCTGGTAACAGTAGCACCAGGGCCGGATTTAGATGAAAAGTGGCCCTGGGCTATTTAACTTATGAGGCCCTTTCCCCTCCCATTTTTAAGTTTGTAAATTACATGAGAGATAGTAAAATACATCATTACTGCAATATGTTAAATGAAACTATGAGTTTAGTAGCATAAGACATGTGAATATTTCCCATAACAATCAGTGAACGTATGAACTATATTTTGGTGCAATCTATTATATACAAACGAACAGACCCAATGAGCCGAACGCGTTGATCTTAACCAATACATTTTTATGTTTGTTTATGAGTCATATGTGTAGAATTTCTCCTTATTTTCGATTCAGTGTTTACTGTTTTTAGAATAGTGTAATTCTAATTTTTCTAACAATTTGAATGTAGGCCCCTCTTGATCTTGAGGCCCTAGGCTGAAGCCTAGTAGGCCTATAGGAAAATCCGGCCCTGAGTAGCACTTCCATTATTTTGAAAAAATCAAAATTTGACTTGAATCGTTAATGACTTCAAAAGACGAGTCGCTCTTTCCACGAGGAAAACAGGGCCCAGACATTCATTTCCAAAAGTGTTGTTTAACGATGGACTTGTAGATGGACGCATTGATTTTTGGTAAAATCGTAGAATGGAGACCATTGGGATTTGGCTTCAAAAATTATTTTCGCCAAAGTGCGCCAAGAAAAGGGTTGCGATCGTAAAATGAAGTGAACCGCAAAACAATACAAGAAATCTGTTCGCTTGGTTGGCGCCACAAGAGTTGCCAAATCCCAAACGGCTCAATTTTGCGACTTCGCCATGGAATATAATTCAGGAGCACTAACTTTATGTATATAAACTTGCCAATTTAAAGATATTTTTCAACTGATACTTTTGATTAATATTATTCAATTGATATATTGATTATAAACATTTTAAAAGCACTGTTTACATTAACTTTCATGAAAACCTCTAGTCCTTAATTATCACTTGCCATTCTAAATGTGTTCTGTTGTAAAATAAATAACAAATCAAATTTCTCTAATGCATTTGGGTCTTGTACTTCACAGGCTCTTGCTGAGCAAGTGACGAAAGAGGACATGGACGAAGGACGTGTCTACCCTCCTCTTCACACCATCAGGAAAGTGTCGCTGACCATCGCTGCGAAAGTTGCTCGCTTTTTGTACCAAGAAGGACTCGCTACTTACAAGCCCGAACCTCCCGATCTGGAGACATTCCTGGCCACAAAGCAGTACAATTACGATTACGAAGCTTAAGACTATGTTTATGAATGCGAAGATGATGTGCATGTTTGGGATTCATATAAATAAATGTATGTTTATTAAAAATTGATGTATTCTATTAACGTGAATTAAAAAAAAAATTGTATGTTTATTGGATGGATTTATATTTTGGTTTTAAAATTGGAACTATAAAACACATATAAAATAGACGGCAAATCTCAAAATAGTAGAATTTATTTTAAGCATGTTATCCGTCCACAATATAACTATAAAAAAATTATTCAATCATTAAAACTATTTCATTATCAGATATATAACTGTTGTAATGTGGTACTACAATAGTTCAATAATAAAATAAATTTAAATATTTTGGAAGGAAATTCATGATAAATCAAAACAGATAGGGGAAAAAATCTTTATTTTCCATTTAAAAAAGAAAAAAAATCACATGTTACATATAAAAAGTATACTAACAAATTTTATCACATATTGCACAAAAATTCTGGCCAGATACAATTCACAGAATCAACAAATAAACAATCAACATTACATACTTCTCTTTTATTAAAATTATAAACTTTTATGTTGCTGAAAAATATTAAACATTTTCTAATATAAGAAGGCAAACAGCGTAAAATTCCATTCAAATAAAGAAAATACATGTTGTTAAACTGCTAATTGATAAAAATAGGATAAATATATAACAGTAAATAACAAACAATTACATTCAACAAAATACAACCATATTATAGCTTAAAATTATCAACATAACATGCTTTAAGTACCGATTTATCAATTTTGGAATTACTTCATAAAAAAATTAATAAACCATTTAAAGTAATTTTAAAAATGGGCATATTTTTTATTAAAGAAACACTTCATTGGAATAGAATTTAGTTTTAGAATTGTTGCAAGTCTCAATACAAGTATATGATTGCAGACGGAAAGAAAAAAAACTCATTGAGGATGATTCAATTGTGGGTACAGACATATTTTGTTTAAATGAATGTTGTTTATTTTTTTCTGTGATTTAAGAAATAAGAAGAATAAGAATTATTTTGAGGATTCTTAATAAGATTTAAGAATTCTCAAAATAAATACTTGCAGATATTTGACAAAATTTATTAGACACATTAGATATAATAAAGAAGGTATCAGAATATTAACACAACTAACAACCAAACATAGATAAATAATACTTCTTAATTTAGTAAAGGTTATCAAAAGGACTATTATCTAAGCAATTTTATATTGATTTCAGAAATCCAATCTTTGAAAATGGCCTGAAGCGTGTTATAATGAACAATGATACTCCTCCATAAGAATTTGGGACACCTGTTCCAAATCATTAGAATTTTTGCCAGAAATCGTACTAAAAGACTTGCTATTCTTTTGAGTAGTTCTCTAAAAATTTTTATCTTGTTTCCACTGGCAAAATAATATTTGCAAGGAAAGTTTTTATAAAATAAGTTTAAAACAGCATTGCAGAAGACATTAAAGGAGGAGGAAAAAGGTAGCAAGTAGAAATGCTTTCAAACAATGTATGAATAATTAAAAAAAAAAAATTTTAAGACGCATGTATTGTTGCTCAAAGGATTATTGTGAATTCAACATCAGGAAATATAGCTATAAACAATTCAAAATAAAAGAATTTTCTATAAAATAAAATTATAAATTTAAATTTTATCTGAGAGCTTTCAGATCCTTTGACATATTTTAATATGATAAAAATCCACATTAACAACAAACTGAGTCTAATAAAAAAAAATTTGCGATACTTCGAGTATAAAAAGATTAGTGCTTTAAATTAGGTAGGGAATAACAACAATTGCTATCTTATAAACTTTATTTAAAAACAAAAAATTGTATTTTTCGTATTACTTATGTTTTATTGTTAATGAAATATTATATGTTTCTGAAATCTTGATTATAAATAACACTGATTCTTTAAATTTTTAAAATATCAAAAATAATTACTTAAATTCATAAAAAAATATGCATTTCATAATTTCATTACTGGAAACCATAAATGTCTCAGCTAAAAAAAGTTTTTTAAGGCACACTCAATTCTAATATTTTCAAAAATATTCCTGTATACAAAGTATTATCTGTTTATAATATAATATTTTCATTTGATAATAAGTATTATGTTCTTCAATGAAATTTTGAAATAACAGTCCTTAAAGCCATTAAAAAACAAAACTCCATTGTAAATGTAAAGAGAAGAATTTTGCAAGAAAATTCACTCATAGCTGTAATCAGTATTTATTTTACACACTTTTACAAGAGATTTCACAGTTATATTCCAACCACCAATTGAGTGAAAAATTGGTGAGAACTAAGTCGAAGAGATTCAAACAAAGCGGTGTAATAGGGGAGAAAAGTATACATCGGGGAGAGATTTTTAATTGCAATAAAAATCATTTTAATTTTCAATAATAAAAGTTTCAAATTATATTAAATAAAAAGGAAAATTTTACACTAACTATTAAACTTTTTCTTTCAAAATTGCTCTGCCTTGCACCTATTTGACTAGCCCCATTAACAAGCAATCAATTTATTCGTTTCTGCCATTAAACTCAATGTCTGCCTTGCCACACAATCAGTTAAATATATATATTACAGTTAAAAAACTTTTCATTACTTAGTGAGTTCTGATCATTAAATAGAGATAAGCACTTTTTGAACAAATTAAAATTCCACAATTAATGATAAAACTGAAAACTTTACCATAAAAGTATTAATATAAATATTTTCATACATATTTTACAAATAACACATATCTATAAAAAATATTGTCATATTAATAACTAATATACATCTTAAAATTATTCAGCAATTGAGATATTCTAACATAATTCCTTCTAAAAGTATATCAACAAATTGGATATTATTTATATCTATAACATTTCTAACAAGAATAAAATTCATAAATAAATTTATTTATTTAATGTATATAAATAACAATATAAATTTATCAAAATGTAAGATTCCTTACTAAAAAAATAATAAGCTCATATTTGTAAGGGAAAGAAGTTATAAATCTGTGGGAATGGAATCAAATACATGTTTATAAAAATACATGGTCTCAATATTTAAAAACAAGTGCAAAATGCTATCAAAGCATTATTTTATAAAACACATCAAACACACGTAAACTGCAGTGATTATCATAATGTTTTCAAATATCTAATTAATGCATGTATTTTTTAAAGACATAATATTTAAATTTTTAGTGATAACTTTTAATTTAGTATTTTCTCTGCTATAGAAAAAAATGTTCATAGACTTGGATATCATTATAAATCCATTGTCTGAAAATCTTCCATGTACATTTCTAATTTCAAGCCAAACAAATGGTGCAATAGAATCCGTATTAAGAGTGATACTAAATGTATAATTTGAAAATTCTGAAATAAAAGGGCCCGTAACACCAGCCTGAAACATAAAAGGACAAAAAAGAATTAAATAAGACCCATATTATAAGTACCAATGAATAAAGAATATTGTAAGTTTCCTAACTAATTATAAACAAAAAAGTTTTTAAATCCAGTCTTTTAGCTTCTTTAGGCCACATTTGAAGGGAAAGTAACCAGCATATAAAATGTACTTATTTTTTAAATTAAAAAAATGATAAATTTCTAATATAGGATATCCACCGTTAAAAACAAATAAAAATGTTGAATAAAAATATTTTATTTATTTTTTAGCAAAGTTTTGAAATTGCTCGATTGATTTAGAAATTTGGATCAATGAAATCATGATTATTTCAAAAATGAAAATTGGGACTGTAATTTAGAGTAAATAAAATATAAATTTCTTAAATTTCATTTCTTTTCGTATATTTTTAAATAACTAAGTGCAAAAACTATACATTAATATGTTTATATAAATATTTCAATCTTTTCGCAAAACCTCAATCTCAATCCCAACGTGAAACTTATGATTTCATGTTCACATTAATAATAGTGAATAGCATGCAACCTGCGGAATAGACAGCCTTGAACAAATTTGATTAATGAAAAATAAATGCGCAGCCACTTCTTAGCCAAATATAAATAAATAAATAAATAATAATTAAATTTAGGTGGGGGAAAAAATCACACAAATGTCCAAAACAACATTGTAAATAAAGTCAACCCTTTTATTGTTTTTATCAATAATTTTTCTTTACTTAAACTAAACAATAAAAAACAGATTCATTTAAAATCAAACTAAAATATAAAAAACATTAATACTTTAATCAAATTTTTTGTAATTAATTTGAAGCATATTTTATTAAATGATGATATTATTTTAATATAATTTACTTAAATAATATATTAAACTAAAATTAAGAAATTAATTTATTAGTGGTTAAAAAATGATAGATTTACAATTTTTATTATTGTTTATCATAATTAATTAAATTGTTTATTCAAAAATATTGATCAAAACCATGAATAAATTACCTAGTTTAAAAAATTTTAAATCCATAGTAATAAACATGAAACAAATTTTATAACAACCAATTAAATTACTTACAGAAATATTAGGTTGTTGCAATCCTATTGCAGATTTAAACTCAGAAAGGTATAATACATTATTTGACTCCAACTCTGGATATTGGACTCTGGATATTAACTCTGGACCATATGATTGCAAAGTAAAATAAACTAAACAGTAATTTCTATCTGGACAATCACTTTTTTCTAGTAAGTTTGCAATATTTTCTCGGTAAACAACTTGTGAGGATCTTGGAGACTGAAAAGAAATTAAAAAATTAGAGTGATATATGGAGAAAAAAATATTAAAATATACATCGTTTTGGCTCCTTTAATTGTATTTGAAATTTACAATATCTTATCAACAATATCTTAATAAGACAAAATTAATCAAAATTAGCTTGGTGGAAAAAATTTTATTCGCAAATGATTTGAATGCATCACATATTAGATAAAAGTTTAATTTTCTTTCAAAAAATTATCTTTAAAAGAAACAAACAAGAAAATAAATTTAGTAATAGAAAGTTTTTAATTAATAATTATTTCAAGGAAATCATAGACATTACACAGCTAACACTTCAAAGAAAAAAAATTGCAGATAACTTTTTATATGAACCAAAATTTTCAACTTCAAATACAGGTTTTCTTACATAATATACAGCTTCATCTTTATACCAAATTCATCAAATATTTTTGAAAAAATTTATACTCAAAATAATATTGCATAAAAATTCTTATCATACAACAAGTAATTAGCTACATGTAATAGCATTTGCAATAATTTTTAGATTTATACAAATAGAAAATTAAAAATGAGGAAAATGGTTTGTACTGATATATTTCCAAATTGTATTATGGGCCACTTTTTTTACGGAAAAAAATTTTATTTTATAAATCATAAGCACAATAAAAACATACACTTTTGTTCGACAATTTCACATTCTTCATAAAAAGGAAAAGAAAAAACAGAAACCCCTTCATAAAATAATAAAATGAAAAAATTTCATTTTATTAATTTTATTGCTTGCTATCAATAACAAAAGAAAAACACAGCATTATAAAAAAAAGTTTATTAATAATTATAATATGATTTAAATATTCAACTAAATAATCAGTCCTAATATCAATAACATTAGTATACTTAGAAAATGTTTAAGATGATTGCTTAGTTACATGAAAATCATTTTTAGACATGTTTACATTTAATACCAGCAAAAGCAGGAGATGGGAGTAAAGAGTCTAAGTCAACTTGAAAATTCGACTCCTTCTTAAAAATATACTTCTAACAAACTAATGTTACAATTAAATGTTATGGAGGCCCTTCAATTGCATCTTTCAATAACACACCCAGTAGCAAAGCAAGAGACCTACTTTAGCAACATACTGTGTAAGTGTCAAAAACTTTTATCAGCAATAATAGATCTTACAGAAGCTATTCCTATTATTAAAAAAATATGATTTAGAAATAAAGCATCTTTGTGCTTAAAATACAATATTTTTTTTTGCTTGTCATAAGTTACTCCATAATACTTTGGCACCTGTTATTTTCATACTGTTTTATAGGATATGTGTATTTTTTGTAATCAAATTTACAGTATGTAAATAATGTTTTTAAATATTGCACCTTTAAAACTAATACTTTGTTATGAAAAAACTGTTTTTAATTAATAGAATTTATAAAGTAAATTCAAGGACTTATGTTTAAAGTCCCTTGAATTTACCTTATAAATTCTTCTAAATCTGTTAATCAAGATTACAGTATATAAATTTGTGGAAAAGCATCAGGAGTCAGTATAAAAATTTGACTAAGGAATCAGAAATGTTTGGGTTAAAAGAAAAAGGTGGCAAGGAAATTTTTTTTACTC
Organism: Caerostris darwini; assembly: GCA_021605075.1. Classification (NCBI taxonomy): domain Eukaryota; kingdom Metazoa; phylum Arthropoda; class Arachnida; order Araneae; family Araneidae; genus Caerostris; species Caerostris darwini. The sequence continues at coordinate 114,275 of BPLQ01007303.1, read as the reverse complement.
ACCCCTAAATACAGGGATAGCAATTTAAAATAATGTCACAGTAACAAAAAATTTTTAACAATTTTTTTTAATAATGTCTAAATTTCTGTTGATTTTGATCAATAAAACCATCACAAAGAGAACTATACAACCTTGCCACTACCACCATAGATAAATATATTCCCTCAACCCTAAATCCTAACCCTCCTCAAATCCAATGGGCAGACGTTTACAGAATTATCAATCTTATTCTAGTAAGTTTTGTTTAGTTAAGTTTGGTTTACTTTGAAGTCAGCTCTCTTAGTTAAGAATATGCTAACAAATCATGATGTAATTCAAAGATTTACCCCCCAGCATGATTTTAATTATTACATAAATAAAAATTAACACAAACCTTATTGAATGTTGAAACATTAGTATATACTGGAATTAAAGATGACCACTTATAGACATATATATTGAGTTCCAAGTCTTCCAAAGGCTCTGATAAGTCGGATACCACATTGACAATAACTGTACCATTTTCCTCATAGGGTGATATAAGAAGAGGAGAAAAGAAATTTTTTGCATAATAATGCAACATCTTCCACCTTCCTCCATATTCTAAAGCAGAAACAGATTGAATTATATAAGTTTGGCTTAAAATATAATACAATACAAACTCAATACTTATATATGAATAAGAAATTCCATTACTGGCAATCATTTATTTTCTTCAAATGTAAAATATACATGCTTCATCGTTTTTTGTTTTTTTTCCATGTATCACATATGACTCATTGTCAAATGGTGCAGAAGTCTAAAGCTGGATTCATATCAAAAACTAAAAATTCAAAAGTTGTGAGATCCCTACATTCAAACTATTTTCCTATCTCTGACAATTAGACAGTACACAAACACAATAAATTTCATCCAACTTCAAGGCTCAAGATTTGCATTGAATGTCAGAAAATCTCCTCAATAGAAAATCAGAATTTTCTTTGAGGTGAAAGAAATTCATTTGAAATTCGAAATTCAAAGAAAGATCCTCAGAATTTTCTTTGAGGATCTTTGAGAAAATCTCCTCTTTGAAAATCATAATCAAAGCTATTGGAAAACTTATACCATAACGTAAAGTGCATTAAAAAAAATGATTTCCAACTTAATTTTGAGTTTTCAGTTCAGTTAAATTCAGGATTAGAATAGGCTGCCAAGTAGGAAATTCAAATAAAGTCAGCAAGTATCTGGCAAATCTTTTTAATTTTTCTGAATATAATGTTAGGTTTTTCAATAGCTTGCAAAAGTCTTGGATGTCTTTAATGACATTCTTACACTTTCGTAATTATATTTATCTAATTCTATTGTTTCAAAATTATCATGATGATATAAGGACACTTGGCAACTAACAAGAGGCTTTATTCCTTTTGACACAACAAATTAACACTTAAAAACACAATGAGGCCCAAGGTAAAGTAATAAGAAGGAAAGTCTTTCACACTTTTGAACTTAAATTAAACATTAATTTCATTCTATTCCAAATAAATATATATTTAGACAGCATGTCACAGAAAAAAATTATTTTACAGCCCATTACCTTGTTTAATCATATAATTTTTTTTATATTAAAACAACAAATAAATTAATTAATTTTATACTTTTTTTTGAGTAATTAAATATATTCTTACAATAGACATTTATGATTTATCTCAAAGAATAATATTCAGGCACAATAATTTCTACAAAAACTACACGAACAAAATTTAAGTTAAATTTATTTTGCTTGACTTGTTAAAAAACAATGCATAGAATATATAAATAGGACAATTTTATGATAATTATATATATAGCATATTTAAATTACTTTTTTAAGAAATATTAAATTTAAAAAATGAGATAAAAACTAAAATTTCAGTTTTGCAGTATTTATTTGAAAACGATATGTTTTAATTTTAATAAAATAAAAATATATTAAACATTCAAAAAGGAAAAAGAAGAAAGAGATTTTAGAAGGAAAAAAAAGGATTATCAATTCATAAAATTTCAACTAAAATACAATATAATATCAAGCGTAAAAATTTTAAACGTAAACTTATTCTGTTAAGAAAATAAAGTGTTTTATAAATAATTATTTTTTAAATGTAAAAATATTTGTGAAATTCCATTGCGTTATAATTATATTATAGTAAATATTAATGATATAATCAATCTGCATAAAAGAAACCAAAGTACTTCTGTTTCAAATCTGAATATATTTAAAAACATTAAATTTTCGATTAAAAAATATTTACAACAAGGCAAACATTTTTAGATAATAATTAAAACAAAAAAACTAAATAAAAATTTTTTACATTAAAATTTTTTCTAACTACTGCCAAGGCAGCAAATAATACCAATCACAGGAATACCACTTATAAAAATTAAAAATAATTGAATTTATTTATTTCTTAATACAATTATAAAACGCAAAACTATATAATTTTAATTTGCAGTTAAAATTAACACTATATGACATTATTTCCTGATAAAAAATACATTTATGTGTTAATGTGCTCAAAACAGAACCAAAAGAATTTTTTCCATAAAAACAAAACAAAGTTCACCAATAGAAGCCCATGAAGGAGCAGGCCAAATATCATTTAATTGCCAATACAAAGCTCCCATCGTCTTTCCTTCTCCATTCACTACTTCACTTTGACTTCGACGATATAATTCACTTTCAGTTTTGATGGCAACTGCTTGAACAATCTAAAATAATTGATGATCAATATAAACAAAAGAGATCAAGTGATATAATTAAAAAGTGAACTTTTTAACAAGTACCCATTTATGACAAAACATTTTAATGATAACAAATAATACAAAATTCTTTCACATTTAGAAAAATATACAAAATTAACATTAAATAATGAATTTTTCATATTAAGTTTTAATTATAATATGCTTATATATTATATATATATGTTTATATGTTATATTGTAATATAACTATTACAATATTTTTTATATTGTTTGCTTATATTGTAATATAACTATTTTGCAGAGGTAGAGAGTTGAAGTCGACTATTTATGAAGGTGTCAGAAGTTGGCTTAAATATTTGATTATTTTATAAAAAGAATTTGCATTTTTTTCAAAATTTTAAAATGATATGTTAAGGAAACCATTCAATAAAACAGCTAAAAAAGATAGTTACTGGTTTAGCAGCATAAGTAAATGTTGAAAGACTTTTCTAAACACTAAAGTTTGTAAAAAGCTTTGTTTGGATTAATTATGAAAGAAAATCTTATAGAAGCTATTCTAATTTTAAGGGGAAAAATTATTTAATGTAATACAAATATAGCCTCTTTGTTCTAAAAATGTATACTTTTCTTTTATCTGTCTAAAACTATTCTATAATACTTTGTTAAATTTTAATTTCATACTATGTTATAATATATACATGTATTTTTTGTAAACAAATTTAGTGCACTAAAATGTCTTTTAAGTGAATGCAAATATGACACCTTTAAAGTTGTAAAAACCTACTATTTTTTTTATGCAAAAACTCCCTCTGTAGACATACAAGTTCAATAAAAAACATTGAATTTATTTCACAATTTTTTTTTAGACACATTAGTAAAGATTATAGTACATAAAATCATGGAAAAAAGATAGAAATTAGGGATCAGTATAAAAAAATTGCGTTCAGAAATCGGAAATTTTTTACCCCCCCCCAAATCCTACCATTTTGAGAATCATTTTTAAAATGCTTCAACCTATAAACACCTCATTATTAATTAACTGAGAAATTATATATTAAAAATTGGCAACATAAATTTCACCTGTGATAAATATAAGAAATCTTTGAAACCTTGAAGACCACAAGAAGAAGCAGGTAATTTAAAATGCTTAGAAATCATTTGCTGCAATTCCAGGTTTCCTGTACAAGAAAATTTTTGTTAAGTAATAAAACATATTTTTGGCTATTTTCAAAAATTTAATTATCAGTTTAATAATTATATTATACTGTTTATAAAGATACTGTACAGTTATATAAAATTAAAATTTTGAAAATATGGGAAAATAATCATCCATTTTTAAAAGTATATATATGTTCTAGAACTTGATGAATCACAGATTTTAAAACAAAATAAATTTTGTTTACTTTGGATTTTTTATAGAGACATAATCAATCATTTTAAAAAGAGCAATATATTTTCAAATAGAATAAAATAATGGTATTATGAGCAGCAAGTAATAGCAGAGTAAGTACTTATGAAATCACAAAGATGGCAGTCTCAAAGTAAGTTTATTTCTTACAAGTATCATCTTTCAAAAGACTACTGTTAAAATTTCAGTTATATTAATTGGGTGTTTCTATTTTTACAAATGTTTGAAGTGAAATATTGGCAAGGTGGGTGCTCTATTTGCACAATGTTGAAAACAATTATAAATGTGTTGATGACTCAATTGTTGCCACAACCCCCATATTCAACAGATATGGGCTCCAGTGGCTTTTTCTCTTTCCAATATGAAAAATGGGCTGGCTAGGACAAGATTCATAACAAACAAAAAAACAATGCTCATTTTAGGTGCAACCTTAAGAAATCCTATTTTGGTAATGGATTGAAGAAGTTGGAGAAACAATCAACAAATTGCATTGAGCTGAAAGAGGACTATGTAACTAAAAATAAAAATGGATCAATTAAAAAATATATTTTTCTATTCTTTTGTCAGTACTCATTGCCCAATTTGTGGCTCAGTGGCAATGTGCACCTTTGATGAGCATAGGGTTGAGGTTCAATCTGCCAGCGGTTTTTTTGTAGACACTATTTCAGAAAACAAAGAGATTCAATGGCATTTGTGATGTTCAGCATCTTGCCTTGTTAGTTGGACTACTGGTGGAAGTTTTTCAGGTTTTCTCTCATATGATATGCGAATGTGGGACAGTTGTGCCTAAAAGTCCTCCCAGAAAAGTTAAAAGAGCACGGAGTCAAACCGCCCTCTTTCAGCGGCACGCAGACTTCTATCTATGAACGCTCTAACACAACAGAAGCTGCCTCCATGCATGAGCAGTATTCATGGGATGTCCATCTTACACAGTAGACACGAGGATTAGACACAACAACAGCACTTATTGTTCTGCCCTCATATTATATATTTTTTATTTTTATAAAATTTTAAAATCTATTAATTCAATAAATAATTAACTTTTAAACATTTACTGAATTAATGCAATTGAAACCTTTATTTTTATAAAACTTAAATAGAGTTAATCAATTTTCACCAACAAATTTTAAAGTTTCTAATGTATAATTTGCATAGCCCGAAAATTATAGTACTCTAAATTGAAACTAAAAAAAATAATTCACCAAACATATGATGTTGCCGATGCTTGATAGCACTCGTTAAGGGATATACCCAGTCTTGAGAGTTTGTAACACTAGAAATGGATTCAAATGATGGATAGGATTGATAACCATATTCAGAAACAAATCTAGCTCTGGGAAAAGTATCAGGATTCCACTCATCACCAAAATAATTGTAAAAGTGAACTGAAAAAAATGTATATAGTTATTTTAACAAAAATAAAACCTTATATTCACGTATTTGTAACCATGAAATAATTTTAAGTGATTTTTTAAAAAAATTCAGCATTAATTTTAATTACTTTTTAATTTACTCAACAATAATTAAACATATAAATATATTCAAATCTGATTTTGAATTATTTAAATTTGATATTAATATTATTAAAAACTAACGAGAATAACAAAGACTAATAAAGTATTATCTATTCATTTTCTTTCCAATCTTTAAAAAAATTACTTTTTCATTTAAAAAAAAAACTTTTGTTCAGTTCTATCCATTGAAAAGTAATAAATAAACAAACTCTCAACAATTAAAAATGTTTAAATGAAAAGGAAACAACAGGATTTCAAAAATTAATCAGTTTACAATGAATAAAAATATTCTCTGTATATAAATGATCAACTCTCACATTGTGAAATTCATTATTAAACTTTTTTACTTCCTTATTAATAAACTTAGCTTAATTTTCATTTTGAGGATTATAATACATAAATTATTGAATTTTATACTCATATATAAACATATTTTTTTATTTTATTTTTTTTATTGTATACAGAGTTCTTGATAAAGAAAAACATATATATATATTTTTTTTTTAAAGTTTTATAACAAACCTGACTAAAACATACATAGCATCCAGAAATATACAGATCGGTTGCAAACAGTATTGCAGAGTTAAAAACATCATCATATCACCAAAGTAGAAATTCAACTAAATAATTTGAGAATCTTTGTATAGTATTGAGTGACTTTATGAAAAGATCTACATCTCAGTTCTAATAATTTCCTAAAACCTTTCTTAGTTTTTAACTATTTTTTCTAAACGATCTAAACATGATGATGTATTGGTAATTTTTTTTCTTCTTTTTTTTTTACACAGACAAGAATTAAAAAAAAAATTAGTAATACATCATCATGTTGGGATATATTTTTCAAAACATTTAAAAAACAAGAAAAGTTTTTAAAAATTATTAGAACTAAGATGTAGATCTTTTTAAAAAGTCACTAAGTGCTATTCAAAGATTCTCAAATTATTTAGTTGAATTTCTGCTATTATGATGATAATGTTTTTAACAATGTAATCCTGTTTGCAATCGATCTGTATATTTCTTGATTCTATGTAGGTTGTAGTAATATAAACGTTCACTTTACTAAAGTGGACCTTTGATGCATTTTTACAAAAGTATTTTACACATAAAGTTAAACAACACATACCATAAAATATTATAAATACTAATTAACAATAAACGAACATTTAAATAGTAATTACATTTTTTCTAATAATATTATCAACATTGTGTAGTTATTTACAGAGTTAGAAAAATGATATAATTTATAGATATTACTTACCATCTCCATACAGATTATCTTGTGGATTGACTGAAATCCAACCCTCTTTAACTGTTTTTGGACCATTAGAGGGACTTGAAGGCAAAAAAGTACGACTAGGGTCTTCTTTCAGTACAATAGGCATGATGGTGTCAATGTAAAGTTTAACATAATCAGATTTGTACTGGTCCAAGTTTGGTTTTACAGAAGGCCTGAAATGATTAAATCATAAATTTCATTTATTTAGCACAATACAGAAATGCTACAAAAAGTGATGTAATTAGTGAAAGTACTGATTTTTTAACCAGTGATAAAAATTATGAAGTAATAAAAATTATTATTATTAAATATTGACTGATACTATTTCTAACAATAAATTACATGCAACAAATTACATGATGTACTCTTTAAATTATCATGAATTTGTGTTAAAGTTTATTTTTTTATAAAGCTCAAATTTGTAATTTTATTTCACAATAATTATTCAAATATTTTATTAATTATGTAAATCAACAAGTGATTTTACAGAAGTGAAACACCCCTTATTTTATAATATCCCATAATCAAAATTCTAATGTGTATTTTAAATATTAATATATATAAGATTCCATTCTAAAAATTTCTATAAAAAAATATACATTAAAAAAAGAATTTTGATGATGTCTTCTTATAAAATAAGGGCTATTATTTAGTTGTTAAAGTGTTTTCCTCCTTTAATGAAGATCAATTTGCATGTATATATTTTCAGTTTAAAAAACATTTATTGTGAAATGTTTAAAAGTAGAATCAATTGAAAAAAGAAATTATTTACCACCAATATCCTGATATACTTTGTTCATTTTCATTATTTCCAGCCCATAATAATACACTTGGATGATGTTGCAAACGTCTTATCTATAAATTAAAAGATGACATATTTCATATGATTCTGAATATGAAGAACAGAAAATTTTACATTTTAAAATAGCTTTATCACCAAAAAAAAAAAAAAAAAAAAAAAAAAAAAATCTTATTACACAATCAAAATATACTAACATGAAAAAAATCAACATGTCATTTGTAAAGTCATAAACAAATTCAAGGAATACAATACATTAATTAAACATATTAAAAATTCAATATAATAAAATATTTATCACTGACAACCTATTGAGTTATTTTAGCTTTATTCTATTTTGGGAATTTTAATATAATTCAATATATTGTTGTTTTTTTTTTTAAAGCAAATTTTACCTGTTGAGTTACTTCAGTCTTAACACTACTTAAGAAATCCTGATCTGTAGGATACAATGCACATGCAAACATCAGATCTTGCCATATCAGTAAACCTAATCTATCTGCTATTTCATAAAATACGTCTGATTCATAATTTCCTCCTCCCCACACACGTAGCATGTTCATGTTAGCGTCTTTAGCTGATCTCAAGAGAGTTTCAATATACTCTGGAGTAATTCTTTCTTGAAAACTATCAGCTGGTATCCAATTAGATCCTTTGGCAAAGAATGGTACCCCATTCACTTTAAAGTAAAAACTGAGACCTGAAATAAAACATTTATTTTATATTATTATAATATATTAATAAATTTATATTAATATTGTAATTCAGTATTCAGAGATTTTTTTTTAAGGAAAAGAAAGATTTATTTATTATTATTATTATTATTTAATTTCAAAACATATGCATGTTGTTGTTGTTGTTCTAATGTAGTTGGCAATACAGACAGTTAATCTTTATGCCATAAGCAAGGGCTGCGCTGCTGTTATTCATTTAACACTACCCAAGGGACCCATGTAACTTGAAGATATGCTACGGACATGAGTAACACTACCCCACAATGCTCTACGATCCTGTTAGGACAGGGCCTACGGCTTAATGTGGATTCCACTACAAACATCCATGGCACAATCGGGATTACACTGTGATACTGTGTTTCGGAGCCGAGTGCCAGAGCACTAGCCACTCGGCCATCAGGCATATATATGCATATTGCATAATTTATATATACATAATAATAGATTTATGATATAATAATAAATATATAATTATAATATGAATAAATGTTTAAAAGCAGCTTATTATATATTATAAAACTGAATAGTTTTATTATTTTAAAATTTTAATTTTTAACAAATTATTACATAGTTGCTAAAGTTTAAGAAAGAATTTTTCAGAACTTAAAAAAAAAAAATTACTGTACAATTAAATGTGCACAAAAAAAAATATGCTATCTTACATTGTACTATCCTCTTTTAATGCAGCTGGCAAATAGACTGTGATCTTTTAATGCCATAAGGGCTGCACTGTCGTTACTCACTTTGCGCTACCCGGGGACGTGTGTAACTTGATGGTAAGCCACGGACGCGGAGTAACAATGCCCCCCGCAACGCTATACGATACTATTAGGACCTACAGTTTAAAGTGGATTCACATTGTACTATAAACTCTACATTTTCAATTTTAAAACCCCTTTTCTTTTCTTTTTTTCTTTCCCTACTTCGTAAAAATTAATTGCAGTGAAAATAATAATGAAAACATAATTATTAGCATAATGAACTAATAAACCATAACTATAAACATAATAAACCATATATGTAGATATAATAAATTAATAATACTTAAAACATAATTATTGGATTATCTAATCAAGAAATTAATAATAAAACATAGGTTAAGATAATAAAAATAAATAAGAATTTTCAAAACTCTTATGATAGAATGAAAAAAAAATGCATGTAACATAAGAAAATTTATTCACTAAAATAACTGTATTTTCTCATCTTAAATGCTAAAGATTATAAAAGTTCATGCTAACTAAATAATCATTAAATTAATCATTTAAAAAAATTCAGATTTTTATGCTAAATTTTCATATATACAATCAGTATCAATATACAATAAAACAAAATGGATTGATTCATTGACTTGAGGAAAACATTGCAGAATAATTCTATTATAATAAAACAAAGATGGAAATTTTTAATAGATTAATTAATTAATTTAAAAAAAAAAAACTAAAATAAAAATAGTTAATTTTTTTCTTTGCCTAAAAAAAAATTTTTAAATAAAATCAATAATACTGTTTTTTTTTAAAAAGGAAAAAGATATTAAATTCATACATATATGGAGGAAGTACATTTCATGTAAAATCTAATTGATGACAAAAAAATTTATCGACACAAATTTTATTTTAATTTTAATTAATATTTTGTTCATATAACTTTTGAACAGTTCATATAACTGTTCATTTAATTTAATTTTGTTCATATTTAAATTATTTTCAAGGACTTTTAACATTTACTAGAATTACATTTATAAAAAATACTGCAAGGAGATAAATAAAAAAAACCTACCAGAAGAATTTTGGACTGGTTCCTGTATAAGCTCAATAGTCCTAAAACCAGTTTTTAATGATTTTGATGCAGTTTCGTCATTATTTGAAAACACTACTTTCAACAGATAGAGAGGTTGGTCTCCTAATCCATTAGGCCACCAAAGTTTAACATCCAAGTTCTAGAAAAAATAAAATTTTTGAAAAATTTTTTTTAGGTATTCTGCTTATTGAATAATAAATTTACATAATTATATTTCTCGATATAAAAGAACAAATAAACAGATTGTAGTGAATTTCAAAAATCAGCTTTATTAAAAAATTGCAAAACATCAACAAGTAAATAATTATTAGTAAGTAGATGTTCCTGTATATTATCAGTTTGTTCTATTATGCTGCTAATTTGCTACAATTTTATAAAATTAAAAAATTATTCATATCAGAATTGAAAAGTTCTGATATAAAAATTCATAGAAAACATTCTTTAAGACTATTTTAAATATAAAATAATGTAAACAGTTAACTTATAATTTTTAAAAAGCAAATTATAAATATCAAATTTTTCCAAGAATAAATCATTTAAACTAAGTTATTAAAGATACTAAAGAAATATATATATATTCTAATTTTAAAGAATTACAATTAAAGCTAATATTAAGAAAAATTAAATAACATTATAAAAAACAAATATTTTTCTATCTTTTAAAATATTTCAATAAATAAATTAATTAAAAAAATCATTAACAATTACACGCAAAAAGAATATTAAAATAAAAACATACATTTAAAGAACTAATTCTGAAGGTCTTTTTAGCAAACAAATTTTCATCCGGCTTGATGTTTATTTTGGAATAAAAAATGGTAGAGTTGTTTAAGTAAATTGCCATTAAACCATTCACTGGTTCAAATGAAGCTAATTCCATATAAACAGAAACAGTCAAATTCAGAAGTTTCCCTTCTATAAAAAAAATAAAATAAATTATAAATTCTCTTTTCTGGAAATAAAAATTTTGATAAGTTAGTGCAAAATAAATTAACTTACTCGATATTTCAGGAATAACAGTCACATCTCTTATTAGCAGAGTATCAAAGCCTACAATTTCTAATGGTTTCCTATGAAGCAAAAATTTAATTTACTTATGATAAAAACATATTTATATTTTAAAATACTATTATGAGTATAAAATATAACACTATCTTTTTAAAATAAGTATGATTAATATTTAAATACAGAGAAACATTGATAACAATTTGTTATTTTTGTTGATTTACAAACAGAAATTTTGTAATTAAAAAAATATTGGAGGAGATGAATAAAACACAAATAAAAAAAATACAATAAATAAATCTACCATTTTCTTTGTAAGCATAGAAAACTATAATTAAATGAAAAGGTATTTTAAAAAATTATTCTGATTTTAGGAATTTTCATAAGGTGTCTACTTATACATTATGTTAAAAATTTTTATTAAATTATTTAAACTTTTATCAGATTATATTATTATATTTTAATTTTTATTATATATATTCTGTAGATATTTTATTGAATGATGAGATTATAATACATTACAATTAAATATACATAATTCATAAAGTAATATCAAATAGGAATTGACACAAGGGCCTAAAAAAAAAATTAGATTTTTTTTTTTTTTTTTTTGATTATAATTTGAAAACAAATATATATGAGAAAGTAACTTATACACAAGTAAAATAAGAAAAAAAAATTGCAAAATACAGGAGAATGTAATTTTGTAACATCATACTCCATCTAATGTATTAACATGTTTCCTCTAATATAAAAGACAACAACAACAACAACAAAAAAGTATAAACGCTCTGTTTATTATAGATTTTCAAACATTTTGTTTTGAAACAAAAATACCGTTAGATAAAAAAAAACTTCATTTAATTTGAGAGTAAAAATTTTGGTGTTTAATATGAAATATAAATATTTTAATTATTATCATTAATTATAATTTTATAAATATTTTAATTGAAATTCATAAAAATAATTTTCTAAGTAAAATAACAGAAATTTGCAACATTAAATCTAAGATTTAAGAAGATAATAATAAAAGAAAATAAGATGACACAAAATAACAAATGATGTAACATTCAATTATTTTACAATTGAACATGAATCAACTATATTAAACAAATTAATTAAACTTCAACAATGAGGCTTTTATAATAATTACATTCAGAAATTATAATAATATGAAATTAAGTAAATTAATTTCGAATAATGAAATAAATTAATTTCCATTTTTAATGTAAATTAAAATATATGCTTCAAATAAATAATTTTTTTACAAATATAAATTCTTTAATATTGATAAAGGAAGAATACAAAAACCATGAAATAAATACCATATTCCCTGTGTAGGAAATGAAGGTCCCCAATCCCAGCTGAATGAACTTTGAGTCTTGCGTATGTAGTTAACATGGCATTCGCCTTGCTGTACTGGAGGTGGGCAAGTTGGAGGAATCACATAATCTAAAACTTGGACCTCATGCATTTAATTTTGAATATTCAACAGCTGATAAGAATTCTATGTGAATATCATTGTTTGTCTGCAAAGTAAATTGTATAGGGACTTTGTAAGAGCTTTTTATTTTTTAAACTATTTTAGGTACTTACGTATTAACGGTACCTTGGCGACAGACTTGGCGGTTTTTAAGTGTCGCCAAACTAACAGCTACAGATTTGGTGGTTTTTAAGTGGCACCAATATAACAGCTGCAGATTTGCTGAATTTTGAAGCCATTTTGTAGTGCTACGAAAATGCGTATTTGGGATTTGCCAGAAACAGAACAAGATGCAATTTTATTTTTTCAGGAGCGAAATATTTTACCAAAACAACAGAAATGTCCCAATTCCCATGACATGAAACTTTATTTTGGTAAACATAAGTTTTGGAAATGCAATTTCAGTCAGTGTGTTTATCGTGTGGACTTGGAAAACTCTGTTTGACTACTTTGTGTTTAAATAAAGTGTTTTTGACTAATTTGTGTTTAAATAAAGTGTTTTGAATTTTGAAATCGTTTTGATTTTAAATGAAGTGTTTTATATATTTTATTATTTGGAATAAAAATATTTTGAAAGCGTTTTGATTTTAAATGAAGTGTTTCATATATATTTTATTATTTGGAACAAAAATTTTAAGTGTAGATTGGCGTTACTTAAAAACCGCCAAATCTATAGCTGCGGTTGGTGCATGCTCTCTTTATTGGCGCAACTGTCGCCAAGGTACCGTTAATACGTAAGTACCCTATTTTATAATGTTAATAGTAAATTTGGTTAAGCGTACAATATGTATCGATTAAAAGCACAATATGCCTTTATCATATAACATATGAATAAAACTAAATATAATTCAAATTGTTTATAATTTTTTTTAATCACATCAAAACTACATGAAAATGCAAAATTCAGTGGATTGGGAAAAAATTTAATAATGGTAGAGATAGTAAATAATGTTTATTTTATTTTGTTTTATTTATATAAATACCACAATTATTCAATTATAGTAATATTTTTATCACACATTTAAGAAACTGGAAATCAAGGGGGGACACTGTACATGTACTCAAGTGAAAAATTTGAATTTTTAATCACTTTCAGTTAAGGCTGTACTTAAAAAGTTAATATAGCTTCAAAAATTGAGAAAATAAATTATTAGTCCTTTTTTTTTTTTTTTTTTTTTGCATGCAAAAAAAGGCTATATAATTTGATAAACCATAAAAAAAAAGATATTTTAATGAAAATAATCATTCATGATCCAGATACAATACAACTTTATGAAAGAAAGATTGGATGTTCAACTCAAGTAAATGCATTAAAATTAATTGATATTAAATCATTAAAATACAATGCCACACTGGTGTATCTTTATAAAATGTGGTAATTTAATAAATTAAGAAAAGAAAACTATATATCTTGCTTGGTTATTAGAAACTTCTTTTAAAAAATACCAAAATTAAGCAAATATTAATGAGATTCTGACTATTTTAGTATATGCAAATCTATTATTTTTTAAATTTCCAATAAGAATAAAATAAATACAAATTTCATAAAATTATTATCACTTACAATTCAATGCCTCAAGAAAATTTTTTGGTTAAATCTCATTTAATTTATTATTATGGTTTTAATAAATAAATTAGTAAGATAGAAATACTTCACATTTCAAAACATTATATATAATTTTACTTCAATTATATGAAATCAAAGAAAAAAAATTTCAAAAATATTCATTTTTAATGTTTACACTGCTTTGAATAATGATATATCATTTTACCTTTAAAACAGGTTTTATATCGAAAATATATCGAATAAACATATTATTTGAAGCTCCAATAAATTGACCATTCAAATTTATTTCGCTCACAGTATCCAGCCCATGAGCTATAAGAATGACACGCTTTTTTTGTAAGAGATGACATTCAGCTAAAAATAAAACATTATTTTGGTTAATATTATACTAAATTGCATCTATAAAACATGGAGAAAAACATTAAGTTAAAACACATGCATATTTATAAGTTAATTTTTACTATTAAAATTGGAAAATTAATCAAATACTTGTAAAAAATATTTTTAAAATTCTAAATCACTTTTTAATTTTTAAATAAGTAAAGTTTAAGTAAAATAAAAAAAAAAATAATTACTGAAAAAATAATCTAAAAGCATAATAAATTTAAAAATAAAAGAGTGTTTCTCTATATTTAACAAAAAAAATAATAATGATGATAAACTCCAATGTTATTGAAAAATAAACTTAGAAAGAACAAAGAACAAAACTTAGAAAAATATCTTTTTAATTAGTGAATTAAAATAAAAGTCCCCTTCAATATACTTCATATTCTCATTCCCCTTTTCTATTTCCAAAAATTTTCTACTAAAATAACCATTATTAAATTTATATAATTTCTTTTTAATATAAACATGCATACCAATTTTTCTTATAAGTTAACCAAAATAAAAAATTTGATGAATATAGATATAATTTTTTTTTCTTCATTTATAATAAAATAAAAAATTGGAAACAAATCTTAAATTGATATTTATACAAACATGTATTACATAAAATAATTTCTTAACAACATAATACATATTTTATTTGTTTTCCATAATCAAGTTTGTTATGCTGTTATAATATTACACTTTATACATTACAGATAGGGATTGCAATACCAGTATACCGAATACCGGAGCCATTTGTACAATTTTGTAATACTGATATTCATAAGTTTAAATACTGTTTATTCGGTATTTACTAGAAATTTAGAATTCTTATTCAAATTCTTATCTGTGAAAACAAAGTTATAGTTGTGAAGAAAGTGTGTAATATTTCGATATAATTGGTGATAACTAAAAAAATTTCAACAAACCAAAATGCAATACAGAAATCAACTATATCCAAAACAATCCGAAGAGAAATAGATTTATTTGAAGATGAGGGATTTAAAGGTAAATACTTAGAAAAAGTATATCGCACATTGCTAACAGTACCACCAACTATTGTAGATGATGAAAGAGCGTTTTTGACAGCTGGTAATTTTTGCACAAAATTACGTTCCAGGCTTAATGATAGTATAATTCATGCAATATGTTTTTTAAGATCACATTTTAAAAATTTGTAATATTTACACCTTTTTATGATTTAAATAAGATGCTCCTTTATTTTTTTGTGATTCTTTATATACTGTTATAATTTATAAGTTACAAATTTTTTTGTGATATTTACATTCTCTAATAAAACTGGCAAATAAAACACCCGTGTTTTCTTTCTTTTGCTAAAATTTCTACTACCAGTATCACGGTATTAAGATCTAAAAAAATACTGAATACCGTTATTGAACTTTTGGTCTGATATTGCAATGCCTAATTACAGACATACTTTTTTGCATATTATTTTTTTAAGTTTCATTATTAAATTTTAATTAACATTTGTATATATTAAAGTAAATCAATCACATAATATCTGAAATGAACCTTTAAATTGTTTCTTAAAAATCCAACTATCTAGTCCAATCCAGCGATACAAGATATCATTTTTGCCAAAATAAGGATCTTGAATTTTCTTTTGATTTAACAGATCAGTAAAAATACTGCCAGGAACTTTTGATTTAACCACAATACCTAAAATAATAAATAATATTTTTCATAAATATATATTAAAAAAATTATAAATACACAATACAAAAACATCTTTTTTTCTTCTTTTTTTTTTTCATTTACTAAACATACGCAAATTTAGTTTGACTATTATCAGATTGAATTCTCAGGAAGGCAATATTGCTTTAGAAAATAAGTAAAGTTGAGAAAGAAAATAGATTAGTAAATAAATTTAACTTTGGTATAAACAACTATTGCTTTTAATCAAATATTAAGAAAATTTAATAGCTAGTGATCTACATAATACCATATAAATATATGATTTTAAAAATATTTGCTGACTTTAATACACAATAGATCAAGAAAATTTTAATGCTACAAGCCAGTAATTCCAAGAACAAATATTTATCAATGAAATGAAAAATAATTAATAAAATTTCAATTATTATATATAAATTAGAATTAAATTTTATACTTACAACCCAAAAAGTAAGACCAATTTTTAATTTATAATTCCTGGGACTTATAGAATTTCAATTTTTTTTTTTTTTTTTTTTCTTTTTTATGCTGCTGGCACTGTCCTCGACATCTGTGTGAAATTTGATGTCAAAATATTCATTAGTGTTTGAGTTATGCTAGGCTTTGTGGGACACTAAAATTGATTCAGGCGATTTTTGAAATGAAAGAAATGTTTACAAGTAGTATAAACAGTCTAAAGAAGGTAGAGAACACGCTGAAGATGAAGAGCCCTCTGGTCAATCAACCTCAACCGATGAAGCTCATGTCCACAAAAAGATATGGTGCTTGCAAATCATCGATTTAGAATCAGAGACCTTGCTGATGATGTTGGAATTTCAAAAGGACTAGTCAATTCTATTTTGCACCTCAAATCTCGATTGGTACTAAAAACACTGAATGCGCCAGCTCACACTGCATTGATTCTTCGTGACTTTTTCACCAAAAATAAAACACATATCGTTCCACAACCTCCCGTTTTATACCGTGCGACTTCTGGTTATTCCCTAAACACAAAAGATCATTCTGGGGTCACTGTTTTGAGTTGATTGATGAGATTTAATGTGAAATGCTGCACGCTTTGAAGGTCATTCCTGACGATGACTTTTTAGCATAAGTGCATTGAGGATTGGAAAAAAAGTTGCCGTAAGTGCATTGTGTCCAGAGAGGATTACTTTGAAGGTGACGAAATAAATTTGGAAGAATAAATAAGAGTTTTTGAAAAAAAAAAAAAAATTTATCTTACTTTTTGGGCACAGTAGTAAGTTAATATTTAAGAATCAAATCAATTGAAGAAAATTAGATTTCTGAAAGTGTTATAATCAAATTTATATCAATGAATTTAATTAATCAATAATATAATATATGACAATAAATTAGAGAATAATAATAAACAAATAAGTTAATTTTGTATTTCATTGAATGGTTTTTACAAAAAATTTGTTTATTCAAAATTATTACGGTAGGGAAACTTATAGCACTTTTGCATGATGTAACAATGTAAATTTTATTATATTAAGTTATTTTTTTATAGAATAATAGTTTCCAAACATAAATATACCAGTTCTAGGAGATTTTATGCAGACCTTATTTTTAACAATGCAATGCTATAGGTTGAAAAGCCCCGATCTACATAACACCACAATTTCCTGCCTGTGATCTATGGATTATAAATGCGCACACACACACAAAATGTGAAATTTGGAAATGTAACATACAGCTAGAGGACATTCTATGTTCTAGAAGTTTCATAACTGATAAAAATTTATATAACAAAAAAAAATAAAGCAGTTTTCTAAACATATAGTAAGAAACATAACAGCTGTAGATGATTGAAGGTAGACAGATTTTTACAAACTTAGATATAATCTAATGTCAATCATACATTGGTGTGTGATAGTAAATGAAAAAGGCAAGGAATAAAGTTAAAGATAAAATAAAAAATGCTTTACAAAATGCCAACATTAAAATTAACTGTGCTATTCATCAAGATTTTCCGTCTCAGCAAATACTAAGATTTCAAGATTTTGTCAAAGATTTGAACAACAGCTTTTAAATTCATATCTTCTTTCTGGTCTCTGTAACCTTAAATTTATAACATTTTTAAAATCTTTAAAACTTTTTATCAGTTTTATATCATGTGTGTACGAAAACAAGAATTGATTATAGAAGAGAACAGATCTTGATGATCAAAGTACAGGCACAAATTGCACGCAGATTAGATATCTTTTATTTTTCAGGCCTTAAACTATGCCCTGCAGATTATAGGCAAGAAATTATGGTAGTTTATTTTTTGCTGAACTTATTTTGTCACAATAATATTGCAAATTACCTCAATAGGCTTTATATTTTCAACTATTTAATATGCATTTCGAAAAATTAAATAGAATCTATTTTATTTGAATAACACTTAATTTTATAACAATTTTCCTTAAACCCTAATTTGAGTGAATTTTAAAGAACAGATTTATTTATTTGTGCGATAAAATAATTTAACAGAAATATTCATTCTTAAGACCATAGAACAGTATTCATAAATAGCTTATCCACTCAAAACATCTGAAACCTAGTGACATTTATCGCAATCTTTATAACAAAAATTGTACACAAAAGTATTATTTCTTAAAAATTAAATTCCAATTCAAATGTAAGTTCATTGCAAATCTCATACTGTTACTATGCATTTAAAATTAAAAATAAAAGTAACTTTTACATTATTGAATTTAAAATTAAATACTTCTTTCTCAAAATTTTCAAAAAAAAAAAAATTTTTAACATATTATCAAAGCAACATTTCTGCTTAAGTAAATGCTATTTGGAAAATGTATTAAAACTTTTAATTTGGCCAATTTATTTAATTAATATAATGTCTTTTATATGTTTAGCTGATAATTTAAAAAAAATTCATAATTATTAAACAATGAAAGCACTAGAAGATGAAGATTTCTTTATTTCCTTATAAAAATATATAACTTTTGTAAAAAAAATACAAAAAAGAAAGAAAAAAAAAAAGTACATACTTCCATTTGAATTTACAGCAGACCATGTACCCTCTAGCGATAAAATTGAAGAAGATTTATGCACAGTTGAATTTTCATTTTGAAAACATTGAGCAAAAACAAAAGCGATAGAATATAATATTAAAGAAAAGACATATTTAGAAAACATGTCTTTAGGTTTATGTACTTGGGAATATCCCCGAATTTATAGCTATATGTTTCAAAAAAAAAAAAAATTATGGAAGCATTATTTTTTAAAAATGTCTAAAAAATACAGTAAAGATTTGATATTTTGCAACGTTACGATAAATTCTTTGAAATGTGACAAACCGATAACAAAAAACTAAATAAACATTATTCCCTATTGCCAGTTTTCAAAACTAATAAAATGCATTTTAACAGCACTAGGATAAATTGAGATAAAGCAGCATGCATCTAAAAGTCAAGCCAAGGAATTTTAAATATTTTCTTTTAAGTCAAGATAAAAATTTTATAAATGCTCAATTACGAACATTGTTACTGAAAATGGAAATTCAAAGTTACTTGAGTGTAACTCCCCCCCTCCTCCCAATTTGTGCTTTTAGAATGAGTATGGTATACTGTAACCGATTGCAAATCGAAACTGAAACAATTTTCGAAGTTTGAAACCACTATATATGTTTTAAGCTTATGTATGAATAATGAATGCCATGAAAATGTGAAGATCTATTAAAATCCTATTTTTTTTAACAGCAATGAAAGGAAAAAAAAATCACCTAAAAATAAAATAACTACAATAAAATAATTTTTTGTAAACTTGTTACTCTTATAGTACTGTTTTTGCACATATTTTACCGATTAAAATTATTTAAATTTGTATTAATTATTATGACGATTTAAAATATATTTAAAAAAAATTAAATATATAACAACTGATACATT
Organism: Caerostris darwini; assembly: GCA_021605075.1. Taxonomy (NCBI): domain Eukaryota; kingdom Metazoa; phylum Arthropoda; class Arachnida; order Araneae; family Araneidae; genus Caerostris; species Caerostris darwini. The sequence goes on along the minus strand of BPLQ01007303.1, from coordinate 94,032 downwards.
TTTTGTATGATATTGTATATGGGGATCATATCGAATAAGGGCGGCTTAAATTGCACCTTTAAAAAAAGTTACATATTAAAATTATGAAAAATTATACTAGCGAAGCAAGAACATGAAGTTTCATTGTAAATTTTTATTCCCAATCGATTGACGGAAACTGATAATTTTCTTATATCGAATGTTAATTTCTTGAAACCTATAATAAATAAAAAATGAAGTTAATTACATGGCTTTATTTTAGAAACAATGATTAATTTTTTTCACCCCAAAATTATAAAAGCAGTTCATATTAAAATATAGTTTGCATTTTAGTATAGTTTGCACTCTTTGGGAAAAACAGTCCTTTCATTATTTGCAGCATAACCTTAAAAATAAAGGTATATAGTAAAAGTATGTTCAATATTTACGATTATGTATCTTTATATAGATTTAAATTTACTTAACATTTCTTTTGGAAAAATATATGTATTTGGAGAATCAAAGCTTTTAAATCCAGTTAATATTAGCAGAAGTAGAAATAAATGTCTATCATACATTTTCAAATTATAAAAAATTCAATTGATGTTAAAACCTTGATAAAATTAATCTGTTAATTTACCAACATAAATATAATGAGAGTCTACTGCAGTCAAATTTTATGACTATAAATAAGCAAGATGACAAAATTTCAATTCAACTGCTTTAAAAAAAAAAAAAAAAATTTTTCATGATTATAATCTAATCACTTTCTCCCTCTATACATAAGAAAAATGAAATACAGCTACCTCTCAAGATATCCTTCTTATCTTTATTAAAGACATTACCTTAACTCGAATATGTCAGATATCCTACATTATAATAAAGGTAACAAAAGCTATTACCTTTCATTATGGCAATGCCACGGCCCAATAATTAAATGTCAGTTGTGGATTAAACACCCTTCCCCCCTTGATTAGTTTATATTTTTCTTGTATATTTATAATTTATTATGTTAACCATATAAATAACTCATTTTTTTCAAAATTTTAATTTACTCAAAAAACATAGTTTTGATTTAATAAAGAGAAAGAAAAATTATTTTTGAAATGCTTAAATTTAAATTTATAACCTTATACAGAATTAAATTAAAGAGTTTTTAAACTTCAAAATTTTATTCAAGATTATATTTACTAATCTTGTTAAACGATTCTATATATAAAATCAACATTCAATTTAATTTCCTAAATGATAAACAAAAATAACATTATAGAACTTATAAATAATAATATCTTTCATTTTAAAAATTTTTAGTTTCCAAAAAACTATTTTATAATAATTAAAATATTGGATAAGATCTGCAATTTATTTTAATTACAAATCTTAACAATTTGTATATTTATACATTATTTACTTCAACTATTTTATTATTTATATACAGTTAAAATAAAATGATGAATTAAGGAAGAATTTAACTCTTTATAAACACTAAAATAAAATTTAAATTAAATTTATGAAGGTCATAATTATTCTTCAATAATATTTATAAAACACAATATTTATGTAATAAGATTTAAAGTTCAAGCTATACAAAAAGCAATTCAATAAATGAAAATTTAATAATTAATTTTATATATTAATTGTAAATAGAATTTAAGACCTTAATATTAATAAAAATGACCAAATTATGAATGAAAAATTATCAAGATGTTAATTTCAAATTTAGATACTTAATAAAATTTTAATTAGTAATTTTTTTTAATTATTTAAAATTAAAAATATTATCAATTACATTTTTCCAATATACAATATAGATAAAATATTGTTAAATGGCTCTTTCTTCCAGAAACAAAGAATATGCACATAATCAAAAAATCATAACATAATTTTATTTGTGTAAAAAAAATAACAAAAAGATAGACTTTCATGTCAAGACGTAAGAATTGATGCACAATGTCTTGATAATTAACTGAGTGGACACAGAGCACAGTACTTTTACAAATGGGGTGGAAATATAATTTTGTTAACTACAGTTGAATATAAATAGACTATGAAGATGATTTTGATGAAATAGAGTCTGAGTAGTTATGAATGTCAATGATACTAATTCTGAACTTTTAAGTTATACCTCATAGTTCATCGTGCTCATCTGTTATATCTCGATCATCTTCGTCTTCATACTCAGCCTTTTCTTCTTGGTCGTCATCAACTTCTTCTGAAATATCAGACTCCTCATCAACTTGGGCTGTTTCTGGAACACCTAAACTTTTACGAAGCAGAACTTCTACTCTTTGAGCAAAATTTGAAGTGTCAGCCAGCATAAAACCAGATCTCAGCGTTGCAGTTTCAAACATAATATTAGCCATATTCTTTGCAGTTTCATCCGATTTATCAGACTGCACTCTTTTTAGAAGTTCCTTCATTAATGGATGTCTTGGATTAACTTCAAGGGTCTTCTTTTGGCTGAGGTAATATTCCCTTGTGGTGTCTTGAATTTTACTGTGGGCGTTGCTTCGTGCTAGCCTCTCCATGTTACCAGTCCATCCAAATTGACTAGCGACCAATACACAAGGCGAGGAATGCAAACGTTGAGAGACTGTTGCCTTGGAAATTTTATCCTTAAGAACATCTTCCTCAAGCCATTTAGTAAGAGGTTGGAATTCTTTATTCAAAGCTTCTTGAACTTCCTTGTCCTTCTCGCCTTCATCTAACCGTAACCCATCTTTTGCAACATTCTGGAATTTCTTGCCTTCGAACTCTGGCAAAGCAGAAACAGCATATTCGTCTACTGCTTCTGTCAAGAACAGCACTTCGTAACCTTTCTTGATTAGTCGTTCAACAAATGGAGATTTTGAAGCTTCATCCAAGGATGCACCAGCTACATAATAAATATGCTCTTGTTTTTCTTTCATCCTCTCAACATATTCAGATAGAGAAGTATAGTTCTTGAGATCATTAGAAGAAAGGAATCTCACCAATTTAGCTAACCTGGTCCTGTTAGTAGGATCTTCAATGATTCCAAGTTTGATATTGGTACTGTATTCTTTCCAGAATTTCTCATAATCTTCTTTAGGAATTTTCTTAATCATATCCAAGGTTTTTCTTACAAGCTTTTTCTTGATAACTTTTAAAAGTTTATGCTGCTGTAGAGTTTCTCTGGATACATTTAGAGGCAAATCATCAGAATCAACTACTCCTTTAATAAAACCCAAATAATTAGGCATCATGTCTTGGAAGTCATCTGTGATAAAAACTCTTCGGACATATAATTTAATATGGTCAACTTTTGATCCATATCGGTTAAAGGATTCAGATGGCTGAACACTTGGAATGAATAATAGCGACTTAAATGTTACTTCACCTTCAGCAACAAAATGAGTCTTAGTAAGTGGATTAGAACTATCTTTAGTGATAGATTTGTAGAATTCATTATATTCATCTTCAGAAATTTCAGCTGGTTTTCTGGTCCAGAGAGGTTTAGCTGCATTGATTAATTCCCAATCAGAAACAGTTTTCTCTACCTTCTTTGTTTTTGGTTTTTCTTCTTTCTCTTCTTCAATCTTAGCATCCTCTTCCTCATCAGTTGGAGTCTCTTCCTTTTCTTCTTCCTCCTCTTCAATAGGTTCTTCAACAGTTTCAGTTTTTGTAGACCACAAGTAGATTGGAAAGTTGATGAACTGGCTGTATTTCTTAATCAAATCACGCAATGTATCTACTTCCAAGAAGTCACGGGCTTCTTCTTTAAAATATAAGCTGACAGTAGTTCCCCGAAGAAGGGTATCGCCACGAGGATCCTCTACAATGTTGAAGGAATTTGCATCGGATTCCCAGATGTGTTGCTTATCATCATTATGCTTGCTGGTAACAACTACTCGGTCTGCAACTAAGAAAGAGGAGTAGAAACCTACACCAAATTGTCCAATCATGTCACTTAATTCTGCAGCACTACTAGATTCCGAAACTTTCTGCAGGAAGTCGGAAGTTCCGGACTTTGCTATAGTTCCCAAGTTTGCAATTAATTCAGCTTTGGTCATACCAATTCCAGTGTCAGTAATATGAAGCACATTGCCCTCTTTATCACTTTTGATTCTTATAGACAGTTCTTCAGTAGCAGCAAGAGAGTTTCTATCAGTCAGGGAAAGTACTCTGATTTTATCAAGAGCGTCTGAGGCATTAGAAATTAGTTCTCTAAGGAAAATTTCTTTGTTGCGGTACAGAGAATTGATAATTAATTTCATCATTCGATTTACCTCGGCTTGAAAGGTGAACTTTTCGGACTTTTCTCGCAATTCTTTGATCTGGGCAACATTAAGTCCGTCGAGTTTGATGGCCTCCTCCTCTCTTTGGACAACTTCATCATCGGTTTTCGAACCATCTCTGCTACTGCCAATATCATTTTCCACTATTGGTTCGTCGGTTTCTTCAGCATAACTTACGCCACAGAGTAAAATCACTCCCAAACTAATAAATACAGCCACCTCATATTTCTAAAAGGCGACAATACAACGTTATACTCTACGTATACAAGCCGGTAGTTTGTTGTCAACCAGCCCTTTAAAAGCAGTAAACTGACGTGTGCTTACCGATAAACGTGGAAGGCAGCTATTGGTCGATAAAATTCTAGAAAGGTTGAGCGGTTGCTTTTTTTAAATCAGGAATCCAATATCTAAAATATAGCAAGTATTGAAACGAAACTATTTCAGAAATTGAAAGTTTTGTTCAAACACTTTGACAGTCTAAGATTATATAAAATGTCATACATTATATCGCCATTTTAGTATGATTAAAGAATTGTAATTAACTAACTGCTAAGCCAATTCTGGAAATGTTAACTGCCACTGAGCAAAATATAAACGCGCTTCGTTTGTTTTGTTTTTCTATGAAGTAAAAGGAATCGCTGAAATAATGTTATCTGTATCCAAATTTTAAATCTAATCATTTCTGAAGTGCTCTTATACTGTAACACTGCTTTCCATAACAGAATAAACGAAATTCGTTTAAATTTGTCTAATTTTTTTTTTTGTATTCATTTTAAATATCTCTGCATGAGATTTTTTTTAATATAATAGACGCAATAATTTTCTGTGTTGTATTAACATATTTAAATTAAATAGCCTTATTTTACTATTCAAAACGAAACATCAATTTGAATGATGGCTGAAAATTTAAGTGAAAATGATCCAAATTCTTTTTCAAATCCAGAAAGTTGCATAGTCACAGATATAGATTTGCATTTGGAAGTCGATTTTGAAAAGCATGTTTTATCTGGATATGTAGATTTATCAATCGATAGAAAAAACATGAAAGCTGATCTAGTGAGTATAATGTGATCTTAATTAATAAAAGATTTCGAGACCTTTTATAATTATCACGCTCATTAAAAACCATGAGAACATAGCTAAAATTTTTAACAATAAATGTGATTAATATACAATTCAATCCACTTTTCTGAGGATAATAGGCCACCTCCATATACGTTTCGGAATTGGAAGGGATTTTGCTAGTTGGCAGAATTTGTGCCAAATGTAGGGGTTAAACTGCTTATTTTTCCATGAATGTAACAATATTTTTGGATAATTATTACAATTTTATTTTCAAACAAACTTCTAAGCTATTTGCTATTAAACAAAAAAGCATAATTGCTTTCGTAATGATATCAAATTGAGATGCCTATCATATTGTGAAAAAATATATAGTATTATATATTTTATGGAAAAAACATACAAAATTATTAGAATGGAAATAAATAACTAATAAGCTTATTTCACTCTTCAAATTCAGAATACATAGTCTTTCTTAAAAATTATGTTTATAGGCCCAAAAATATTTACTTGAATTAGAAATATACAGTTAATTCATATGTTTTTTAATTCTTATGATTGATGCTTTTTTTGATTGACACATGAATATTATTTTAAAAAAATTCAGCATAAACTTTGATTTTTAAATAAGACATTTCTTATGCATATTTTAAAATATTCTCTTGCACATGTTTTTGTTTGAAATTTATCGAATTTCTTAAAAAAATATTTTTATTACTAATAAACTAGAAACTACAAGTTAATTTCATTTTGTGAACAACCTATGAAATATGTTTCATTAATTGACTCTTTATATGATTAAACAAAAATGTAAGAATCTGATTTAAATTTTTGAAAAGTTTTTTCTTTTAATTAAATTAGGGAATAATTTCATTCAATTTTAATTATTATTCATGTGGCTGAAAAATAAGCATTTAAGTTCAAAATTAATAAATATAAATGCTGCAATTTCAATCAAATTCTGTTGTGAACCCGAAGAATGTAGAATAAATATTGTGATTAAATTTAGTGCATTTCTAAACACATAATATTAGAACAGAAATAAAGTTTATTTATTTGTTATTATTTATTTTTTTTTTTTTAGATATGCATATTTTTTAACAAAAAAGGATACAAAATGATTTTTTTTTCATTCAGATTTTTCTAATACATTTAAATAATTAATCTAGCTATCAAAGTCAAAACAGTTTTAAGAAAAAATGTTGCCTACAAATGAGAGCTAACATGCAAATGCCATTATAAATAATAAATCAATATTGTTTCAATTAAATTTTAATAATATATTTTTTCAGCTTTTAGATACTAGAGATCTTACCATACATAATGTGAGAAATAAAAATAACTTGAATAAAATGACTTTTAATGTTGGAGAATCAGTAGGTGATTTTGGATCCAAATTAGAAGTAAAGTTACCAAAGAGAGGTGCCAAAAGGTAATGCTGCTTAATCTATCATTTTATTATTATTTTTAATTTAACTATTTCTCTCTGAGCTGTTTTACATATAAATATTGTAATATCATGCATACAAACAACAGTGATGTGTATTATAGTTTAACATGCATAATTGTTTTCTTTGATATAACATTAGCAAATTCTAATTTTTTTTGATGCCGAACATTTTTGTTGTAAAATAATATATCCTTGAAGTGGGGCCTGATAGCAGAGTAGCGAGCACTCTGGCGCTCAGTACCACAGGTTTCAGGTTTGAATCGTAGCGGTGCCATGGATGTTTGTAGTGGTCAGCATCCACTTTAAACTATATGTCCCAGTCTATTATGATCGTTGAGTATTGTGGGGGTAGTGTTACTTGCGTCTGCAGCATATCTTCAAACTGCACATACCTCCTGGGTAGTGCTAAATGATTAACAACAGTACAGCCCTTGATTATGGCATAAAGATAACTGTCACTGTTTTGCCAGATGCATTAAAAAAAAAAGGAAGAGGGGGAGAGAAAATGCTTTTTATAACCATGGTAGAAATAATATATATTTGTTGGACAAAAATGCTTATAAAAAGAATCAATCTCAGAAAGAAAAGAAATATTAAAAAATTTAAAATCAAAAGTATATGTTATGGTTTTTGATGGACACTAGGTAATTAATCTAATTTCATATACTATAACTTGAAAAAAAAATTATTTGCTCATTCATTTATCATGCTAAAGCATTCTTTTTTACCAGACTTAAATGTATAATGATTATAAGCACTTTTTTATTGGCAGAATCATTAAATCCATTACTAAGATAAAATATTCTTTGGACTTGTAATTATGTTATGAACCACATTGTCTCCTTATAATTGCAAATTTAAATCATGAAGCAATTGTTAATCATTTTATTACAAGAACATCATCCAAGTCCTTAGTCATAGGAATATAGCAATGTTCAATAACCACAGTCAATTCAAATAAAAGTTAGTAAAAGGTCTTATAAAAGCATCAAGCAAATTCACTATCTACAATGTTAGCACTCAACACAACATCTGATGCTGCAAAATGATCTACAAATATGGCCTTTAATCTGGCTCTCAGTGTGAGTTTCTTAGTGTTCTGCAGTGGAACTCAGGTGGTTTGTCCCATTATCATTGGTGGCATTGCTATGGTTTTTCTGTGGTCATGATTGTCTCTGCAAACACCTTCACAGAATTAAATTTGACTCCAGACCCTCTCTATCTCCTGTGTGATAACTAGGAAGAAATGTCTCACCATGCTTCCTGTTTCTTTATAGATGCATTATTGGATTACCAGACTTAAGTTCATGGATTAACTGATGTCATTTGTTTCTATCTTGTTCTTTGTATTTATTTATTTTATGATGTCCTGTTAACTTACCATTGGAAATAAAACAGAAATAAATTTTAGCATCACTAGATAAAATTATAGTATCATGGCTTTCTATTAAATATGATTTCAACTGCAATATTCTGATGTATTCAGTTATCAACTTCAATCATCCAGCACAATTGTATTTTTTCCCCTTGTATTTTTGATGTTACTTTCATGAAATTCATCAAAATATATAAAATAGTTAGTTTTGAGTTTTACAAAGTTTCATGAAATTTTACACCATTTCAAGAGTTTAATATTTTGAATTACAAGTATTTGCTATTGTCTTACAATTTGTAATTTTATTTATTTATTTATTGTACTTTTTTTGTTGATACCATGAATCTTATATGAGAGTGACATCATTTGACATATAATAATAAAAAAAAATTATGTTATCAAAAATTTCAAACATTTCATTGATTAAAATTTTTAAAAAAACTAGAATTATTATGCAAAGAAAAAAAAAAGTCCTGTGTGTTTGTTTTTATCATAAGTAATTTAGCAATTTGCGATAGTATAGTATAATATAAAGTTGAGGGATTAATTTAAAATTTGCATTTTACTTTGCAATTTTTAAAATGATTTGATATTACTCTAATGATTAGGTATTTATCAAACAATTAATTTGGTATTAAATATTTTCTGTCGCGTTCATTTTCTAGAGCAATAATAAGAGTTGAATATGAGACATCAGCAAATGCATCTGGACTTCAGTGGTTGGAACCTGAACAAACTGCTGGGAAAAAACAGCCATATATGTTCAGCATGTGCCAGGTAGGATTCTTATGCTTTCTTATAAAACATCATTTTCCATATTTTAACAAAAACATTAACCAGTCAAAAAATTTTTAGAGATTATTTACAAAAAGTTAGATATTATTCATAGTATATTTTATTATGTATAAGAATTTATTATAGATAAAATATTTCGTATATTACTGAATATAAAAGTTGTATTCAATATAAAAAGGTAAGTTTTGAGATAAAATTACAGAAAGTCAAAGCAGCATGTTATATATATGCATTATATTAATTTAAATACTATTCAAAGATTAATTTGTTTATCTAGTTGCTTAGTGTTGTTAATTATCATTACTGCATTATATTTTTTCTGTTTATTATCACAACATATCAATATAATTTCAGGCTATTCATGCTCGTTCAGTGTTTCCTTGTCAAGATACTCCTGGAGTAAAAGCTCCATATACAGCAACAGTATGTAGCTTTTACTTTTCAATTAACTAAATTATAAAATGCTTCATGTTACAGTTTTATGGTAGTCAAGAATATTGATAGATGCTTTAAATTTAAAAACATTTTTTTTTTAATGTAAGATATCACTGTCATTATTATGTTGGAAGGCAAGTAATAATTTAAGGTTTAACTTTTATATGTATATATTATATATGTATGTCAATTCATCTTTCTTTTTTATTAATTTTAAACAGATTAGATTAGATGAATTATTTATAAAATAAATTCATTCTTTTTCGATTACATGTAATTATAAAATATTAACAAAGGTGAAATTATTGTTGAAAATAAAGCCGTTTATCTTAAGTTATATAAATGAATCAAATATTTTTTTCTATAGAATGTTCCTGTGTTACATGATCAGTTTAATCAATCTTAAAGATTGCATATAGAAAAACATGCTTGTTTTATTATGTTTTAAAAACAGGTAAATATATATATCAAATGAAATTAAAAGCATAAAGTTGATCCTTAATTATGTCTAAGCTATAATTAAAGAATTTCACAAAGATAATTTTCAAAAAATTTTATAAAGTGAATGTCAATTTTTTAGTTATGTTGAGATTTTGAATGTATAGATATGAATAAATTTAAAGTAGTTTTTAAATTTATCTCATTTATATTTTACAAAATTCCTTTGATTACTCCTTTCTTTATGAATTAATATTTTTTAATATCTGATGTTTTTCTTGTCTAATTTGAACTGTAGCATCAAATTGATTCAACAAGTTTTATTTTTAAAATATTCCTTTTATTTATTTTTCTGTTTATTTTGAAAATTTTTTTATATTTTTTTGTTCAGATAACTGCTCCATTTGAATTAATAGTTTTAATGAGTGCTGTTCGTGATGGGGAAGAAATGGCAGGTGATCCTCTTATGAAAACTTACAAGTTTGTTCAAAAGGTATGCAATAGTTTTCATTCTATGTTTTTATGTAATGCTTTTGTATGTTGTTTCTAATTGTAAAATTTATTGTATAAATTTTCATCTATTATTTTGTAGATACCAATACCAAGTTATCTGTTTGCTATTGTTATTGGAGCTTTAGAAAGCAGGTTTGTATTGTACTTTAAATTCTGTTCGTTAATCTATTTTAAATTGTTGATATTTTCCCTTTAGTTGATCTCAGAAGTTAAAAATATTGCCTGGCACCAAGATGAGTTATGATAGAATTAAATTTTGTAACCCTATGAAAAAAATCTAACGTGAGACACAAAGTTGTCTTTCGCCAAATAAAGGCCCAGGGCATTTAAAGATATACGGGGTCTCTTTTATTGAAATTATGCAGTGCAGTTAGTGTACTGGGAGATAATTGTGTTTTTTCCTGATCCTACAGGAATTATTAAAATAATGTCTGTCAAATAATCAAATCGATTCCATAGTTTTATCATAAAAAAACGAGAAACAAACACACTTTCGGATTTATACAATTGGCATTGATTTCTATATTCTGTCACAGGGTGAATGTGTCCATTAAAACAAATGACTTTCTCCATTAAACTATATGTAGAAAACTAGAAAAAAAAATTTCTTCATAGAAAGTCTAGCTCAAAAGAGATTTTATATGAAGAAGTAAAAATATGTTTTTAATTTTCGACATATGGTTTCATTGGGAAATTGTTTATTATAAGTAAATTTAAAAATAATAATTTACAATAGCAACTGCTTATCGCATTTGGTCAATAAACTATTTCAAATATTTACTGATAATTCAAAAATGTACCCTTTCCCTGTATTACCAATTTTTTTAGATGATATACAAGAAATGGATCAAGTTCACTTAATAACTCCATACATTACAAATAATTTCCATTAAGAGACCCAAGAATTCCATTGTTATTGGGAAATGGTATTCCTCTAGATGCCAATAATTTTTAAAAAGAAAGATAATTTAAAGAGCTTTCTCACTATATTATAAACACATCACCAAGATCAAAACAGACAGTGTCAAACTACATGAAATTATTTCTAGATGAAAAGAAATATTTAAAATATTAATATCAAAATAATTTACCATTGAAAAATATAAACAAAATTAGGTACCTCGTCGGATATTGTATATAGATAATTAGTTATCATCAAAAATTTGAATTTTTAATGCTTGTGTTATTTAGTTATATTTTTCTGACAACTTATTATTTCTATATTTGTTTGAAAATGGAAAATCTTGATTAGTGTAATAGTTATTAATCAGTTAATGCAAAAGTTCCATCCATTATCTCTAGAAGAAAGGCATTTATAAAGCAGTACATTTTTAAGAATAAATATTTATCAATACTTTCTAGGGAAAAAAAAGATTGTAGATTATATGCAGTGGTCTATTGTCTACACTAAAAGAACTTAACTTTTTATTAATGTATAATCTGTAGATTATAACCAGGAAATTATTGTACATCATTCATGCATGTTAATTACAAAATCAATAGTCTTTTATTACTCTGTGCCTCTTGATATCATGCTTCATATACTTTTTGCAATTTGTTTAGAAAAGAAAAAAGTCCCTGCACTTAAATAGAGTTGTCCGTTGTATCTCTTTCAGTATATTAAGCTTTTGTATTTCTTTGAACATGCATGAGCGGCTTGGTGGCCAATTGGCTAGAACTCTGGCCTTTGGTAACACAGCGTTCAGGTTTTAATTCTGAATGGCAGTGATATGGATGTTTGTTAATGGTGCAGAATCCACATTAAACAGTAAGTCTTAGTCTAAAGTGTGCAAAAAAACCATAGAGTGACAAACCAAATATAACATGCATGATATAGCAAATGTCTACTACAATAGTTGAATGAACATTTCAAGAATGGATTATTTGGCAAGTTTTTATTAGTGCCTAGCTATAGGAAAAGTGTCACATTTTTTTTTTCTGTTGCTAATTCATCCCTTAATGTGCAGACAAATTGGACCTCGTACTCATGTCTGGTCGGAGAAAGAATATGTTGACAAATGTGCAGAAGAATTTTCTGAGGCAAGTTTTTATCTTATTTTTCTACCAATATTACAATCAATTTATTTAATTGCATATTCACTTTTTTTTAAAATTTTATTTATATATTTTCCTTTTTTTAACAGACTGAACAAATGTTGAAATGTGCTGAAGAGCTTCTTGGGGAATATGTTTGGGAAATATATGACCTTCTAGTTTTGCCTCCATGCTTTGCATTTGGTGGCATGGAAAATCCTTGTCTAACATTTGTTACTCCTACTTTGTTAGTAAGTTGTGATATTCAAATTGAAGCTAATAAATCAATTATGAAAATCCAGTTTGTTTTTTTTCACTAAAAAATAGCTAATTTAAGGGGGCTTCTTAGAGTTTCTTCTCTGTTCAGATTATAGTATAGTAAATGTGTATTAATAGTAGAATCTTTAATTTTAAAATTTTATCAATCTGTTTTAATGTAATTTTTTAAAATATATGTTTAATACACATTTAAATGAAAATTTGCACATTTCAATTACTTTGTGATATATATCATACACTATACATAAAAAAAAAAAGTATTTCATACTAGATACTTTTAGTCTTCAGCTTGATTATTCGAAATGTTAAAAGCATTCTTTTTAAAGTTTACTATGCTTATAACTCAGTTTAGTTAACTCAGCTCAGTTGATTTTGAATAACATATACTGCATACCCTTCCTTAACTTAAAATTTTTCTTTTATTATTAAAGAATTTTCAATCTTATATATTGTTTTAATAGTTTAATAGTAATACTAAATTAGCTTTTTTACAAATATTTCTAAAATTATTGATGTGGAAGTATTATTAAATGTTTAGTTCTAATAATATTTTAATGATAATACTGAAAACATTTCATTTGTAAAAGCACATTTGATATTATTTGTGTTTACATTTTAGGCTGGTGATAAATCACTTGTTTCTACTATTGCTCATGAAATTGCTCATAGTTGGACTGGAAATCTTGTTACTAATCGAAATTTTGAACATTTTTGGTAAAATTTTGTTTTGTTTATGTAGTAATGGTAACTAAATGTTAACTTTTTTTTTCAAGAATACTTTAATAACCCTAAATTTTATAATAGCTTCAACCTTTTTTGCAATAAAAATATTTAGTCATCCCTAATAGAATGTATTAATGTGAAATTTATCAAATAGTGAAATGATTCATTTTGAATTTAGCACTAAACTTTAAATTAGTAAAACTGGTGTTAAATTTAAAATATTTCCTATATTCTGTGTCTAATTTATTACAATATTTTTTCTTAAATTTAAATAAAATTTTACTTTATTTACATTCATTAAAATTTTTTTTTTTCTTTTGTCTGTTATCAGCTTTTAAAACCATAGTTTTTGGAAATTTAAAACTAATGAGAAAGAAACATTCTAAACTATTTTAGTTTTCTAAAAATAAAGAAATGAATTTAAAAAAAAATGCATTTAAAGAATTGTTTCAGTGTTTACATCTGGTGCTTATATTTTAAACAAATACATGCAATTGAAGATATTTTTAATTTAAAATTTAAGTTATCAATTGTTGAAATAAAAAAGTAAAATTGTCCACCATAATATTACATTTATTAAATATTTTTCCAGGTTAAATGAAGGATTTACAACATTTTTTGAGCGCAAGATTGTAGGCCGGATGCATGGTGAACCATCTCGCCATTTTGAATGCGTTGGAGGATGGACAGAATTGGAGTCTGAAGTAAGTTAATTAATATGAAATTTGCTAACATTGTATATTGGTTTTTATAAATATACAGAATTTTTCAAAAACTCTTCAAAAGGAAATGAAGGAAAAATGTTTGTATTATTTTTTTAATGAAATTAATACTAATATTTTCCCCTTATTTATAGCAAACATATAATGATGCATTGCTTTTTATATTTTTAACAATAAAAAATATTATGAAATTAGCAAATTATTAAGAAACCATTGATAGCATTATGTATGTAAACAATAAGCAATTATTGTTGTAATTTTATTTAATTATCATACTTTTGATACATTTTTTTTATTAAATTTTATGTTGGGTATTATTTGAACACATTCTTTTATTATTTTTAATTAATATAAATATTGATGCATATCTGATGACATTAAATATTATTTAATGTCATCAAATATGCAATGATTATTATACCACAATATTTTTTATAGAATTTAGTTATGCTTAAATAGGTCCTTCTAAAAAAAATATAATATATCCTTGTCCGTTTTAAAATATAGATGAGTAACTATTATTTTAATTTAAATTTATAGTATTTAATTCATGTATTAGAAAATCTTGATGGCATTTATCAAAAAAGGAAGGAAAAAAAAGACATTTTCCTGGAACTTTTATTGCTTCAATCTGTCAGAACTTAAAAAGCAATTCAAATGTTGAAGACCAAAATATGAAGTTTTAAAATGGTTGTATGTGATTTCTATTTCAATAATTTAAGTTAACAGATGTGAAATATGTATAAATAAAAGATTTATTAGGTTGACTAACTTGTTGTTCAACATAAACATTGCTAATTACCAGTGATTTAGATTTTAAAAAATTCTTAATTAAAAATTATTCTTTAAATTAAAAAAAAAAATTCTTAATATTGCTTTAATTTTATCCATGTGTAAAAAACGTTTCCATTGTAGCTTTCAGTCTGCATCATTCACTAAAGCACTCGATAAAACAAAATTCACAATGCATGAAGAGTAATTTTTCTATTAAAGATAAATTTTGTTGTATGTGAAATTTTAAATACTGTGTTACATATAGTTTTTATTAAAAATTACTGAGTTTCATTAATTTGTTTTTGACAAACTAATCATTTGTGCAATTAAATTACAAATATAGGATTGTATTTATGATTGCTCTTTCAGGTTAAACGTCTGGGAGAAAAACATAACTTTACAAAATTAGTTCCTGACTTGAAAGGTGTCGATCCTGATGAAGCATTTAGTTCTATCCCTTATGAAAAAGGACAGGCCTTGTTGTTCTATTTAGAAAGTATTCTTGGGGGCCCAGGTATAATAAAATTCAATTTTTTAAAATTAAAATACTGATTTATAAGACAGGAAGTACAATTGTTTAAATTTAATCAAAGCCTTATATCAAATAATATATTTATTGAATGAATAGTGTAATTTTAGCTTAAATTTATTTCTTTTGTAAAATCAAGTTGTATGAGAATATGATTACATTTTTTTTTTTTTTTGATCAAAGCAACTCTTAATTGATCTACAGTGGTACTTTTTTAAATTTTAAAAAGATTTATATTTTTTTTAAAAAATTAAAGCTACATCAATATTAAATTTCACATTATTGTATTTCAATTTTTACAATTGTATATTTATATTACCAAATTCAGAAAACAAAATTTATTTTTAATTAAAATATTCATTGTGTTATATTTTTATTAATTCATAGTTTAATTATTATTTTTGCAGAGGAGTTTGAAAAATTTTTGAAAGCATATGTTGAGGAATATAAGTATCAATCTATTGATACTGATACGTGGAAAAAAATTTTTGTACAAGCACTTTGAAGATAAAGTATGTTTTACTCATCTTTTTCTTCTTATTTATTTATTCTTTTAATTCTTGATAATATTTCATTCTGATATAACCTACAATTATAGTCTTCAACTTTATAAATTTTTTTATTACCTAATTTACATAATTGACTAAGCATAAACAAAATAAAATTAGAATCAGTAATTGTTTGTACAATTATTTTTAGAAAGTATCTTGTAAAAAAAGGTTTATGTGTACATTGTCATTTCAATATATTTCTAGTTTTATATTTAGAAATTTTTAATAAGAATTAACTTCTGATTGTCCAAAATTTCTGTATATTTGTAGTAACAATAAAAAATTATTCTTGTAAAAATATTATTATTTAAAAAAAATTATTTTTCCAAGTAAATGTTAATTTTTTTATATATTTATACATAAAAAGATGTTTTGATTTTGTATATGCAAGTAAGTTAAAATAACTGGTTTTATATCAGAAATTATTTTATTTGCTTTCTAGAGAAACAAAAAAAAAGGACTTAATTTTCTATGAGGCATTTTTGTACTTTATGTTATTGTTAAAAGTAATAGTTAGTTTAATTTTTTACATTAAATATTATTTTAATTAAAAAAATCTCTTATTATTCTTGTTCTTTAATTATTTTCTTTCTATTATTAGAAAGATATTCTGGATAAAGTGGAGTGGGATGCTTGGTTATATGAGCCTGGTATGCCTCCTGTTAAACCAGAGTAATTTAAATATTCTTTTCTTTATTATAAATAACATAATTATAGAATCATTTGATCTTTTTTGTGTTTGTTTATAATGCTTTGTTCCAGTTATAGCGTAATCTTGTAGAAAAAAAGTAAATAAGGAGAATTATGTTACATTCCGGAATAAAATGCAGAAATTTACTTCAATTCCTTTTCTTAATCAGTAAATTAATTTAAAAATCCACAATTTCATGTTTAAAAGAAATTAACTTGTAGCTTTGCACAATTTTTTAAACCCTAAGAAACAACCATGTTATAGTTAAAAGAACTTCTAATTCTTAATTTATGAAGGACTTTTTGAAACATTATTTATTTTATTTTTAGAATTACTAAAATACTTGGCAACATTGATTGTTTTATTAAAAGAATGCAATTTGACATATTTGCATTGTAGTTTTTGTTAATGAAAAGAAAAATGTTTATATGAAATTTGTTGAGATTTAATATTTTAAAAAAGTTTATAAAATATAAATAAATTATATAGCATTTTTTTTAATCATTTCTTTAGCCATAGTAATACAAATTATTAAAATTAAAGCATTATTTTTAAATTAAATTTTAAATGCATGGTTAAATTAATTACATAATGATATATTATGTCTAAAAATTAAAATTATTTAGTTTCTTTCGATATACAGAAGAAATAATCCACTTAAAAAATAATAGCTAATTTTATAACTTAAAATTTAAATGCTGCTGTGAAGAACTGAATCAAACAAGATTTATTCTTTTTCTCTTTTTAAAATTATTATATTTAATCTAAATTGTATTAAATTTTTAATAATAGAAATCATTATCAATTAAGTAATAAATGTGGTATTTGTTTTTATGTTATGAATAAAAACATTTTAACTTATAATGTAATTAACAATTTTTGATTTTAGAAATTTTGTAATTTGATAGAAGATAGCAATAATCTGTTAAATTTATTGGAATAAAAGTCTAAGTGAAAAAAACTTTTAATTTTTTTTTTATTTTTTACCAAATTTTTTATTTAATTTTAAAATCTCTAATTAAATGTCTGTTTCTTTTTAAAGATATGACTATAGCTTGCCAAGAGATGTTTAGATTTAAGCAGAGCATGGCTTGAAGCAGATGACAGTGACCTTGGTCAGTTTACAATAAAAGACATTGAAGACTTTACATCTGGCCAATTTCGTGAATTTTTAGGATTTTTAGATCAAGAGGTAATATGACCAATGCATATTTTCATTTTTTTAGAAGATTAACTTTTAAAGACTTCATTTACAAATGAGAATATTAATAATTCATGTCAGTTAATTCTAAGTATTGGTAGGACTTCAGAAATTGAAACAGCTTAAATTGCAAATTAAGAAATATTTAAAGCAGGCGGAACAGTACTTCGAAACTTCCAAAAATTTCAGGACACTTATTTCAAAATTTTATGCTTCTAGTTCCAAAAATTTCATATTATATACTCTAAAAAAAAATTAGGTATCCTTTCTGGAAATGTTCTCTTTTCTATTTGTAAAATAAATATGCTTTGGTAGTTCATATGATTTTCATAAACAATAGTAAAAAATAACAATTTAGTGTTATATTGTCTTTCAAAATATATGTTCCAATTTTGCTGGATAGGGTGTTTAGTTCGTTTGATGCATTTTCAAAAATTCAATGTATAGTTCAAAACATTTCAGTGACTGCCACACCACAGTTGAATTAAAACTGAGTTACTTGAAATTTATTAAATTACAAAAAATAAAAATGTTTTTTTTATAAAATTATTATATAACAATTTTTTAAGTATAGGCCAAAAGCTTCTTGATTCTTTGCAAATTGCTCATGTTCATTGAATATTGTTGTATTAGATATTAGATATGAAAATTAAAATAAATCTAAAATTACTTATCTGAATATTCCCAATTTCAGTTTTTATTATTTCTTTAAATGTTGTCTTCTTTAATTATCTTAATATTTTTTTATTTCATTTTTTAATAAAGGAATATAATCTATTATTTACTCTTTAAATTATTGAAAAATGCAGAAATTGTAGAATTCTACTTAGTTTTAATCTTCTCCACAATGTTATTTGATTTAACATTTTTAACATTCATTTAAAATTCATTTATTTTATCTCTCTGTCTCTCTCTCCAAAAATTTCAGGACACTTATTTCAAAATTTTATGCTTCTAGTTCCAAAAATTTCATATTTTATACTCTAAAAAAAATTATTCTATACTCACTGGTGTATAATTATATACCCAGATTTGTTATATATTTAAATATTCGTTAACATTAATTTTAGTTCAGCTGTAATTTTTTCAATTAAAAAATATTATATACCTTATTTGTTAAAATTTTCAAATTAATTTTTATTCATTAATTTGAAATTTGAAAAGATTTTGTTACTAATGATATTTTTCATATGAGAAAAATAACTATAATAAGAAATAGGTACTTTTTTTTAAGAAATAGTTAAGGAACAAAATTTTAGTTGTTTGATATACATACATTTTTTATTTAAAACAGTTAATTGTGCATTATTGAACACAAATTCAATGTTGATTTTGTTCAAAATCATTCAATTTTATAAGCGCTGTTATTATGTAAATAATGACAGCAACGAAAGAAATTTTAAATCAAATGCTTTTAATCAATTCTTATTTGTCAAATTTAAAAATTCAGGTATTAGGTATGATTTACTATAATTTCAAATGTTATTAATTAAATAATCAAACTGTAAAATAATATATATTGTGTTTCTAATTGTAATTATAAATAATAGCAAAAAATACAATTTCAATTTTTTATTGATATACACCAATAGAATAATAACATTCATTTCAGGAACCTTTAAGTGTTAAGAAGGTTGAAAAACTAGATGAAGTCTATAAGTTAAGTGAAAAAAATAATGCTGAAATTAAATTTAGGTAAGTGATTTTCTTTAATTTATGAAAAAAATGAGGACAAAATTTGTACTGTATACTGTATATGAGTTACAAAATATATATTATGAGACTGATATTTGTATAAAGTTTTACTGTTTTGTGTTATGAGAATCCATGATTATAAATGATATTGATTAGGTTGTGGTTACTTTTAGGTCTGCTATCAAAACATTAAATATTTTATTTGTAAACTAAAGGGGTTGTTTTTTAATTGTCTTAAATAAGAAACTTTTGGTACTTTTTTCTGTTGTTGCAAAAATAATGGCTTAATACTTCCATTTTTACAGATGGATAAGATTAAATTTACGATCTCATCAAAAAGGAATCATATCTGAAGCTGTAAAATTCATCACACGACAAGGACGTATGAAATTTGTTAGACCAATATACAGGTAAGTTGCATAAAAAATTTAAATTTGGTAATAAATAAAAATTATTCAAAAATACACCAAAATAATAGCTGTTCTTATTTTACTGTTGGAATTCTTATGCTTTAGTTCGCGCCACGCAGTGTCATGTGGTAGTTTTATAAAAGTCGTTTGGAACCGATTCAGAATTGCGCTGTTGCCGTGGAGACGGGCTGTTGGCGCTGTGGAAACGAATTGTTTTATTCTAAAAAGAACATTTTTCTTTCAGTTTAGCTTTTGCCTTTGAACTGTTACCATCAACCTTGTATATATTTGTAAATAAATGAAGATTCCATAAATGTTTGTATGGATTGATCAATACTTCTCGAACCATCAGAAAGCTGCAGCTAATAAGAAAAATAGAACCACCGAAAGAAAGAAAAACGATAGTCGTAGTGACATATACATGGTAGAAAAGATTCCTTCGCTTAATCATGTGATTCAATTGGAAACTACGGAAGTAATAGCTGTTTTTCTAACCTAACATTAAAATTCTAAAAAGAAGGCAGTTATCTTTTTTTTTTCTCCCCAGCAGTGGAGAAATGGATTACAAGGTGTGAAAAAGATAGCTACCTTGTAATTTTTATATAAAATTTAATTCATACACACTTCTCCATAGGCTATTAATAATTTTATAGAATTCTTAATTACTTTTCCAAAAATATAAGAAATGATTTGCATTTGCTATAACTTTCTGTAAGTTCGTTGCACTGTCTTCTGTTAATGCAAGCTTTAATGTAGCACTCTTGTTGCTATGTCACCAAGAAAGAACCACCAGCAGTTTTCAAATTATTCATGACAGGCTTGCAGTATGATGCAGAAACTGTAGGGTATCAAGAAGAATTGCAAGACAAAAATAAAAATGAAGATGTCCATCAATCTTTGTTATTGACAAGAATATTCAGTGAGATTGAGAAGGAAATGCTAAAATGATTAAGAAAGAAGTATCAATGATCCTTAGAGTTTTGCATACAGATGACAAAATCGTACATAAATAGCTGTGCTATCTATCGTAGACTTTTATTTCATGGACCATGGAACCTTTTAAAACATTCAATCAAGTACATCATAGAACAAACACATTATATAAAAAAGTTGTGTGTTTGCTCCATCCCTGCTGTTGTTATTGTAATATATTAAATAAAGCAAAAAGGCAAATAATTTTCGATTTACTCATAAGAATATCTGAAACACATTGTAAAAAAAATTGATATTTGTAAATATTCTAATTTCTTATTAATTATAAGTTTTAAAACCCTTAAAATTTTGAATACGAATTATAAATCATACTGCATACATTCTGTGAACATTTTTTTTTTCTTCCAAAAGTTTAATAAAATTCAGTTTGATAAAAACCACCACCTAAAAATACTTTTTGCCTACAAAACAATATAAAAAAGAAACATAACACTGAACGATAAAAGGAAAATGTACCTTGCAAAAGTAAACAAAATGTGACACATATTGTACAACTGTGTGTATTAGAGATGAATAGGACTTAAAACAAAGTTAGAGATAAGTATTAAAAATGATTTAAATAAGGCCAAATTATTAATTAACTGTAATGCTGATCAAGATTTCCATCAGTTCAGCAAATATGAAGATCAGAAATTGTCAATAAATGTGTTCTTTTTTTTCCCCACTAGTTTTTTTTATGTATACAATTTTTTTTTAAATTTTATTTTCAGTATTCTAAATTTATAATTATTTTATATACAATTCTTTGATGAAGTATTCAATTGTGGAACCAAAAAACGTTCTTTAGCATTAAACAAACGTTTTGTTAATTTTAAGCATGGGTATACAAAAGCAGAACTTGATTAAATATGTCAAAGAACATGCTTGAATCGCCTGCAGATTATACAAAAGCTTTTATTTTTTAGGGCTGAAAATTATCTTTTGCTTCTGATTAAAAATTGTTTATAGACAGGAAATTTCAGTAATCAGCAAAGGCTGTAATGACCTTTATTATAAAGTTTTGTGTAATGAAAATTAATGATAAGATGTCAGTTATATATAATTGATTTTTTCTTATTATTTTAGATGTCTGCATGATTGGGATGAAACACGTGAGCTCGCAATAGCCACTTACAACAAACATTCTGCTGAGATGATGCATGCAACCTCTCAAGGAGTTGGGAGAGATCTCCATCTAATATCTGATGATAAACCACAAGATGAATAAAATCAGAATAATTCTTTTACTTTTATTATGATTCTGTTTTGGATTCTTTCATGAAATATAAAAACACATATATAATTACTACTAATCATAATACTATGCTATTTTTTATAGAAATTCAATTCCCCCCCTATTACTATTGTTAAAGAAACTCAACCATCTATAAAACCTTGAGCTACTCTTATTAAATCTAATAACATTTTAAATCAGCGATATCCAAAATGAAGCCTGTAGTGTGCTATACATGTCTGTATCTAGACTTGTATACTTTATCTGTTTATTTTAGTAATGCAAAATCATTACCAAATATTAAAATGTTGTTGTTATGTTAAATATAGAAATGTTGTTCAAAAAAAAAAAAATATTATCTCACACTTAAAACCAATACATATAGAATATTATTTAATAAATAATAATTATTGAAATTTATTTGGGTTTTTGGCATATGCTGACAATTATTTTTGTCTGGATAAAATTTACTGTGATGCTTTTCAAGAAAAAAGTAATAATACCTATTAATATTTTAACTACTTAATTTTTTTAGATCCCCAATTTCCAAAAATGAAAGAAAAATTCCGATTTCATGGTCTAAAATCAGTAAATTTTATCAATAATTTAAAATCGGTAAAATTATGTAGTATACTTAAAATGCAGCTCCATTAATGCAGCTGCTGTCATCCAACATCATTGGCCACGTGGCAAAAACAAACTTAAATAATTGTCTGAAAGTTTTGCAAATAGAAACTGCACATTGAATTTTCGACATAACTATGTCTTAGATATGTCTGCATCATTTATCTGAATAATTACAATAGACTAGTAGAAGAATTAGAATAGATTAGTAGAATCTAGATTCTATTAGTAGATTTCTATGTAACAAAATGGTTCAGTGTGAACTTTTCTATAATACAGGGGTCTCCAAACTTTTCAGCCTTAGGGCCATACTGTTTACTCCAGTAAGTACCAAGGGCCAAAACCGTTTTTATTTTTCTGCCATTATCTATAATTTCTAGACTAGTCGCCGAGTACGCGCTCTGAGCGAGCATACGCTTGCTAAATTCTCTGGTTCAATTACTATTGTGTGTACCGATACGACCGTGACACTTGATGACATCTAGTGGTCTTAAGCGAAATAGGTAGGTGTAACAGCGGGATGTTCACTAATCTATAATGTTAGTGGGATTCATTTAAATTATTTGTTAGTTGTTATGCTTAAGTTAAATTTTCTGCTTATTATGCTTGTCATTAAGCTTTACCTAGCAAGTCAATAAAACCGAGTTATTATTATTATTCTGTGTTTTTTTTTTTATCCAACTTATTACAGCAACAATAAGCTATTCGCTGTCGCGGGCCGGATTGATGACACTGGCGGGGCGGATTTGGCCCGCGGGCCGTAGTTTGGAAACCTTTGCTATAATACATAAATTGTGTATTGTATTTCTAAGAATAAAATCAGCTTTTAGAAGGTATAACTGAAAAAAGACCAGGAGCTACAAACTGCAAGGAGGCACAGAATTGTTACACCAACCCACTTGTAGTTTCTTGCAGTAGACGTTGGAAAGTTGGTATCCAGAAATCTTCACAAAGAATGATTGTATGCAAGTAGGGATTGCAATACCGGGATATCGAATACCGGTATTTTGAGCCATTTGTACAATTTTGTAATACCGGTATTCACAAGTTTAAATAACGTTTTTTTGATATTTACTAGAAATTTAAAATTATCTGTGGAAGAATTCTTATACGTGAAATTCTTATTCTTATTCTTTTATCCACAAACCTATTCACATTCAGAAGAATTCGGTACAGTTATCGAAAATTATGATGACACTAATGTCGATAGTGAAAAGGAATTATCTCTTGAATAAAAATTAGAATTGGCGATAACTAAAAAAATTTCAACAAACCAAAATACAATAGAGAAAGCAGCTATATCCAAAACAATCCGACGAGAAATAGATTTATTTGAAGAGGAGGGATTTAGAGGTAAATACTTGGAAAAAGTATATTGCACATTGCTAACAGTACCACCCACTAGCGTAGATGCTGAAAGAGCGTTTTCGACAGCTGGTAATTTTTGCACAAAATTACATTCCAGGCTTAATGATACTACAATTGATGCATTATGTTTTTTAAGATCACATTTCAAAAATTTGTAATAGTACCACAGACCGAATAGTGATATTTACACTTTTTGGGGATTTAAATAAATAAGATTTATAAGTTACAATTTTTTTTTTTTTTTTTGATATTTATATTCTCTAATAAAACAAAATTATAATAAATTCTCTAATAAAAAAAAAAAAAAAAACTCCCGTGTTTTTCTAAAATTTCTACTACCGGTATCCGGGTATTAAGATCTAAAAAATACCGAATACCGATATTGTACTTTTGGTCCGATATTGCAATCCCTATATGCAAGATCTCCTACAGTGTGTGTACTCTTCACACCACAGAAATGTAATTTTAAATTAGACATGCCCACTTATCAATTGGAATGCGAATCAATAGATGTATTTATTGATGTGTCCAAATTTTTGCAAAATGACTGAAGAAAATTGATGATCTGATGAGACCCCGAAATCTGCTATTATCCCAATCATGTCCAGGTAGAGATGGATTTAGTGGATCCAATATATGTATTTGGCCAGATATATCTGGATGGCTGTGCTGTTTAATTACAAATAGTTAGCATACTTAAACCAATTGTTCAGTTTTACGCAGGTGCTGATAAAAATACACACACATTAATGTTAGCCCACACCTAATTCGGTTAGTTGAAAATTTTCTTGAGGGAACTGTTTTGATTCTTATTTCTTTTACAATTTTCGTCAATTTCGAGAAAATTCACATCAACTTTCACACATACACACAAAAAAGGAAGAGAATTTTATATAATTTTTTAAATAATTAATAAAATAACAATTTTATTCACTATAAAATTCATTTTATGCACAAATAAATATATTGTTATTTTGTCAGAAAAGCTGTTAAAAACTGAAGAAGATTATTTTTAATGGATAATTTTAGTATTGGTATGTATTAACTTTTTGTTACGTATAAGTTAGATGAATTAATTGAATCATAAGGTGGTTACTATAGTAAAAATATATATTATAGTTACTATAATTTGCGCCTTTCACGTTCTATACGTATTTCAACAAAAGAAACATTGAAGATAGCATGTAGTAATGCTGCCAAACTAAACAATGAAGAACTGCGTAAGTCGAGACATTACCGTATTGTAGCCCCGGTTTCTTCATTAGCACAATAGCCCCATGGTGTGCCAAGCCAGCTGCCTACTGGCAGATTTTGAGACAGGAGATACTTTATTTTTACGATGCAGGGTTGTCAGCCCTACACCCGATGTTCTACAGTTATATTAGTCCGGGACCTACGGCTTAAAGTGGATTCCGAACCACTACGAACATCCATGGCACCTCTGGGACTCGCATCCTAAACCTGTGGCAGCGAGCGCTAGTCACTCAGGCCCCATTAAATTGTGAGCAGATGATAGTTATTTTAAATATCATCTTCTTCATTGACGCAACAGCCCCATGTTGAACTAAGGCTGTCTGCCTATTGCAAGATTTCGAAACTGAAAATGTTTTCTTTTTTTTACCAACTCTACAGTCATATTAGACCGGGACCTATGGTTTAAAGTAGATTCTGAACCACTACAAACATCCATGGCACCGCCGGGACTCGAGATATGACACCGAGCGCTAGAGCCACGCCGGCTACTAACAGAAATCAAACTTATTCATTCGCATACTTAAAATGGATTCCGCCGAGAACTGAAGACGTGAGGGAAAAGAACGGACTTTTCCACTGACGCTATTTACACCAAAGGCTAAATTTTCAGTCGATCCAAAAACTAATCCACTTTTTCTATTTGTTCGGCATTTTGGTAAGGTCTGGACGTCGAGAATTTGGACGAAATTCAAATTGAAATCTACCAAGTGATGGAAGTGACTCCTGATTGGCTGGCTTATTACTGTATCCAAAAAGTAAGGAAAAATAAATTTTAAATTTAAATTTCCCGGGCATATGGCATTTAATTTTTTCTTTTCTTTTCTTTTCTAGGTTGTTGGCACTGTCCTTGATGTTTGTCTGAAATTTTACGTCAAAATATTCATTAGTGCTTGAGTTACGCTTGGTTTTGTGAGACGCTAAAACTGATTCCCGTTACTTTCGAAATGTCTTTTCAATCAACACAAAACGGTGTAACCGGAGTGGTCTTTTGAATTTAGGAAATAACCAGAAGTAGCACGATGCTAAACCAGGTGAATACGGTGGTTGTGGAAGAATCAATGCAGTGAGAGCTGGCGCATTCAGTGTTTTCGGTACCAATTAAGATTTGAGGCCCAAAACATCATCAACAAGGTCTCTAATTGTAAATCGACGGTTTGCAAGGTTGCTTTAATTTTTGGGACGTGAGCTCCGTCAGTTGAGGTTGGTGGTCAACCAGAGGGCTCTTCCTCTCTAACACGTTCTCTGCCTTCTTTGAACTGTTTTTACCACTTGTAAATATTACTTTCCGATATAGGAATGCTCACCGAATGCCTTCTGCAACATTCTATGCGTTTCCGCAAACAAAATTTAATGCTTAAGTTCTTTGCTCAATTAATTCAGACATTTCAAAAATCGCCGGAATCAGTTGTAGCGTCTCACAAAGTCAAGCGTAACTCAAAAACACTAATGAATATTTTGACGTCAAATTTCACACAGATGTCAAGGACAGTGCCAGCAACTTAAAAAAGAAAAAAAAATTTGAAATACCATTTGTCCGGGAAATTGAAATTGAAAACTTGTATTATTTTTTGGACACAATAGTATGTCTTAATATTTTAATATCCGATGGAAATCTATCTTTTGCTCACTATGATTGAGTATATATAGTGGGAGTGTTTATATTTACGATTATTACATAAGCTCATAGTTATTTTATTTCAATCCACTTTTATTAGAAAAATTCACAAATATTTTATATTCTTTTATTTACTTTACCATCAGTAGAAATTAATGTGCTACCAATAAAAATAATTAATTTCAATTTCTTTAATCAAAACCACATAACTTTCAAATTCCGTTTCATAATTCCGAATTAATTTTTTTTAATTCGTATTAGATAAAGTTGGTTTTAACATGCTTTCCATAAATCGAGGATTATTTATTTATTTTTTCGATTCTAGTGACGTAACGATGGATTGTTAATTTTTAATGTATGCAGGTAATTTAAATATCGTTAAAAAATTAAAATGCTTAAGTAAAAATCAAATACTTCATTAAAAAATACAGTTTTCGAGGAAAAAAAAAAAGAATTAATTGAAAATTTATTGGGGTTTTATATATATATATATATATACATATATATATATACAACACATAAAAAAATATATATATAACACATAAAAAAATAATATATATAAAATTCGGGTTTATTACTATTGAACAGCTCCAAACACTGTTTAGAATGATCCATTCGTTGTTGTTTTTGGTCAATTGTGAGCTCGCGCGGCACCCACTTTGAACAGAGCTTTCGCATATCCAAATATTCATTCACGATATGTCCAACACGTTCCTTTGATATCTTTAGGTTCTCAGCTATCTCAATCAATTTACGGTTACCAGAAATTCTTTTGTGGACTTTTTTGATGTTTTCGTCGGTAACAACCTTTTTGGGGCGTCCAATGCGTGCATCGTCCTCGGTGCTCATTTCGCCTCGTTTAAATTTAGCAAACCACTTTATCAAGCCACGCCTTAGCTTCAATAGTATTTTTTTTCGCGAAAAAGCAATGCTTTATTAACACACGAAATTCCTTTTTATACAATTTTTCCAAACTAATAAAAGTTGCTTCACTATAGCTCACATACTAACAGTGCAACAGCTGTCAAATTTATACACGTGTCTTTTGAAGGTTATGGCTAACTAAAAATCATATGGATTTAATACTAGTAGCGCCATCTATGTGTCGTCCTACGAACTTTTCAGCCCACCTGTTATATTGAATATATTTGTACCCTTTTGTTCTACTTAGTACGCTGTAACATCCCGGCCTATAGTAGACCTATAACGACTCCAAGAAGAGGGCCACTTTCAAATTCATGGGAAGCAATTTAATTTTTATTTACAAGCACTATACGTATTATACAAAACTCTTTGTATTATAGATTATTATTTTCAAAACAAAATGATAAATAAAGAATTAAATTTGATTTGCAAATGCAGTTCACTCCAAGGCAAGGACGGAGATTTTCAGAGTTATGGAGTCTATGACTAATTTATTTCTCCAAGTCTGCGGCAGACCTTAATTATCACGCGGCGTGACACACGAAACCACAAGAGGCCCACTTTGTAAACAGACGGAATCTCCGGCCTGTTCAGTCACTTTCAGGAAAAGAGAAAAATAATACTTATTGTCGACTCGTCGCAGAACTCCCTTCTTCTTCTCCAAAAAACTCCCTTTAAGAAAAGACACCAAGAGGTGAAGGGGTCTGCTTCCCTCACTTCTCTTTGTAGTCGACACTTTCTCAGCCTATGGCTTATTACCAATCTCGATGTAACAACTTATCGCGTAGTGCATATTCCATCTGTAATTGTTTCGACCTGTGAAGGTCGAACAGACAATCGCTAGTGATGGGTTGTTATGTACTTGTTAAAAAGTGCACATTCCTCTCTCTGGGGAACGAAATGCTACAACTCTTCCCGTGGTAAAAATGTTACAAGCCTATCGACATGTGATGAAGGGAGGACTCGTAGGGGTAACTGCCCTCATCTGCATCTTGTAATTGAGCAAACCCGGAAACTCATGCCAAGTAGCATGACTATTGATATGAGAAGCTTTACACACGTTGCCGCAATCCTCATCGAGTCTATTCGTTCCTGAAAGTAGAGACTGCAATGGACTCTGCCAGAGGAATCGAAACGTAGACCTGCATGCTAGTTACTTATTTTGAAACGAAAAATTTCATCAAGTGTGGATGATATTTGTGAGCAAAAAACCTTAATAGTTTTATTTAAACTTACATTATAGAGAGATAGAAACTTACAAATAGAGAGTGATATTTAAACTTACAATACTATTCGTATCAATAGATCTTGAGCCAGAATGGCCGTGTGGCTAGCGCTCTGGCGCTCGGTGCCACAGGGTTCGAGTCCCGCAGGTGCCATGGATGTTTGTAGTGATTCGGAATCCGCTTTAAACTGTAGGTCCCGGTCTGTTAAGCCCTCGTGAGACAGAAGATGACCTTAGAGTGACAAAAGTAGATCAGTAACGATACAAAACATAATAAATAGATGCAAGAAAATTAATTCGAATGGAAAAATAACTTTATTCATGGGCATAATTTTCTCAGTAGATCATCACAAATAAACTATTTCGCAAACCTTGCAATAATTTATTGATAAAATTACCCCCATAATTTTCGTTTGTTTCTTCACACCGTTTTTTAAACATCAGAAATTCCGTGTTCTACATTGAATACTTAAAGACTGAATAAATGTTTTCAAAAAGAACTTTCATGGGTAGCAAGGCATTGGGACGTCATATCAATAAAAACGGGAAAAATCCCACTTGTCATTCACCACCAAATCTCCTTGTTTTTGAAAAAACGCTGATTACAACACATTCTATCACTCAATTCTAATAAGTGTCTTGGTACTCAATTCTGTTATATTAAGTGTCGATGTGCAGTTTTTTTTTTTTTTTTTTTTTTTTTTAATGTATTTTTTGTACAGTTTTGAACCTCTTTAAGTCGAAAACCTCCACAACTCGAAAAAAATTTTTGTTCCCTTCCTTTTAAGCCCCAAAACCTCCATTACTCGAAATTTCAATCCTCTATAAGTCAAAATAATTAATCAATCCCCACAAGCCATTTTGGCATGTATTTTCCCGGAACCATGAATTGGACCTCTTGAACCATGAATTGGCATGAATTGGACCTCTGTATCTCGAACATTAGCAATGTTTGATTTTACAATCTATTTTACAACCTTTATTACTCGATCATTTGAAACTAATTACCTCTGTAGTTCGGGAAAAAAAAGTAAGTTACCGACTTTAAGGATTTGCCGACAATGCACGTCATTGTTTCTTAGAAAACAATGTATGAGTATATAGTAATAGAATAACCAATTTTATGAAATAGCAACTCGGAAGAAAATAATTTTCTGCTCTTTATAGCTTAGATAATGCTGTAGATAGAGAACGATCGATCTGTCTAAAGCAAAAAAAATAATAATAATAATAATAATAATAATAATAATAACTGACTTTTTTAATACATAATATTTTTGTTATGCTGTTTTGATTTTTTATTGTAGAACATAATATAACTTTTAAGTTGCAAATAAACTTGTATATTACCTCTGTAACTTGAATTTTTATTTATTTTACCTCTCTAACTCGAAATAAATCAGAACGTGAGATATCAGAGTAGGAATGAAAAGCAAAACGGGAATTCCCCGAAAAATGAGGAAGAAAAAGGAATGTTATCGGACCCGTAATGACTTGTACTGTAAAACTACCACCGATAATGAGCGTGAAAACAAATGTGAATAAAAGAAAAAATGTTTGACGAAAATATACGAAATCCAGTAGTTCTAAGAAAGAAAGAAAGAGAGAAAAAAAATGTTTATGGTGGCCGCAGATCTGCTGACAATTTTGTAGTTGAAAAAGGATGTTTATATTTTCCTTCGTTGTGTGCAAAAAAAGAGTTGTGCTTTAAATTATTATTATGATTTTTCAAGCCAAAGAAGGAGTTTCTAGAGAGTTCAGTGATATAGTTGTCTATTGCAGCAATTTTGAGATCGTTATGAATAACGTCGTTTCTGATAAACCCCAGTGATTATAAGAATAATTTTGTTTTGTAGAACTTGACTTTTGTATTTATTAGTTTTACAAGCAAGTCCCCAAATAGGCACAGCATAAGTAAGAATTGGGCGGATGACCTGCTTGTAAAGTAGAACTTTATTTTGAAGTGAATATTTACCAATGTAAACCGATTTAATCCTTATTTTCAAATTTCTCACATCTAACCTTAATTAAAAAATAAATAAATAAATGAAGTTCTATTTTGGTTTTCACTATTTTAAAGGAACGATTTAATCCTCATTTTCAAATTTCTCACCTCTAACCTTAATTAAAAAATAAATAAATAAATGAAGTTCTATTTTGGTTTTCACTATTTTAAAGGAACGATTTAATCCTCATTTTCAAATTTCTCACCTCTAACCTTAATTAAAAAATAAATAAATAAATGAAGTTCTATTTTGGTTTTCACTATTTTAAAGGAACGATTTAATCCTCATTTTCAAATTTCTCACCTCTAACCTTAATTAAAAAATAAATAAATAAATGAAGTTCTATTTTGGTTTTCACTATTTTAAAGGAACGATTTAATCATTGCGTTCAAATTTCTCACCTCTAACCTTAATTAAAAAATAAATAAATAAATGAAGTTCTATTTTGGTTTTCACTATTTTAAAGGAACGATTTAATCATTGCGTTCAAATTTCTCACCTCTAACCTTAATTAAAAAATAAATAAATAAATGAAGTTCTATTTTGGTTTTCACTATTTTAAAGGAACGATTTAATCCTCATTTTCAAATTTCTCACCTCTAACCTTAATTAAAAAATAAATAAATAAATGAAGTTCTATTTTGGTTTTCACTATTTTAAAGGAACGATTTAATCCTCATTTTCAAATTTCTCACCTCTAACCTTAATTAAAAATAAATAAATAAATGAAGTTCTATTTTGGTTTTCACTATTTTAAAGGAACGATTTAATCCTCATTTTCAAATTTCTCACCTCTAACCTTAATTAAAAAATAAATAAATAAATGAAGTTCTATTTTGGTTTTCACTATTTTAAAGGAACGATTTAATCATTGCGTTCAAATTTCTCACCTCAAATCTTAATTTAAAAGAATGAAAATAAGGTTCTATTTTGGCTTTCACGATTTTAAAGGAAAGATTAATTAAGAAGGAACGAACTAACATTAATTATTAAGGAACGAACGAACATTAATTTCAAAATTTTCACTTCTAACCTTAATTAAAAAAATAAAAATAAAGTTCTATTTTGGTTTTCATTATTTTAAAGAAGCGATTTAATCATTGCTTTCAAATTTTTCACCGTCACCTTAATAAAAAAATTTTACAAAAATAATAAAGTACTATCTTCACTTTCACAATTTTAAAGGAACGACTTAATCATTATTTTCAAATTTCTCACCTCTAACCTTAATAATAAAAAAAATAAAATGAAATTAACCTTTGACACAAAAAATTAAGATACAATTCTTAGTCACTCTCTCGAATACTAAGAAAAAAATTCATTTGAGACACGTGTCATTATATGGGAGTAACGCTATTTCCATGTTTTACTGCAATTTTGAATCGCGCCCCGTGTTTTGCTTCTTCGAAAAGCAGTTCATTTAGAAATAACGAAGTTTAATTTCATCATTCCAAATGGGGATCGACTACAAATTAAAAACCGACCAGAAGCGAAAGTGAAACTACACAAAATAAAGCAACCCTAAGTGAAACAACCTTGGCGAATCTCGTAAGTCACGCAGCTGATAATAACTTTTCCTGCTTGCTAAAGAGTAAAGCGGTCATTCTAAATTCTAAAGGAAACGGGGGAAGGAACTGATAGTCAGGAAAATTTCCTTTCAATACAGAGTGACAGTGAAGAGTGGCATTCATTTTTAGAACCTGTTTTTCTTTTTTTATTTAGGTAAGTGAATTTGTAGATCAATCTCGGTATGAAAATATTTGTATACCTCACAGTCAGTAAGTTGGCACTGTTCGTGTAATTATGTCTGATGAAGAGAACGATAAACAAGTCTCAAACTTTGAGGCTTGCGAATCTAACGGTGAGTTCACAAGGCGATTTCATAAGAAAAAAAATAGCAAATGGAACTGTTTAGAACAATAGTAAGATTTTGATTCTGGAGAATCGTAATGGAGTTGATTCAATTAAGATAAAAGTTATATATCGTAAACAAAGTTTTATTTTTATATTTATTTCTTTATTAATAATAATCACGCTTCATTAAAATGTTTCGTTACTTTGCAAAAAAATAATAAATTTAATAATTTATCTATTTAAGTAATAATAAATAAGCAATTACTGTCTCAATTCATAGTGGTTTTTTTTTTTCTAGTAGTAAAATAATAAGTTTATTGACGTAAAAGTTGTTATAAATAATGTTTTATATTTGAAATATTTTGTAAATACTTTATTATTTAGCACGATCATAAATTACAGCGTTCTTTTTTATATTATTTATTCCGATTATGATCGTTTATTTAATAAAAAAAATTATGTGTTTCATATTTAAATAAGCATTGTTATAATAAGAACATAGCCGCTATTGAATTCGAATTCTAGATAAATATATTCTTACTATATCTTTATTTTTTTTAATAACATGGCTGCTATTGGATTCAATTCTAGATAAATATATTATTATTATTATTATTATATAATAACATATATTCTCTTTATTATTATTATAATAACATGACTGGTATTGGATTCATGATACTAGAAATTCGAATTCTAGATAAATATGTTCTTAGTATATCTTTATTATTATTATAAAAGAACATAACTGCTATTGGATTCGAATTCTAGATAAATATATTATTATTATTATTATTATAATAACATGACTGGTATTGGATTCATGATACTAGAAATTCGAATTCTAGATAAATATGTTCTTAGTATATCTTTATTATTATTATAAAAGAACATAACTGCTATTGGATTCGAATTCTAGATAAATATATTCGTGCTATATCTTTAATTTGATTCTATATAACAATTAGTTGTCTATATAAAGTGCTTACAATTGTCATGCTTCTACGACTACGATTTAATTTTTTTCATCGTATTGTAAGTGTAAAATTATCTGAGATTGTTTACTATTCATGACTACCACTACTAATCACAAAAATAAACTAATAAAAAAAAAATAGAACTTTGTAATATTATCACTTCATTCCGAAAAATAATCAATTCTTTTTAAGTTAAGAGATATGTATTGATGTAGTCTTGGTTTTATTAATAGAAAAAAAGTGGGGTTTTCTTAATAAAATTATTTAAATAAATTCTCCTAAAATTTTTTTTTTATTTCATTAAAATAAAACAATTATTTGTTTAAAAAAAAAGGTTCATTCCCTTGGCGTAATTAAAATAAAAG
Source organism: Caerostris darwini (assembly GCA_021605075.1). Lineage (NCBI taxonomy): Eukaryota > Metazoa > Arthropoda > Arachnida > Araneae > Araneidae > Caerostris > Caerostris darwini. The sequence goes on along the minus strand of BPLQ01007303.1, from coordinate 59,723 downwards.
GGACTTTTACCTCTTTTTTGGCACTTTGTCAAAATCATTGTTTACATTTACTCAGCTATTTTATCTGTGGATGTGCTCGTAGCTATTATTAAAATTTAAGTTGTATGTTAAGAAAAGAATATTTTTTAATAATATATTTTTATTGATATAATTAAATCAATATATAATCTAATAAATATTGTTTATTAAATTATTATTTAAATATTATTGAGTCATATTTGAAAGAAAAGTTGTACCTGGTCACACATTATATCTATCAATAGTTAACAAATTTAATAAGGTATACAATAGGCACAATATACGGTATTCATTATGACAGTTAAGCTAAATCGTCCTAACATAATATTTGATTTTTTTTCTGAGATTTAATTTTTTTTTTTTATTATGTAATTAAAATTTTAAAAAATAATTTTAATAACAAGTACATGCAAACCTTAATATTGTAAATTTACGATTTTCACCATTTGGATAACTGGTTTCTAATTTTCAGAATTTAATTTTCCTTTTTTGTAGCAATAAGAAAATGAGTGTATGCAATGTTTTTTTTTTTTTTTTTTATGACATTTACAACAATTGTAGCATTGTATAGAAATTACATTTTGTTTTTATTATTAAAATTTAGGATGATTTTAATCTATTTTCTAATCTTGCAAATATGTATGACTTGATGCTTTTATAAAACTTAAATAAATATATGTTTTACTTTTCAATTTTCATTGCAAAGAAAAATTATTAAAATTTTTTTTGTTTCGTTTGTCGTTCTACGGTCATTTTTTGCACACTTTGGCCCAATTAGACTGGGACCTGCAGTTTAAAATGGATTCCGAACCACTCACAAACATCCATGCCACTGCCAGGACTCGAACCTGAAGCCTGTGGTACCAATGACCAGAGGGCCATCAGGCTGCCAAAGTTGTTAAAATCAGAATTTAGAAAATTTTCGAGGGAAAAAAAAAAAAAAAAAAAAAAAAAAAAGAGCATTTTATTATAATCTCACTTTTCGAAAATCGAATCAATTAAGCATATTCATCATCATCAATGGTGCAACAGCCCCATGGTAGACCAAGGCCGTCTGCCTACTAGCAAATTTCGAAACATGAGATGTTTTCTTTTTTACGGGATAGGGTTGTCAGCCCCACGCTCAACGTTCTACAGTCATATTAGGTCAGATCCTACAGTTTAAAATGAATTCTGAACCGCTACAAACATGTGTGGCATCGAGCTCCACAACGTAAGCATATGGGTGTAAAATATTAATAGTGCGGGGCCTGAATGGCCGAGTGGCTAGCGCTCTGGCGCTCGGTACCACAGGTTTCGGGTTCGAATCCCGGCGGTGCCATGGATGTTTGTAGTAGTTCGGAATCCACTTTAAACTGTAGGTTCCGGTCCTAATAGGATCGTAGAGCGTTGCGGGGGCATTGTTACTCCGCGTCCGTGGCTTATCTTCAAACTACATGCGCCCCTTGGGTAATGCAAAGTGAGTACGTCTATGCAGCGCTTGCCTTAAGGCATCCAATACCAAGCTGTCTAAGTGTTTGCCAGCTGAATTAGAAAGAAAAAAAATATTAATAGTGCTGTGTAAAAACATTGACTTTTATTATAAAAATTGCAATTTGTTTTTGAACAAAATTTCGTGATTGTTGAATGCATATTATAAAAAGAAAATAATGAATTCAACAAAACAAAAATAAATATCTCAGTTCTTATAGTTTTTAAATTATAATCATTATCCACATAACTATTACATTTGTGTTTTCAAACATCTTATTTTTTTACTTGTTAAATAGTATTATTTAATCACAACTGTTTTTTTTTTTTTATAATATCCATTATCAATAATATCAAAAATCTATTTTCACTATTCCTGCTATTTTATAACAGATGGTATAGAATAAATATAACATTTGCACTGTGTAATCGAATTATGTACATGCGTGAATTTTATCTTTTTCTTTTTTTTTCGTAATTTGATCCAGGACCTTCGTTTATCAACTTCATTCTTCATTCTGAGTATCAATTTCAGATAGCAAGTTTTAAACATTCGATAATTCTTTCATACTTTCGAATAAAAAAATTGTTCAGATTATTCGTATTAAAACAATTATGTTTTTTTATAGATGATTTTCGTAAGCACATTCATTAAGCATGTTATAATATTTTTGGCTCATTATACGAAATTTTATCACTTTAATTAAAAAAAAAAATTTTTTTTAAATTTAGATCGAATTGTAATCGATCGATGCCTCTACATACTGGCTGTAATCATAACTACCATTTCTGGATACTTTTGTCTTAGATAATGGTCCAGATAAAGCCTGGAATGTAAGAGTTTTGAATACGGTACATTTTGACAGAGATTGTAAATTGCTCGAAGTTTTTCAAAGTAATTTCCATCTGAAAAAAAAAACTTAAACCAAAATATCAATTATTTTTCTCTCGTATTCAAAAGCGACCTGATGGCCAATTGGCTAGCGGTCTGGTCTTTGATACCACAGACTTCAAACTCGTATCCTGGCGGTGGCATGGATGTTTGTGAGTGTATCAGAATCAGGGACGGATTTAGGCTTAGATCCTAATTTTCGAGGCGGCAAAAATTTGAAATCTATTTTGTTTTTTATCTACTGTAAGACCGAATTTTAATGTTTCTTTTCTTGCTTTGACAACCTCAAGATGTCAATATTTAAAACTGGAGCGATTTCTGGAAATTTTATGTAACATTTACTCGAACCTACCAGAAAATCATTAAGATTATCTGACCAAACTAGCGTTTCGTATGGAACGAATATTAATACATTAAAAAGAAACTGAAATTTCATGCTTACAATGTGAAAGTTATCTAGGAATTGGATAGTAGCATTAAGAAATTGCAGTACCGAGTGTGGTTTCTAAAATGTGTCACCATGTTAATTTCTGTAAAAAGAGGAATTATTCACACTTTAAACATTTACTGGGAATCCATTTGTAGAAAATGAATTTAATTAATGATATTAATTATTTATTAATATCATTAAAAATTTATTAATAAATTCTTAAAAATTGTTATAAATTGCAGAATACAAAAAGTAATTTAAGAAAGTGAAAGTAAAACAAACCATGGCACACAAAGTGCCGTTGCTACTTCTTAAATGAATCATCATGATTACTTGTAGTTTTATTAATAAAAAAAAACGCTTCCAGTTTCTCTAAATATTTTTTTTAAACCATTTCCGATATCAATATAAAGGGTCTCTTATCTAGTTGACATTTACATTTCATGGCGGGAATTATCCCCTTTTTTTTGGCTCGCTGCCAAAATCAGTCCTAGACATCGGATGTATTGGAAGTTTGGGTGTTTTTAATCGCTTGTCAAAACTCATGATTCTACCCTCAGCTATCTGTTGAATTTGAAAGTGCTGTGAGGAAAATCCGTGCTAATACAATTTTTACCCTTAAAATATATACGGGTATTGTTTTTTATTATTAAAATTACTCTTCGCGTGCTTTTTTTATAAAATCGTTTGGAATTCTATATATTTTTACTTTTTCTTTTTAAATTTCTTTTAAATGATTTTTTATAAAATCGTTTGGAATTCTATAGTTTTTTACTTTTCTTTTTAAATTTCTTTTAAATGATTTTTTATAAAATCGTTTGGAATTCTATAGTTTTTTACTTTTCTTTTTAAATTTCTTTTAAATGGTTTTTTTATAAAATCGTTTGGAATTCTTTAGTTTTTTACTTTTCTTTTTAAATTTCTTTTAAATGGTTTTTATAAAATCGTTTGGAATTCTATAGTTTTTTACTTTTTCTTTTTAAATTTCTTTTAAATGATTTTTTAAAAATCGTTTGGAATTCTATAGTTTTTACTTTTTCTTTTTAAATTTCTTTTAAATGGTTTTTTATAAAATCGTTTGGAATTCTATATATTTTTACTTTTTCTTTTTAAATTTCTTTTAAATGATTTTTTATAAAATCGTTTGGAATTCTATAGTTTTTTACTTTTCTTTTTAAATTTCTTTTAAATGATTTTTTTATAAAATCGTTTGGAATTCTATAGTTTTTTACTTTTCTTTTTAAATTTCTTTTAAATGGTTTTTTTATAAAATCGTTTGGAATTCTTTAGTTTTTTACTTTTCTTTTTAAATTACTTTAAAATGGTTTTTTATAAAATCGTTTGGAATTCTATAGTTTTTTACTTTTCTTTTAAATTTCTTTTAAATGATTTTTTATAAAATCGTTTGGAATTCTATAGTTTTTTACTTTTCTTTTTAAATTTCTTTTAAATGGTTTTTTCATAAAATCGTTTGGAATTCTATAGTTTTTTACTTTTCTTTTTAAATTTCTTTTAAATGGTTTTTTTATAAAATCGTTTGGAATTCTATAGTTTTTTACTTTTCTTTTTAAATTTCTTTTAAATGGTTTTTATAAAATCGTTTGGAATTCTATAGTTTTTTACTTTTCTTTTTTAAATTTCTTTTAAATGGTTTTTTTATAAAATCGTTTGGAATTCTATAGTTTTTTACTTTTCTTTTTAAATTTCTTTTAAATGCTTTTTTATAAAATAGTTTGGAATTCTATAGTTTTTTACTTTTCTTTTTAAATTTCTTTTAAATGGTTTTTTTATAAAATCGTTTGGAATTCTATAGTTTTTTACTTTTCTTTTTAAATTTCTTTTAAACGCTTTTTTATAAAATAGTTTGGAATTCTATAGTTTTTTACTTTTCTTTTTAAATTTCTTTTAAATGCTTTCTTATAAAATAGTTTGGAATTCTATAGTTTTTTACTTTTCTTTTTAAATTTCTTTTAAATGGTTTTTTTATAAAATCGTTTGGAATTCTATAGTTTTTTACTTTTCTTTTTAAATTTCTTTTAAATGCTTTTTTATAAAATAGTTTGGAATTCTATAGTTTTTTACTTTTCTTTTTAAATTTCTTTTAAATGGTTTTTTTATAAAATCGTTTGGAATTCTTTAGTTTTTTATTTCTTTTTAAATTTCTTTTCAGTGCATTTTTATAAAATCGTTTGGAATCCTTTTTTAAATTTCTTTAAAATGCATTTTTATAAAATCGTTCGGAATTCTATGGTTTTTTACTTTTTATTTAATCTGTTTTCTTTTTTCAGTTTTGAACGATAACTGATGAACATAATTTATTGCCTGAATATAATTTATTGATACTTTTTCTCTTCCTATTGATATTTTTTCTATTCTTTTTATCAACGGTCATATGTTATATCCTTTGATGTGAGACGCCAGGTGGAACGATCAAATTTTTATCCGTCGTTCAGTCTTTTTTCTATCAAAGCTGGTTATAGCTCCAATAGAACGCTTTTTGTTCAAGAGCTCGAATTCATTTAATTTTTTTTATCCATTGATCTTCGCCTGAACTTAGCACGGACTTAAATTTCTCAAGACTTATGTCCAATCTTAAATAAAACCTAAGTATTCAATCCACTCAAGATCATTGGATCAAACCAAACGAACTAGGTCCTTGGATCAAATATCAAACAAGTATTCAATATACCAAACACACTTTTTCCATAAAAAATAAAGAGAAAGCAATTAAACTGATCCTGTAAAAAAATTCTTTTGTTATTGGCATTTTATACATTATTGGGCTAGTATAAAATAATTTCAATACACAATACTAAAATACATAAGTACAAAAACAGAGAAGAAGTACATAAATGAAAATTTATCAGATTTAATTTTTTGTCCTTTCGGTTTCTTCCCTATTTTGACTTGGTTGGGGATCGCCATCATGTTTCAAAAGGTCTGGCCATTCCAGATAATGCTATTGCGACTTAGCTGGGCTTTGTTGGATTGGTACCTGCAAAGCGACTCAATTTTGGCTCACATGAGTCAAACAAAGATCGTATACCAAAGTGTTTCGCCTCCAAATATGAGATACTGTTGTGCCCAAAAAGTAAGACCAATTATTTTTTTTTCAAAAATTCTTTATTTTTTCTTCCAAATTTATTTCATCGCCTTCAAAATAATCACCTCCGGACACAATGCACTTATGCCAATTTTTTTTTCCAATCCTCAATGCATTCTAAAAAGTCAACGGCCTTCAAAGCGCGCGCTGATTCACGTTAAATCTCTTGAATCGACTCAACACGGTGTTCCCAGAGTGGTCTTTTGAGTTTAAGGAATAGCCAGAACTCACGCGGTGGGAATACGGTGTTTGTGGAACGATATGGCTTTCATTTTTGGCGAAACAGTCATGAAGAATCAATGCAGTGGAGATGGCGCTTTCAATGTTTTCGGTACCAATCGAGGTTTGAGGCCCAAAATGGAATTGACCGATCCTTTTGAAATTTCAACATGATCAGCAAGGTCTCTAATTGTAAGTCGACGGTTTGCAAGCACCAAATCTTTAAATGTTTGGACGTGAGCATCGTCGGTTGAGGTTGATGGTCGGCCAGAGGGCTCTTCTTCTCCAACACGTTCTCTGCCTTCTTTGAACTGTTTATACCACTTCAAAACATTTCTTTCCGATATAGGAATGCTCACCGAATGCCTTCTGCGACATTCTATACGTTTCCACAAACATAATTGAATGCGAGTTCTTTGCTCAATTAATGCAGACATTTCAAAAATCGCCGGAATCAGTTGTAGCGTGTCACAAAACCAAGCGTAACTCAAACACTAATGAATATTTTGACGTCAAACTTCACACAGATGTCAAGGACAGTGCCAGCAACCTAGAAAAGAAAAAAAAATTGAAATCCCATAAGCCCGGGAGTTTTAAATTGAAAATTGGTCTTACTTTTTGGACACAGTAGTATTATCCTACTCAAAGGAGGGTATTATTTCCATATACTTTTGCTGCTATCAAGAATACTTTATCTTCAACTGATCGAGCGCCACAGACGAGTAGAGCTATGAAGATTCCCGTGAAGATATAAACATTGTTTCCGTCGCCCGGATAAAACATTTCCTGTTGATTGTGAAGATTGAAAAGGGACTGCCACTGGCGAAAATGCATTTCCCTGTTCGTAAAGGAAGGCGGCAAAAGTTTTGTTATTTATTATATGTAGGACATATGTTAAACATTTCAAATCCTAGACAATACACCGATTAGTTGTTATTACTAATTGTTATTATTAATTAATTATTACCAATATCCATAAAATTATGGGTTTTGTTTTGATAGCGGAGTTTTTTTTTGTTTCCTTAACAACTTAAAAATGATTCTTTTTTCAATTCCTACTATTAGTTCCCACTCTCCCAATATATATTTATATATCTCGTTCAAATTTTCAAACGTCAATAAAATACTTTTTATTCATCCACTCAAGTTCAAATACATTTTTTTTTGAACTTGTAGTGGACGACACTGGATGTTAATACAGTTTTTTCCAATATTAATTCATTAATTAAATTTTTCTCATATAAGATATTTAGCAGGATATAAATTTAGGAATAAATACCGTCATTGGCGAAGCGTGTAGATCGCTGGAAAAAAAAAATTTTCTTTTTCAGATTCTTTTTTCATTCTGGGTTGGAGTCTGAGTCAAGGAGGGAACAAAATGGAAAATGAAACGTGAATAAATTAGTGAGAGACATGGAAAGTGTGTATGTTTGTGTGAGAGAGAGATTTTTTTCTAACTTAAAAAAAATGAATTAAAATTATTTATAAAGGACTTTCTGCAATAGAGTGAAAAAAAAAGTAGAAATTGACTTTAATTTTTTTTTTTTTTTATATTACTTGTTTTTATTTCTTTCACGAGATATTAGAGAGTTTTTGCATACCGTACGTTAGTTACCGTCGGACGTCAGTTAGTTTTTCTCCCTAGCGCGCATGCTCAGTTTCCTATGAGCATGCGCGCTAGGGAGAAAAAGCTAACGGACGTCCTACGGTAACTAACGTACGGTATGCAAAAACTCCCTATTTTTATTGGTTTATTTACATTTCTTTCACGTAATTTTTTTTATAAAATCATTTGAAATTTAGTTTATTAAATTTCTTTCATAATCATTTTTATAAAATCGTTAGGAAGTATAAAATTTTTATATATTTTTATTTAATATGTTTTTTTTTTCTCAGTTTTGAACGATAACTTGTCTAAATAAGATTTATTGATACTTTTCCTTTTTAGTTTAGTTAAGATTGTTGTTATGTGTTTTGCTCTTACAATAAATTCTAAATTTTAGGGTAACCTGTATATCGGCCAGCCGATTAAATTGTATTTATTTATTTTTATTTTAACACGTTGACATAAATCACTACATTGAGTGAACTTCTGGAAGTTTTTTTTTTAGCATTATTTGGGCGCTTGTAAAAACTATAAAAGTTTTTAATTATATAAATTTTTTTATCAACGATATCCTTTTAAGTGTTGTAAAAAGAAAAATTAATGATTGTAAATTAAACAATAACAAAATGGTATTCATTTTTAAATCATCTTGAATATTTAAAATTCAAGATTTCAATCACATTTTTCATTTTTTTTTTCCTTCAAATTTAGAAATTGTACTTTTTCATCTCGAGTAATTTTTGAATTGGAAAATATATTTTAAATGTAACCATTTGGTCAACAAGTGGTAACATGCGTAGCTAGTGATCACACGATTAATGTGTTCCGTTTTGTCTAGACGCTAAAAGAAGAAAAATCAATTTTCGAATAAATTTTATTTTATTACAAAATTAAATCTTTGGCCTAATGGCCGAGTGGTTAGCACTCTGGCTCTCAGTACCACAGGTTTCGGGTTCGAATCCCAGCTGTGTTGTAGCACGTTTGTAGTGGTTCGGAATCCACTTTAAACCGTAAGTCCCGGTCTAATGGGATCATAGAACGTTGTGAGGGTAGTGTTACTCACGTCCATAGCCTATCTTCAAAGCTACACGTGTCCTCCGGAGTAACAGATGTGCAGCCCTTGCTTATGGCATAAATATTAACCCTCTCTGTATTGCCAGCTGCATTAGAACAAAAAGAAGATTAATTCTTATGGGAAAAAAAGATGACAACAGTTTAATAATGAATTCGTTTTGAAAAAATTATATATCAGCAAGATAAACGCGAGTGATTTTAAATTTGGAATTGAGAATTTTTCAGTGTTAAAATTATTTCAAATGGATTTGCTTTATAGTTTAAAATGATATTGAATTTTATTTTCATATTATTTATACTTAGTTTTATTTTATTTATTTATTTATTTACCTGCTAAAATTTCAATTACCAATCACCTAAATTTAGTGAATTTTGCATTTTGGTATAAGATCAAATTTTTAACGTCAACTGGTTGAAGATTTTTTTTACTTTTATTTTACATTTACACTGAGAGTCAAAACATTATGAGCACCCCTACATATTGCAATGAACTCGCCTGGATGACGTGGAAGGAACGTGATCAGGTGGAAGTGGTATTTAACTGGTATTAAGTGGTGGTATTAATCCATGCCAAGGCGGGTTGAAGCTGTGTTGCTCGCCAAAGGTGGGCCAACTCGTTATTGACAGGTGGTCATAATGTTTTGGCACTTGAGTGTATATGGTAATATGAGAAACATATTTTTAGAGCCCGACTCGTGACTTAGTGGCAACGTGCGCCGCTGGTGTGCCTTGGGGCTGAGGTTCAATCCACTAGCGGCATTGCTGTAGACACTGTTTCAAAAAACGAGGAGACACGATGGCGTTCGTTATGTTCAGCATCTTCCCTCGTTAGTCGGTCTACTTGATGGTAGTGTTCCGGGTTTTCTCCCATACGATACGCACTGCCCTCCTTCTTCAGCGACAAGGAGCCAAGTCAGACTTCTACTTACGGGTGCTCCATCATAACAGAAGCTGATCCTTTCCCTCCATCCATGAGTGGATTACTCATGGAATGCCTGTCCCGCACTGTAGAACACTTAGGATTAGACACAACGACAGCATATTTTTAGATCCAAAAGTTTCCTACACGTAGCATTTTTCCTCTGTGTTAAATGTAGTCTGATGGTCAATTGGCTAGCGCTATGGCTTTTGGTATCACAGACTTCAGGTTCGAATCCTGGCAGTGACCTGGATGTTTGTTAGTGGTTAGCAATCCACTTTAAATTGTAGGTCCCAGTCTATTTAGCCCTTGTGTGCACAAGATGACCGTAGAGCGAGAAACCAAACCAAATCATATACAAAACCGGCCTGATGGCCAATTGGCTAACGATGTGGCCTTTGGTACCACAGACTTTTCCGGTTCTAATCCTTGCGGTATCATGGATGATGTTTTGTTAATGGTTAGGAAAGAGTCCACTTTAAAACTGTAGGTCCCGGTCTAATGAGCCTAAAATGTGCAAAAAAAATTACAGTAGAGAGACAAACCAAAACAAATCTGTATTTATCTCATATTCTACAGGTTCAAATCCTGGCTGTGGCATGGACGTTTGTTAGTGGTTCGAAATCCACGTTAAACTGTAGGTCACAGTGTGATTAGCCCAAAGTATGTTCAAAATTATCGTAGAGCGACAAACCAAACCAATTTGTGTTTATCTCGAAAAATATCCTGACTAAAATATAAATCATTATTTTTTTTCACTTTATCTCATTTTGTTTTTAATCAACATTTAATTTTATTTTGTTTTAAAATTGTTGAAAGAATAGCTCCACCTATTTATAACGTAATATTGGATTATTACAATAAGGATATTTACTGGCGATTATGTGTTTATTCAAAACCAACCTTTGGATTCACAGAACAACTAAAAAAATATACTGGAACTATTTTAATTGGGGAAAAAATGGCAAGCTTTCAAACTTCAGTGGAAATGAAATTCGAGCACCGAGTGCGTGAATAGGTAAACATCCGCTTTAATAACGGAAACGGACGAATCTACTAATTGTTAGGAGTACTTTGGAAGAACTTTCAATTGGCTTATCGAATTTCGAACCTAATTTCTCCAATTTCGACAAACTTCAACTTTCAAGTTAGTAAAGTAAACATATTTCTAATATTATAAAGATATTTTATTCGGTATTTTGTAATTTATTTTACGTAACCAATATATAAGGATCGATTTGATAAGTTTTCATTAATTAACATATTTTATTTGACTATAATTTTTTGAATAAAATAGTTAAAAATAGAATTAAAAAAGTATACTATTAAAAAAATGCAAGAAACAAAAATAATTATTTTATACAACACTTACGTAATCTATTGTAACGTCTCGACCTATACCGGCTTCAAGACTAGGGCCACTTTCAGGGGTTCATAGGAACACTTTAATTTTTATTTACAAGCACTATATATACACAAATACAGAACGCTGGGTTATTATACAAAGAAATGAAAAATAGAATTTGATCACAAGTGCCAGATTAAATCGTAAATACAGTTCAAGTTCATTCCAAGGTCGAAGATTTTCAGAGTTCTCGAATCTAATAGCCTGTCTGCGCAGACCTTAATTATCACACGGCATGATGCATGAGACCACAAGGGGTTCACTTTGAAAAACAGGCGGAATTCCGGCTTATTCAGTCACTTCACAGAAAAAAAAAGAAAACCACTTCTGGTCGACTGGTCGCAGAACTCTCTCCTTTCTTCTTCAAAACCTCCCTTTAAGAAAATCCATCAAAAGGGGATCAGTTTCCCTCGCTTCTTATTGGAGTAGACATTTCTCATCTCATGGTCTATCACCAATCACGATGGAACAACTCATGGTGTAGTCCATATTTCGTCTGTAATTGTTTAGACCTATGAAGGTCGCACAAACAATCACTAATTTTATGAGTCTCATTATTCATGACACTGAATATCTGCTATCGGATTTTAGTGACTGGTTGTTCTGATTATTGCATGTAATATAGAGATCCACAACACTGATTATCTGCTGTCAAAACTGAGTGATGGGTTGTTATTATTTACTTGTCAAAGAATATACATTCCTCTCTGCTGGGAATGAAATGCCCAATCTCTTCCCGTGTGAAAAAATGATACAGTATCATTATATATTTTGTTGCAATTAAAGCAGTTATGTCTGTTTGAAATTCGAACTAATATTGGTATGAAATTCCATAATACGAAAACTACTTAAGTACAAAAGGATGATAAATCTTATAGGGTACAAATAAACACATAAAAATTATTAAATATCATATTAATATATTATTAATATAAATATATAAAATTAATTATATTAATATTAAATATTTATTAATATTATATTAATATAAAATTATTATATTACTATAAAATTAATTATATTAATATATTATTTATATAAATATATTAATATCATTATTAAATCAACCAATAGATAAATAAATAAACTAGAGATTAATGCTGAATGCTGTCAATTTGAACTGAGGTCATTTGTCACTAGAATTACATATAAGTAACAGATTCAGCGTTACTAGGATGCACAATGGAGCCTGCAATTACATTTTGCCATCATAATATTAAATGTTCTCGGGGATGGTATCTGGAAGGAAGTTCAAATTCTCCTTCTTTTCCACCTCTTTCGCCTTTCGTACCACAGGCTTCAGGTTCGAATCCTGGCGGTGGCATGGATGTTTGTTAGTGGTTCGGAATCCACTTTAAACTGTAGGTCCCGGTCTAATTAACCCAAAATGCGCACAAAATGACCGTAGAACGACAAACCAAACAAAAGCTTCGTTTTCTTTTCAAGTCTTGCAGATAAATCATACCTATTCCCTGCGTAAACAAAGAAATCTTTCGATTCAGTTTCTCTTCTCGTGTTTCGAACTCAGCTCCCTTAATTCGGAAATCGATCCATCTGGTTGATCTGATCCAAAACAAAAAAAATTCCGATAACACTCCATATTTTATATATATTCTTAGTGAATGTAAAAAAAAAAAAAAAAAAAAAAAAAAAAAAAAAATCAGCTGTTCTATTATTTGAGTTATTTTAGATAAAAGGATATATTTTGGTTCTTCGTTGATTTTCTTACTAAGCTAGTTAAAATTTTGACATTTCATTAGAGTTTTTGCATATCGTATTTTTATCGTCCGATATTATTTTTTTCTCCCTAGCGCGCATGCTCATAGGAAACATTATTACAGATACGCATGCGCAATTTCCTATGAGCATGCGCGCTAGGGAGAAAAAAATATCGGACAATAAAAATACGGTATGCAAAAACTCTCTATTATCACACGTAAAAGCTGTATGTTCTCAAAGAAGATTTATAACGTTGCCAAAAATGCAAAGCTAACAAATTAAAAATAAAAAAAAATGTGTTTTTTAAAACATTAATTTATTTCTTTGTCCATAAATAATTTTCTCAAAAATCGTTACATTTTTTATACAATAAATTCCAAACAGTTCACAAAAATATTTTAATTACTTATAATAAAAATAAAATTTTTAATTTTTGATAGCAAATAAGTAATTAAATAAAATGAAAGCTTCGTAAGTTCCAAGCGTTCAAAAATCGTTTGGTTTTCTTTTTTTTTTCCATCATAAATTAATTTGTAAATATTTCTGGTTACGAGATTAAAAATTGTTATGTGTGATCGTCATATTGTTCTGCCAAGAGTTCCATGATGTTACAAAAATGTGAAGCTAATAAAAAGTAAGAGTTAATGTAAATCTTTTCTCAAACTACAAATAATTCTGTTTTATTTGTTACTATATCTCAATTTGTTTTATGGCAAAAAAAATTTAGGTTAAACTTGTTGTTAAATACTTAAAATATGCCAATATTGAGTTAGATGCTTTCTAACGCATTTTGAATTGATGTTCCAATAAAGAGAAAGTGTAAATCTGGTTTTCTTTATTTCATTTTTCAATGATTTGCATGTATTGCTTAATTATGAAGTAAGTTTAGAATTTAAATACGGTTTAATAACGGCTTATCATTAAGTATTGGAACACTTAGTGAACGTGTATCTAGAATTCGAAAAAGAAATCTCTATCAATTTATATTTTAATAAAGTAACAAAAATTATACAATATATCATTTTTACCCATTCACATTATTTCTAGAATTCTTTCTTTTATTCTTTAGTTTCTCTAGAGCTTTTTTTCTCACAGATGCTAAAATTAAAATTAATTAAAATAAAAATATAGCGAGAGTTTTCGCGTCCTTTATCACTTTAAATTTTATTTTCATTTCTTTCACAAGATTTAATTTTGAAATTTTTTTTTTAATTCAAACCTTGCATGCTCTTATGTAATATCTTCCTGCCCTTTATATTTCCATTGTTCATAATTTTGCAGCAACTGGCTTCTACTATCTATTTATTTATTAGTTATGACACTTTTTCTAATTTGTATAATAATTGCTTTGAGGAATATTCCTTCACCTCTCTGATTTGTATATTCTCCTATGTAGTGTTCATTGTATTACATGAAATTTTTGAAATTTTTTTTTTTATATTTTACCTAATGTAACCTTATATTTTCGCGTTTCATATTTCACCCTTTCTGTAATCTTAAATTTTTTGATATTGTCTTCTATTTTTGTAAGAAGTTTCCTCATTATTCAGCTTCTGTACCTCCAAAAGTGAATTATGCAAAAGTTTTCCGCCCCCTATCGTGCGTCCATTCATTTCAATCACATCGTTCCCAAATTGTATAGGGGCAACTCAGCTCTAGGCACAGTGATGTGGTGTAGTAGTAATTTTACTATGTATATAGTATGTGGCCTTCATTTAACTTTGCAAAGAGTGTCCGTACATTATTTTATTATTAACATGTGTGAACATAATGTTATCCTAATTAGGGGTCCGTGACGTTGTCCGAAAATGAGCGCCAAGAAAATAAACTCCATTGCAAATTTTGGCAGAAAATGGTACTTTGGACACCTTAACTCTTGAAATGCTTCATGAATAACGTTAGTCTTCAGGAGATTTTGGATTTTGTAGTATGGTTTTGAATCACTTTTCATGTTTTGTGTTGGGATTTTAAACATTTGTATTTCCAATGGCTATAAGTACTCGCAGTGCGTTGATCAATTCCTTCTTTTTGAAGCTTCGTATTTATCACTTTTGGCTTTTGTCCGTGTCTATTGAGCTGTATAGTGCTTCTAATTGTATTTGGAATACTTTATTCTTCATTTATGCCTAGAATATTCAAACTTGATATATTCTTTTGGCTAATGAATGTGATAACGTTTCTTGTAGAATTCTGAATACTTTCTACATTTACGAATAGAATTTTCAAACTTTATATATTCTTTTGGCTATTGAATGTTATAACTTTACTTGTAGAATTGGGAATACTTCATTCTTCAATTACGATTACATTTATCTTATTTTTGAACATTCTTTTAGATTCTTGAACAATTCATTCTGCATGAAGTTCTTGATTTATTCAACATTTCTATAATCATGTGGCTATTGAATTTGGCCATTCTTATAATATTCCAATCAATTGCTTCATATATATCTGACATATTCCTGAGTGTATTCATCCGTTCTCGTATGTTCACACATGATAACTTGAAATTTTCCTAGTAGATTTCAGCATTTTTATGTTCTTGACTTAATGCATCACTTCTATTGTGCAATAGTTTTACTGTGCAGAGACGGTATCCTGACCTTTATTTTATTGTGCAAAGAGTGTCCGTGCCTTTCATTCAATGCCTTCTATTAGTTCACACTCTCCCTATATATGTCTTGTTCAAATTTTCAATCTTTAATAAAATACTTTTTATTCTTCCACTCCAGTTCGAATACATTTTTTTAACTTCTAGTGGATGTCACTGGATGTTAATACAGTTTTTTCAAATATTAATTCAGTAATTAAATTTAATTAATCAGTTTTAGTTTTTTTTAGATTTAAGTTGCATGTATCTACCAATAGAGGGCACCAGTTGTAAGAGTAAAATTTCAACTTTCAATCGTTGATAAAGTACTTTTTATTCATCCACTCAAGTTCAAATAATTTTTTTTAACTTGATGTTAATACAGTTTTTTCAAATATTAATTGATTAATTTAATTTAATTAATTACTTTTAGTTTTATATAGGAGAAAAAATTTTATCTAACTAAAATAAAATTTTTCTTTGTTGACCTAAGTAGGAATTGACTTTAAAATATTTTTTTTTATATTACTTGTTTTACGTTACAAACGGGATCCATGATTGTCATCTTACTGACAAAAAGAGTCTTAGAAATTAAAGAGATTATTAATCTCTACCCTAATGGCATGTAAGAGTTCGTTAATGTTGAGATATCGCCATCGTCCATTAGGAATAATGCTGACATATTAGAGAGTTTTTGCATACCGTACGTTAGTTACCGTAGGACGTCCGTTAGCTTTTTCTCCCTAGCGCGCATGCTCATAGGAAACTGAGCATGCGCGCTAGGGAGAAAAAGCTAACGGACGTCCTACGGTAACTAACGTACGGTATGCAAAAACTCTGTATTAAAACTAGGGTTCTTAAAGAAAATTCATGAGCTGAATGCTAAGCCATGTGTTCCGAAATTGGATAGGAGAGACATATGTTTGATATATTTTTGTTATAAATGCTTGATAATATTCTATGAGAAGCAAATATTTTATCTTTTCTTGGTTTTCCCAGAAGCGACCATGGGAGAACGACTGCAAGAACTTCTGGACGTGATTCGCGTAGTCTGCCAGGAAGAAAACCTCAAGGTGACCATCAAGAACTCGGCAAGAAGCGGTATTTTCGCTGCAGGGGGCGCTGTCATCGGCTGTATGCTTGCAGGTCCATGGGGAGGCGTACCAGGTAAGCGAGTTAGTTGCACCCATACTCCATGCATTAATGTAATTTTCTAAAATTCCATTCTGGTAATCCTAGATGCAGTGTAGGAGGAAGGATCTTCAGCTTTCTTATGCGGAGCAGAAAGTTAAATTAAATTAATAATTAAAATCAAATTAATAAATCAAAAAAGTCCCGTCAGTTTTTGCATACTTTTTGTGTCATTAAAGACTAGCAGATATCTATCACGGATTCACTAAAATGATATAGAATAATTTAGCAAAAATAATTAAGAAAAATACCAGAGAAAACCACTAAGAAAATCCCCAAAACATGTTCAGGAAAATACGCTCACATAACATTACATATCATTATTCGAAAGGGTGCTATATTAGATTTGGTTTGGTTTGTCACTCTACAGTCATTTTATGCTAATTAGATCGGGACCTACAGTAAAAACACGAATTCCGAACCATTAACAAACATCCATTCCTCCAGGATTCGAACCTTAAGTCTGGTACCAAAGGCTAGAGCGCTAGCCAATTGGCCATCAGGCCGCTGATATATTAGAAGCACTAATATAGTGCATAAACCGAACAATGATTTGCTGAAATTTTAATACCAAAGTTAGCTTTGTTTTAGTAAAAAATATAAATGTGGTGGTATAAAATATTGGTGATGTTAATATAGTATAGAAAATTTACATTTATAAAGCATAACATTTAACATAATAGCAACTATTATAAAACTATTCGCAGCTACACATTGTTTTCTACCTTACAGTTCTATTATCCTCTCTACAAATTCTTCTCTCTCAAAATTTTGACCAAGTTCTGCACAAGTTAACTCTTAATTATGCTGCTGAATAGTTAGAGTCTAAGCTCTATCGATTAGATATATGTTGGTACTCCTAGACCACCAACCACATGAATTGTAAGGCAGCACTCCGGGTGAAATCATTTGTAAAATGAAAGAATTTTTTATATAATAATAAAAATAATAATAAACTCCTTTATCAAATAAATTTTGTAAAATAATCCAATTAAAAAAATTCATATTCCTCCAAAAAACCCTCGTCTTATAGTACAACATTCCGATGTTGCCACCGGGGAAAAAGCCCTAAGGACTTGAATAATGTTTGTAACCAGCTTAGAGAACAAAATATATAACTTTCTTCAAAACTTGGACAAAGCAGATATTTTTATTAAATCATTATTTAAATAATTTTTTAATTGTTGTTGATAATGTAGAAATACGATATTGTCGTTTGAAACTATATTTAATTATTTTGCTGATACATGTTTAAATATCAACTTAACAATCCATTTGAGCTAATACTATATTTCTTATATGCCCAATTATGTAATTATAATATTATAATATGCAACTCTAAAATATTTCATATATTCGTTATGATGCATTAGAAAGATAAGTAATTAAAATTATCAAAGGTTTAAATAGTGTACGGTCAAAGGTTTAAATAGTGTTTAGTCCATAACAATTTTTTTCTTAAATTCAGCTGTCGCACTATATCTTTAATGATATACTATGTCGCACTATAACTTTTCCCATCTTAGACTTGAAAACTTGCAGTTCGACAGTCACTCGTATATTCAATTTTCGTTCGAGTATTTATTTATCTCGTGTTATAATCTTGCGCTATACTTATTATTACCAATTTATTATTTTAGTCCATTATTATAAAATATCTTTCGTAAGTTTTTTTTTTACAGTCTTCAAATAAATAAATATTATAATACTTCTAATTATTAGTTCGTATTATATTGTTATATGACTATGGACTATGAATAATGTTCGTAACCAGCTTAGTAGAGAACAAAATATACAACTTTCTTTAAAACTTGGACAAAGCAGATATTTTTATTAAATCATTATTTAAATCATTTTTTGTTGTTAATTTAGAAATATGACAATATTGTTGTTTAAAACTAAATGTAATTGTTTTGCTGGTACATGTTTAAATATCAACTTAGTAATCCATTTGAGCTACTACCATATTCCTTATATGCCCAATGATGCAATTATAATAATACTATAATATGCAACTCTAAAATATTTCATATATTTGTTATGATGCATTAGAAGGATAAGTTAATAAAACGATCAGATGTTTAAATAATGTGCGTATCTGTCGCACTATATCTTTAATGATATATTACAATGTCGCACTATATCTTTAATGATATATTACAATGTCGCACTACAACTTTCCATTGCAGGTGCTGCTGCCGGAGCTGCAGCCGCTGCTGCGACAGGCCAAGATTTCCGACCTCTTTTCCAAGTAATCGGTGAGTGGCCCGATGAATCCAAGGAACAGCTGGCTGAAAAGGTCAGAGCAATCTTGAGCCGTGTCGATATCAAAGACGTTGCAGCTATCACCGCCATGGCAACTGGAGCTGCTTCCGTTTTAAGGGCAGAGATAGCGGGGGCCGTTATCGACTATTGCAACAATGAAATGATGCTGGAGGTTGCACGGAGATGATGACAAATCAAATTACAAAGCAGCGATGGTTAAACTGAATGAATTTTTCTGCTGCACAAAGAATTACTTTTGCTTGCTTACTCCTGTGTACGTATTTTACAAAGCATTGCAATATCTTGACGCCTGTCTCTGAGGCATACGTTTTTGAATTTTAATTTACCAGGTTGATCATCTTGGAAAATATACAAATTGAAAACAAAGAAAATAAACTTTCATGCAAGTTTCAGAAAAGTTAAACTTTAATATATTACTCCCTTATTATTGTTTGGAGTATAAACCATCATTGCCAGATCCCGTGATATATACTGTGCAGCCATTTCTTTACCAAAATCTCTGATTGGTCATCTGTTACCAGCACAAAATTGAAGTCAACAATTAAATTTGTGCTTTTTTGTTACATTGTAAGACTATATTTAAGTAAAAATTGGAGAAAAAAATTATATAATAAGACTTTTTAGTGTGTAAGAAATTTTTAATGCTTCCTATAAGTAATTTTGTATCCATTTAATTGCATATATTCAGTTTATGTTATTACATTTCAATGTACCTCATAGCTTATATAATGTTTTCTTTTGATATTTTTCTATGAAAATTTCACAATAAATGAAATTCGTTGTATAATGTTTCTAGAATTTTGAATTTTTAATAAATTTCAGTAGAATTTTAATTTGACGTTTTATTACGAGTAGAAACAATTATATCAATTGCATTATTGATTTATTTCATGTTGAGGAACTCTCAAATTCTGTTAATAAAAGCTGTTAACAAGGATATTCAATTAAAGAACATTAGGTAGAGTGTTCCTTCATAGGGCACTGGACTAAAGTTGAAATATTCGTGCTCAATGACTATTTATATTCTTCAAATATTTTTATATTTAAATAGACCTTCGTGAATTCATTAATTCTCCACTGTGCATATTTCTTCTTGAAAAGAAAAATGATGTGCAGGAAAAATAGTATCCAGAGACATGAAAAAAAATTATATATACATTGTAGCATTTTTACCCACAGGAAGAGTTATGGCATTTCATTCTCAGGAGAGAGGAATGTATATTTTTTGACAACTGCATGATAACAACACATCATTCAAATTTGACGCAGACAAACAGTTTTGTGGGTAGTTAGTTATATTGCATGCAATTAGTATTTTGTACTAATGAGAACAACCTGTCACTGAAATCTGATAGCAGATATTCAGTGTCACGGATAAGGAGACTCATGTAATTAGCGATTGTCTGTGCAATCATCACAGGTCGAAACAACTATAGATGGAATATGGATTACACTATGAGTTGTTCCATCGGGATTGGTGATAGACCATGAGATGAGAAGTGTTCCTAGGAATCTGAAAATGGCCCTCTTCTTGAAGCCGTTATAGGTCTAGCATATGCCAAGACGTTACAACGTGTTTGTGTGTGTTATATTTTATGTTTTGTTGCATAGGCCAAATATTTTTAGTCAGTTTCTTAATTTCAGTCAAATGATTTTGTTTGACTAGTGAGAAAGGCTATTGGGCGTGGCATGAGTTGATTGACATATTGACTTCTTTATCCTTTATTTTGGTGGTAACTTTTGTCAGTTCTTTTTGAAACTTCATGTGGTCCTTGATATGATGATTGAATGCCATCGTGACCACTGTCAATCCTAGCAAAGATACGTGAATTCTTTAAAAAGGAATTGTTTTTGCTTTTAAATGTGTGTAAATGGAACAGATTTCAACTGTAGGAATTTTTTTTTCTCTAAAGATTTAACAAATTCAGAATGTACTATAGCTCGTTATTTGTATTTTCGAACAAGTCACATAGTAACCGGATGTTTTCTCCATGAAGAAATCCACCTGGTATAATAGTAGAATGAGTTCGGGTTATTGAATGAATTTGTCTATGCGGTTTATTCACGTGCCTTGAAACCTTAGATTTTTGGTATTTAATACAGCATTTAGCCTGATTCCTTGATGCCTTATTGATAGAGGATCATATGAATTTTTAGGATATCAATTTTCATATGATCCTCTATTTTTTATCCCTTATCCTTGCAGTGGACAAGCAAGATAAAAATACTGTGAAACACTGGTTTTCTAAAATTAAATGGTATATATGATAATCTTGTATTTTGTGAGATATCGCAGTACAAGAAGAAATAGGATCTGACTTTAGGTAATTTTTCAATCTTTAGGGAACAATATGGAGAAGGCATTGTTTTTTTAGTTTCTTATTTGACTTTTGAGCTTCTTCTATGGCTTTGTATTAAATCTGTGGACATATCTGCAATTCAGCTGCAAGATGCTACGAGACTATATTGATAATGGTATTTTTTTCTAGATATATGTTGGATATCTAATGTAAACTGTGCAATGTACTTCAGATATCTAAAAGATGCTTTTGATGAAAAGCGAATGTGAGTGGTTTGTGGTCAGGGAATAAGGTATTGGAAATGCTTGATGGAGGAATAAGAAGCCAAGATCTCACCATAAGCTCCAAGAAGGGAAGAGCCCTAGAGCACTTACTCGATCGTAAGTTGTTGTTCTAATGCATCTGGTAATACAGAGACAGTTAATCTTTATGCTGTTACTCATTTAACACTACCAGCTTGAAGATATGCTACGGACGCGAGTAACACTACCTCCCACAACTCTCTACGATCCTATTAGACTGGGTTTGGTTTGTCGCTATATGGTCATCTTGTGCACACAAGGACTAAACAGACCGGGACCTACAGTTTAAAGGGGATTCCGAACCACTCACTAACATCCATGCCATCACCTGGATTAGAACCTGAAGCCTGTGATACCAAAGGCCAGAGAGCTCGCCCCTTGCCCAACAGACCGCTTATTAGACTGGGAGCTACTGTTTAAAGCGGATTCCGAACCACTACAAACATCCATGGCACCGTCGGGACTCGAACCAGAAACCTGCGATACCGAGCGCCACCAGGCTCCTAGGAATCGTAAGTGCAATAGTAATTTGTGTGGGTGCTAGATGCACTGAGAAGAATCCAGTGGATTGACAGTCTCCATTTATATGTTGTATATAACAAAGGATCCTAATGCTTTCTCCAAAGCGCCTACCATTAAAGCAAAGTTTGCTGTTGTTGATGGATGAGGAAGAGTGTTTGCTGTGCACAATTGTTCTTTAAGTGAAATAAGAGTACGATTCATCAGTACTCTATTTTGCGGTTGTCATTCTTCTTATTGCTCACAAGATAATTATTATTTAGGAAGGCTTGAATTTGAGCAGCATTTGGGATACAGCACTTATAAAAGTTGGCAATATCCAAAACTCTGCGTAGCTGTTTCGAAGTTCTTGGGTTTCAAAGTTTAAAATTGTTTTTACTCTTTTGTCAACAAAAATGAATTTACTGAGTTTAAGCATCAGACCATGTTCATGAAACCTTTGAAAAATAATTCGGAGATGTTTAAAATGTTTTGTTGTGTGATGCTTCAAGAATATCATCGATGAAAAGAAAGCAAAAATTTTACGTTTACGAAGAACTGAATTGAAGAAACGTTAGAAAGTGGACGCTTCCTCAGGCCATGGTCTACCCCCAATCATCACAATGCAGCAACTCGTGGTATAGTCCATATCCCATGTGTAATTATTTCGACCTGTGAAAGTTGAACAAACAATCGCTAATTTCATGAGGTCTCATTATCTGTGACACTGATTATCTGCTGCCAGATTTGAGTGACAGACTGTTCTCATTAGTACAAAACACCAATTGCATGTAATATAAATATCCACGACACTGCTTATCTGCTGTCAGATTTGAGTGATAGGTGGTTATTATGCACTTGTTGAAAGGGTATGCATTCCTTTCCCCTGGGAATAGAAATGCTATATCTCTTCTCGTGGGGGAAAATGTTACAGCCCCTTGTCTTAATATAAATAAATAAATCAGAAATTCTTATTGGCTTCCTACACATTTATTTATTTTATTGCAGACGTGTAGAATATGTTACGTTACGTCCTTTCAGTGAAATGATATGGGGTAAAAAGAAAACATCTCCTGTCTTAAAATTTGTCAGCAGGCAGCTTTGGCCATAATGGGGCTATTGGTTTGGTTTAGTTTGTCGCTTTAAATTTTTGTTGCTTAAAAATTTGTCTGTCGGATTAAATTTTTTAGGAAGATTTATACCAGAATTTTCTTATCCAAAACTTTTCATATACATTCGTTCATATCACAATAACATCTATTCTGCTAACTCTTTGAACAATTTGTATTTCAAGGTGTATTCATAATAAAATAATATATAAAAAAATAACATTGACACTGAGAATTGGATAGATTATAAAAACTTGTGAGGGTTGTGTAAATTGGGGAAATTGGTTTGGGATGTCGCCCTACGGTCATTTTGTGCACACTTTGGGCTAAACAGACCGGGACCTACAGTTTAATGTGGATTCCAAACCACTAACATACATACTACAGCCAGGATTCGAACTGATGTCTAGTCTGAACTCTAGCCACTTGGCCACAAGGCGCGTGAGTTGGGGAGATGTAATATACTAAAAGGAGGTACAGTAGATCCTCGATAAGTCGAAAACGTCCAAAACTGGAAAAAAAATTTTGTTCCCTTCCCTTCAAGCCCCAAAACCTCCATTACTCGAGACTCTATATGTCGAAATAATTATTCAATCCCCACAAGCCATTTTGGTATATATTTTCACTCCGTAACTCGAAAAAAAAAATTGGACCTCTGTATCTCGATCGTATGTTTGATTTTACAACTCGATCAAGTTGCAAATAAACATGCTTGTTACCTTTATAACTTAATTTTTTTTTTATTTTACCTCTCTAGCTCAAAATAAGAAAGAATCTAAACAAGTCGAATATTTCCTTGCAAAATCCGCGTAAGTCGAAATCCTCCATAAGTCGAAAACGCTATAACTCGAATTATTTGGCGTTTCCCTTGAAGTTCGACTTACAGAGGTTCTACTGTATAAACAGGTAAAGTATTTAGCGGTCATATTTCATAAAAATAACAAGTGGGCTGAAAAGTTCATAGGCTGACACTACTTCAAGTATTAGATCCATATGAGTTTTAGTTAGCCCTAACCTTCAAAAGACACGGGTATAAATTTGACAGCTGTTGCACTATTAGTATGTGAGTTATAGCATTTTAAGTGAAGCAACTTTTGTTAATCTGAAAAAAATAGATAAAAAGGAATTTCGTGTGTTAATAAAGCATTGCTTTTTAGCGAAAAAAAATACGATTGAAGCCAAGGGTTGGCTTCATAAACATTATTCGGACTTTGCACCAGGAAAATCAACCGTAGAGAAGTGGTTTGCTAAATTTAAACGAGGCGAAATGAGCACCGAGGACGATGCACGCAGTGGACGTCCCAAAGAGGCTGTTACCGACGAAAACATCAAGAAAACATCAAAAAAGTCCACAAAATAATTTCTAATAACCGTAAAGTGAAGTTGATTGAGATAGCTGAGACCCTAAAGATATCAAAGGAACGTGTTGGACATATCGTGAATGAATATTTGGATATGCGTAAGCTCTGTTCAAAGTGCCGCGCGAGCTCACAATCGATCCAAAACAACAGCGAATTGATGGTTCTAAGCAGTGTTTGGAGCTGTTCAATCGTAATAAACCCAAATTTTTGCGTTGATATGTGATAATGGATGAAACATGGCTCCATCATTTCACACCGGAGTCCAATCGACCGTCAGCCGAGTGGACTGCACGTGATGAACACTAAAAATGCTATAACTTCACTTAAAATGCTATAACTCACATACTAATAGTGCAACAGCTGTCAAATTTATACACGTGTCTTTTGAAGGTTAGGGCTAACTAAAATTTATATGGATTTAATACTAGTAGTGCCATCTATGTGTCAGCCTATGAACTTTTCAGCCCACCTGTTACAAATGAGTAGAAACGTTTAAAAAGTATTTTTAATCAGTTGCTACTTGATTCCTGATTTTTTTTTTCTACCTACCAGTGTCATTTCAGTATGATGTGCAATTTCCGCTGGCCTTTTATCTTAAAAATGCGACTCTTTTATTATCATCTGCGTTATACGGAAAACGCAGATGATAAAAAAAAGGCGTATTTTTGAATCTGAATATAATAGATACATGGAAATCTATTTATATGCAGATAAACGAATACTAAGGAATATATTTTCCAGAAATTGGCATTTATCAACAATCCAGGGCAGAGAAAATCATCGCAGATCATACTTTGAGCCATATGTAATGCGCACCGAGAAATTGTGAAGTTATCTATTATTACAGTAGAACCTCTTTAAGTCGAACCTCGATAAGTCGAAAACCGCCACAACTCGAAAAAATTTTTTTGTTCCCTTCCCTTCAAGCTCCCAAACCTTCATAACTCGAAATTTCAACCCTCTATAAGTCGAAATAAATAGTCAATCCCCACAAGCCATTTCGGCATATATTTTCCTCCGTAACTCGAAAAAAAAAAAAAATTGGACCTCTGTATCTCGAACCTTAGCAATGTTTGATTTTTACAACCTTTTTTTACAATTTGATCATTTGAAATTATTTCGGAATTATTTTGATTTTTTATTGTAGTGCATAACATAACTTTTAAGTTGCAAATAAACATGGTTATTATCTCTGTAACTTCAGTTTTTATTTATTTTACCACTCTAACTCAAAATAAGTTAAAAAGAATCTAAACAAGTCGAATATTTCCTTGCAAAATCCGCGTAAGTCGAAATCCTCCATAAGTCGAAAACTCTATTACTCGAATTATTTGGCGTCTCCCTTGAAGTTCGACTTACAGAGGTTCTACTGTATTATTATTATCAGTTATTATTATCCAGAAGCTTTTAGACCACGATGGTTTAGATTTAAATGCAAGGATAAGTCTGGATGGATTTAGAATGTAATAACTTTATGAGATATTGTAGTGTGCAGGTTGGGCAAACGAATTGTACTGGCTATGGTTGCGTTCAGATACTTGAGGCACAGGTTGGAGAACTCCCAGCTTTATTGACACACGCACAAACATCACACACATACAATTAGAGATACACAATATATAAGAGATATATAATTCTAGATTCGTGGAAGGATTCCTCTTCTAAGCCGAAACTTGGAAACGCGCAGGGTGTGCGAAATATACTTCTTCTCTGGGTGAGAGTCTGTAGACTAACTAATGCACCGGAAGGAGCTTAATATAATTCCTCTCGGGATCAGAGAGTGCAAACTAAACGTTTCTCAGCGGGAGCGCAGGTTGCTCTGTACTCCCTATTAACCATTTCCCTGTTAATCATTTCTCCTGAATCTCACAGAGGGGAGTGTTAATAGGGAGCATGGTTGCACTCAGTGCCGGATTTTCCGGGCTGAACTAGGCTTCAGCCTAGGGCCTCAAGATCAAGAGGGGCCTACTTAAACTTTAAATGCAAATTATTATGATATAAATTTATCTGAATTGAATTTGCTTTAATCTTCAATATATTGAATATATTTAATTTAATTTAATAATTTTTATCGCATATTTTATTTTCGTAGTCAAAGATTTTTATTATTTGAATTTTGTTTTTTTGTAAATGTTGCGTGTTGTGTTGAATTAGTTGTTGTTACAAGTACTCTATAAGGTGCTGAGAATGTTCTCGACTTTTTTTTATTTTATTTATTGTCCGTGTCGCATTTTTTATAAAAATTAGTACCTATCATAACATATTTCATTTAACATATTGATATATGTCACAGTAATGATGTAATTTACAAACTTAAAAATGGGAGATGAAAGGGCCTCATAAGTGGGATAGCCTAGGGCCACTTTTTATCTAAATCCGGCCCTGATTCTGTTATATTAAGGGTCTATGTGCAGTTTTTTTTTAAATGTATTTTTTGTATATTGAAAGGCCATAAAGTCTGGTGTTATTTATACTACGAGCAAAATTAAAATTATTATTTATTATAAAATTATAAGGAACCGAAGTAAAAATACCAATAGATAGAATGATACCGGAGGAGGGCGGGGGGCTGAACGTGAGAGCGCAGAATAGGAATAAAAAGCAAAACGGGAATTCCCAGAAAAACGGGGAGGAAAAAGGAATGTTATCGGACCCGTAATGACTTGTAATGTAAAACTACCACCGATAATGAGCGGAAAACAAATGAGTAAAAGAAAAAATGTTGACGATATGTCACAGTAATGATGTATTTTATTTTCTCTCATGTAATTTACAAATTCAAAAATGGGAGGTGAAAGGGCCTCATATGGGGAATAGCCTAGAACCCCTTTTCATCTAAATCCTGCCCTGATTACATTATTATGTTTAAGAAAATTTGTGTGTTGTGCTGTGCTATTTTCAACTTCGACTATTTTTCCTCACATAAGAACTTCTTTTTCGCCGTTGTTGGAAGAAGCGCGGTTACAATAGTAGAAGAAAAATTTTGGCATGTTGAGCAGCCAGTTTATTACTTTCGATAATAATTTTTTTAGTATATTTACGATTCTGTACGAAGCAGTGCTGCATACATGAAAAGCCAATCTTTCTAATTTTTCCCAACAAAATTGATTTTATTTTATTAAAACATTTAAGGTTTTTTTTTGTATATTATATTAAATGAACAAATATGCAATTTTCGGTTTGGCATAATATTTTTCAATCGTTTCAATACACTTCATTTTGTAATTAACAATATCATACGGAAATGACTATAATACATTTAATAAACAATCATATTTGTCAATAAATAAATTCCCATGTAAATTTTTTTTTTTTTACTACCTCGTATTCATATTATTGGGCCTGATGGTCGGTGACTAGAGCTCTTGCGGTCTGATGGCCGATTGCCTAGTGCTCTGGCCTTTAGTTCCTCAAGTTTCAGGTTCGAATCCTGGCGGCAACAAGGATGTTTGCTAGTGGTTCGGAATCGGGGGCCTGGTTGCCGAGTGGCTAGCGCTCTGGCTCTCGAACCTTCATTTTAACGTGGATTCCGAACCACTAACGAACATCCATGCCACTACCAGGGTTCGAACCTGAAGTTTGTGGTACCAATGACCAGAGAGCTAGCCAATTGGCTATCAGGCCACAGGTGTTGAAAGAGGGGAAGTGCAGATGAGCCTTGAGTAAAACCGCATAATTTAGTTATTACTAAAATACATTATTTTTTACCATATGTAACATTTTCCTTATGTTTTGTTTGTTAGAAATCAGTTCAGTTGGGAATAAATCAAATTAATTTTTTCCCTGATGCCAAACTGGGCTTCTTATTGTTCCTCATTGGCTCAACAGCCCCATAGTGGACAAAGGCTGTCTGCCTACTAACAGATTTCGAAACAGGAGACGGTTTTCTTTTTAAGGGGTATTGTTGTCGGCCCTATGCTCTGCAGTCATAATAGACTGGGGCATATGGTTTAAAGGGGATTCCAAACCTACACCATTACTACAATATATCTAGCACCGCAGGGACTCGAATCCGAAGCCTGTGGCACCGAACATCAAAGCGCTAGATACTCGACAATCAGGCCCCAATAGGGGTTAACTACAAATTAAAAAAAAAATCGATTAGAATCGAATGTGAAACTAAATGGAGCAGTCCATTCATGCAGCCTCTAATGGAGCAGCGACATTCATTTTTAGAACATTTTCTTATTTTGTTAAGTGAAATATAGATTCATTTTGTTATTAGGACTTAACAACAAAAAGGTCCTTAATAGGAATTAACAACAAATTAAAAAAATCGATCAGAATCGAATGTGTAACTAAATTGAGCAGCCCGAAATCTAATTATCTGTATTGCGAATCAATAGATAAAGATTATATCTGTTGGTATGACTTGCACACTTTCACATTGCAGAAAGAAATCTCAAAAAGAAGAGTTGGTCTAACTGTTTCTTCCAATATCCTGTGACAAAAAAGAGTGATATTCATTTTTAGAACCTGTTCTTATTTCGGTAAGTGAAATATTGATTCATTCTGGTATTGGTGTGAAATTATTTCTATCTGCTATAGTTATCACTAGTCGTGTAATACGTCTAATGATATGAACTGCGTAATATATTTACTGATATGTTCAAAGCCCTGTTGTATTCATGTATATCATGTAAGGCGGATCTTTCCAATTAATCACCCCCGAAAAAATAAATTTTATTCTATTAAACTATTGATTACTTTGCATTTTCCTACGCTAATGGAACTCTGATACTTGCTGATTTTATATAAATTCTTCATCAGCATCATCATGAATGACACAGCCGTGCTGTATTCATGTAAAGACAATCTTTCCAATCCCCCCCCCTCCCCGCATACTTTAGTTTAATTTGACCAGACCTGCTGTTTAACGTGGCTTCCAAACCACTAACAAACATCAGGGGGCACCACAAAATCCCGCATACTTTAGTTTAAACCAGGACCTGCGCTGTATTCATGGGCACCGCCAAATCTCAAAGGCTTCTTCTTCTTCATTTGCGGCGACAACATCATTTCCATCTACCTATTGGCAGATTTAGAGAGAGGTGTTTTCCTTTTTACGGGGTAGGATTGTCAACCTTACGTCTAACTCTCTACAGTCATATTAGACGGGGCGTAGCTTTTAAAGTGGATTACTACAAATATCCATGGCACGGTCGGGACTCAAAACCGAAAACCTCGCCACAGAGCGCCATTTTGGTTTGATTTGTTGTTCTACGATCATTTTGTGCACACTTTAATCTAATTAGACCGAGAGCTACAGTTTAACGTGGGGTCCGAACCACTAACAAACATCCAGGACACCGCCAGAATTCGAACCTGAAGCCTATGGTCTGAAAGGCTTCTTCCTTTTCTTCATTTGCTCGGCAGCACCATGATGGGCCAAGACCGTCTACATACTGGCAGATTGTAAAACAGTAAATGTTTTCCTTTAAAGAAGTAGGATTGCCAGCCGTACGCCTAACTCTCTACAATCATATTAGACCAGGACGTATCTTTTAAAGTGAATTTTCCGGACCCCTACAAACATCCATGGCACCGCCGGTACTCGAACCCTAAACCTGTGACACCGAGCGCCAGAATGCTACTCACTGGTATTTTATATAAATAATAGCATTAATTTTATTTTTCGTTCTCGTTCTAATGTTTACGTAAACTTTTGTTTAGTTTTTTCCTTAACAAAAGGTACATTGTGTTGGTTTAAGGTACTAGTCCAGGGGTGGCCAAACCGCGGTCCGCCGTGAACAATCTTGCGGCCCGTGAGATTTATCACACTTGTACAAAATATGTTTATTTTATAATGGCTAAAGTAGTAAAAACCAATGTATTAAAAAAATACATTATATGTGCATACATATATTCAAAAATTAACTGTTGAAATTATGAGAAAAAACTAACTTTGATTTTAAAATAATATTCTTGCGAATATAGGACAGATATTGCCTGTTTTATTTATGAGTTTACAGTTATGAGTTTCTCTGAGTAATTAAATTATATTCTGCGAACTCATGAGGTGCGCAGCTATTTTCAAAAGCTAAGTGAAAGGGTAGAGTAACAAATATCGCACTAGTAAAATAAACATTTTTCAATGATTTCATTTTTTTTTTATTTCATTTATATTTATACATTTTTTATATTTTTTTTAGTGTTATATATTTCTAAAAAACATACAGAGATAAAGACTATAGACAGTGGGTTTTTTTTTCCTTATCCTGAATAAGTTTCAGGATTAATTTTTTATCCTTATCCTTTTTTTTTATCCTGAATATTTTTTTTTCCTTATCCGGAAAGTAATGTGCCTTCCTTAACTAACCGTCGGTGGGCATTTATTTATATTTATATATTTTTATATTTCATTTTTAGTGTTATATATTTCTGTACAATGTGCATTTAGTATCATTTTTAGTATATTATCTGTGTTTACATGTAAGAATAATGGTAAACACTATAGTAATAACTCATTATGTTTCAATTTATCACTCCAAAATACGCTGTTAATGGGTCTAAATCTAATATACGATAATATAAATATAATTTTACATATTTGCATATAAAATTGGATGGAGTTATATTACTTCTTACATTTGGATACTTCTTTCTTCATTTAAGAATAGAATTTTCAAACTTGATATATTCTTTTGGCTGTTGAATGTAATAATGTTTCTTGTAGAATTGGCAATACTTCATTTTTCATTTACGACTACATTTTTCTTACTTTTGAATATTCTTTTAGAGCTTTTTGAATAATTCGTACTTCATGAAGTTCTTGTTCTATTCAACATTATCATATTCGGGTGGCTATTGAATTGGGTCATTCTTTTAATATTTCAATCAATTGCTTCAGATATCTCTTTCATTATTAAACGTTGACATATTCCTGGTTTATTCATCTGTTCTCGAATGTTCACACATGATGAATTGAAATTTGCGGAGCAGATTTCAGCATTTTTTAATTTTTAAAATTTTTTTATATTTTTTTTGCTTTGAAGAATGTAATCGCCTGAAAAGAGTGGAATGAAATCATAAGTGCAAAAAAAGGATCTCGTTTAAAAGCAAGCAAAAAAAGAAAGCCCTCGTTTTCTTTTCATCCTCAGACTGGAATTATGGTTGAATTTAGAATTCAATTTTCCTTTATATAAAAAAAAAATTATTTTGAAGAATGTAATCGTTTAAAAAGAGGGACGAAATCAAGTCCAGAAAAAAAAAACAAGTAATATAAAAACAAATTTTTAATGTCAATTCCTACTTTTTTTTCACTATATTGCAGAAAGTACTTTATAAATAATTTTCATTCATTTTTCTAAGTTTATCTGACTCCATCTATTGGTAGATATATGCAACATAAATGTAAAAAAAACTAAAATTAACTAATTAAATTTAATTACTGAATTAATATTTAAAAAAACTGTATTAACATCCAGTGTCATCCACTACAAGTTCAAAAAATGTATTTGAACTTGAGTGGATGAATAAAAAGTATTTTATTAACGATTGAAAATTTGAACAAGATATATATAGGGAGAGTGTGAGCTAATAGAAGGAACTGAAAAAAAAGACTTCGTTTACAAACAAGCAATGAATAAACATAAAAAAAAACCACCCTAGTTTTCTTTTTAATCTCAGTTTCAAGTTTTCTTTTTTTTTTTTTGAAGAATGTAATTATCTAAAGAGTGCCATGAAATCGAGTAATAGTTTATTACATATACTCTAGTAGAGCTGTTTATTTAAAAAACGATTAAAATATTGAAAAGACCACTTCGAACGGTTCTTCGTGAGTGAAATTCGTTCTGATCTTACATTCATTATTTCCGATTCATTCAACTGAATGAGTCATTTTGATTTCACTGGGTATCTTGCATACCATAACTGCATGTTGGTCCAATACACTTTCATCTACCTTCCTTCTTAATCAAGAGTCCACAGGGCCTTTTAGGTACTACTGTGCCCGAAAAGTAAGACCACTTTTAATTTTTTTCAAAAACTCTTTATTTATTCTTCCAAATTTATTTCATTGCCGTCAAAGTAATCCCCTCCGGACACAATGCACTGGCTTCATTTGGCTCTTCAAAGGATATCTATTTCCTTCATTTTGCTCTTAAAGGGTGGTACATCTTCTCTTAATCTTTCATTTAATTGTATACAGGAGGTCGGGGACCTTTATTTTACATTTGAAAGAAGGTACGCAGACTGCAACTTGCTGGTAAAAAAGTTTCTCTGATCAAGAACTCATACCTTTATGTTATGGTATGACAAGAGTACTCATACCTTTATGTTATGAGCAAATCCACTAGTGGCTAAAATTTCCAAATCCCCTCTCACCATTCAACACACATTGCGAAGAAGCTCCTGAAAAACCATCTTGAAATATAGCCACATCTCCCCTTCTAGTTTAGAAATAACGCTGACACACCAAAATAGTGTATGGCTGTTAAGAGTGATAAGACCCGTGTTCCCAAATCAGATGAGGAGGTAAAAGCTTTTTACAAGAAAATAATTGAGATATTTTGTTGTAAATTAATAATCATATTTGACCACAAACAAATAATTCATTTCCCTCTGGTTTCAGAAGCAAACATGGTAATGAAAGATGAAGAGGTCATGGGTGTGATCTGCAGGGTTTGCACGGACAAAAATATGCAGGTGAATATGTCTGGGGAAATCGACGCTTCTGCTACAGTGTGTTTAGGGCCACATGGATTGAATATATCAGGTAAGTTCTCTGTGCTAGCAACTCCATATGAACGACCGAAGGAAGGATACACTGCCTTATTATCCGAAACAGAAATGTGGCGCCCTGTAACGTCTTGGCTTAAACTAAACCTATAATTGCTTCAAGAAGAGGGCCACTTACAGGTTCATGGGAACACTTTAATTTTTATTTACAAGCATTATATAATACACTGAAGTGACAAAAGTCATGGGATAGCAATATGCAAATTTTCAGATGGCAGTAGCATCGCGTAGAACAGGTATAAATGCGCAGTGCTTTCGCAGAGCTTTCATTTCTGTTCAAGTTATTCATGTGAAGAGGTTTTGACGTGATGATGACCGCACGACGGGAATTAACAGACTTTGAACGCGGAATGTTAGTTGGAGCTAGACGCATGGGTCATGCCATTTCGGAAATAGTTAGGGAATTCAACATTCCCAGATCCACTGTGTCAAGAGTGTGCCGAGAGTATGAAATTTCAGACATAACATCCCACCATGGACAGCGCAGTGGTCGACCGCCTGCACTTAACGACCGAGACCGGCGACGTCTGCAAAGAGTCGTAAATTCTAACAGACAAGCAACACTGCGTCAAATAACCGCAGAAATCAATGTGGGACGTACAAGGGACTTGTCTGTTAGAACTGTGCGGAGAAATTTGGCTTTCTTGGGCTATTCCAGCAGAAGACCGACTCGAGTGCCTTTACTGACAGAACGACATCGCTTGCAGCGACTCTCGTGGGCACGTCAGCATATCGGTTGGTCCCTAGATGAATGGAAA
Source organism: Caerostris darwini (assembly GCA_021605075.1). Taxonomy (NCBI): domain Eukaryota; kingdom Metazoa; phylum Arthropoda; class Arachnida; order Araneae; family Araneidae; genus Caerostris; species Caerostris darwini. The sequence goes on along the minus strand of BPLQ01007303.1, from coordinate 25,734 downwards.
ACTGTGGCCTGGTCCGATGAGTCACGATTTCAGTTGGTAAGAGCTGATGGTAGGGTTCGAGTGTGGCGCAGACCCCACGAAGCCATGGACCCAAACCGTCAGCAAGGCACTGTTCAAGCTGGTGGTGGCTCCGTAATGGTGTGGGCTGTTTTTTCATGGCATGGACTTAGTCCTCTGGTGCGACTGGACCGAACATTGACTGGAAATGCTTATGTTCAGCTACTTGGAGATCACTTGCAGCCATTCATGGACTTCATGTACCCAAACAACGATGGGATTTTTATGGATGACAATGCGCCATGTCACCGGGCCACAACTGTTCGCGATTGGTTTGAAGAACATTCTGGACAATTCCAACGAATGATCTGGCCACCTAGATCGCCCGACATGAATCCCATCGAGCATTTATGGGACATCATCGAGAGGTCTGCTCGTGCCCAAAATCCTGCACCATCAACGCTTTCACAATTATGGACGTCTATCGAGATAGCATGGCTCAATATTCCTGCAGAAGATTTCCAACGACTTGTTGAGTCCATGCCACGTCGAGTTGCTGCACTTCGCCAGGCGAAAGGAGGGCTGACACGATATTAAGAGGTATCCCATGACTTTTGTCACTTCAGTGTATTTGTAGAACTTCATTTCCAAAGAAATTCAAATTTAAAATAAAAACTGGATTCGTAAATGCAGTGCATTGAAATGTAGGAGATTTTCAGAGTTCTCCAGTCTACGACGAATCTAGTCGTAATTATCACATGACGTGATACACAAAACCACAAGGGGCTCACTTTGTAAGCAGGAAGAATCTCCAGCCTGTTCAATCATTTTCAGAAAAAGAGAAAAACAACACTTCTTATCGACTCGTCGCAGAACTCTCTCCTTCTCCCAAAACTTCCTTTTAAGAAAATCCGTCAAGAGGGACTGAGGTTACCTTCCCTTACTTCTCATCGGAGTCGGACCCTTCGTCAATTATTGGTCTATCCACAATCATCACCGTGCAGCAACTCATGGTGTAGTCCATATCCCATTTGTAATTATTTCGACCTGTGAAAGTTGAACAAACAATCGCTAATTTCATGAGGTCTCATTATGCGTGACACTGATTATCTGCTGTCAGATTTGAATGACAGACTGTTCTCATTAGTACAAAACACTAATTGCATGTAATATAAATATCCACGACACCGCTTATCTACTGTTAAATTTGAGTGATAGGTTGTTATTATGCACTTGTTGAAGAGTATGCATTCCTTTCCCCTGGGAACAGAAATGCTATATCTCATCTCGTGGGGAAAAATACAGCCCCTTGTCTAAATATAAATAAATAAAACAGAAATTCTTAGTGGCTTCCTACACATTTATTTATTTTATTACAGACGTGTAGAATACGTGCTGTTCCTTTCGATGAAATTATATGGATTTTTTTTTTCTACTTTTTTTTTTTGCTATTCTTTGCATAATTTTTGGCAACACAGCAAATAAAAAAAATTCTGAGAAAAGCAGATATTCCAAATGTTACTATCTTCATGCTATAAATAATACTTATTTCTTGTTTTATATGAAATGGAATAGCAACAAATAGAATTACTATTACATAGTTAAAAACATTTTAACATCTGTCTAGAAAATTTCACCAGCTCATCTAGTGACTGTAACCGTACACCCTCCTACACACCGGCATGTTGCTCCGTGACTTAGACCGGGGCCGGCGAGATAAATCACTCTTCAATGAAAGAAGAATCTAGCTGTCCCGTCCTGGACGCAAATTTCTATTCGACATTGATTATCAGGTTTCGAAGCAATTTTTTTGAGAAACTGAATTCGCTATCCACCATGACCAAATAGTCATATAAATACTAACTTTCCCCGAGTTAAAATCCTGCGTAATTCTTAAAACTACTAATTTATTATTTAAAGCTTTTTTACAAAGCTTCTTACTTAATATTATTAATTTTTGTAGCATTTTTCCCACGAGAAGAGTTGCAGTATTTCGTTTCCAAGATAGAGGAATGTATATTCTTTAACAAGTGCACAATAACAACCTATCACTCAAGTTTGACAGCAGATAAGCAGTGTTGTGGATATTTATATTACAAAAAATTGTATATATATACACAGTCCAGTCACATTAATGTGACCACCTGTCAAAAGCCAGAATAACCAACTTTGGCAGAGCGGACCGCTGCTAGACGTACAGGAAGAGAGTCAATTAGGTTTCTGAAGGTGTTCAATGGGATGTTGAACCATGCCAACTCCTGTGCTGTGGCCAGCTGCGCTAGATTCCGCTGTTGATGATACATGGCGCGAACAACCCGATCTAGGAGGTCCCACAGTTTCTCGATTGGGTTTAAATCCGGTGAGTTTGCTGGCCAGAGGAGTACGATAAACTCATCCCGGTGCTCTTCGAACCACGCACATACACTGCGAGCTGTATGACACCTCGCATTGTCCTGCTGGTAGATGCCATAATTTTGAGGAAAAATAATTCCCATGCTGGACATGGTCAGTAAGGACAGATGTTTACTTGTGCTGATCCATCGTGCATTCCACAATGTTGAGTGCACCCAGTGAATGCCAAGAAAACATTCCCCAAACCATAATGCTCCCTCCTCCAGCTTGGATCCTTCCGGCTATTGTTGCAGGGTGTTTGCCTTCCGACGTTTCACGCCGTATACGCCAACATCCATCTGTCCGATGGAGCATAAAACGTGATTCATCGGAATAAGCCACCTGTTGCCACTCTGTGGACGTCCAGTTTCGGTACTGGCGTGCAAATTCCAGCCTTCGTCGCCGATGAACAGCAATCAGCATAGGTGCATTAACCAGGCGTCTAATGCGCAGCAACGTTCGCTGAACCGTTGATGAGGATACACTCTTAATAGCCCCTTGGTTCATCTGGGCAGTCAGTTGCTCAACAGTTGCACGTCTATTCCCTCGAACACCTCTCCGCAATCTTCGTTCGCCTCTGTCATCTATAGCCCGTGGTGCACCACATGTGGCACGACGCTGATTTTCGATAGTGCCATTTTGCCATGCACGGTATACTTTTACCACGGTGGTACGCGAACAGTTCACAAAATTAGCCGTTTCCGAAATGCTTCCACCTTTGGCCCGAAAGCCAATAATCATGCCCTTTTGGACGTCGGATAATTTGCTACGTTTCTGCATTACGCCAATGATTAAAATGCTTTCCGATGCCCTAGGACATCCTTTATATACACTCCCCTGCAATGTGTTGCCACCTCCGTTTTGTGATTGGTTATTTCACGTTGACGTCAAAAGTAGGTGGTAGTCACATTAATGTGACTGGACTGTGTATTATTATTATTACATAAATATATATATTACACGCAATTAGTGTTTTGTACTAATGAGAACAACCTACCACTCAAATCTGGTAACAGATAATCAGTGTCATGGATAATAAAACCTCATAAAATTAACGATTGTCTGTGAGACCTACACAGGTCGAAACAACTACAGATTGAGTATGGACTATACCATGAGTTGTTCCATCGTTATTGGTGATCGGCCATGAGGTGAGAAATATCTATTCCAAAAAGAATGGAAGAAAGCTGAAAACCCCCTTCCTCTTGACGGATTTTCTTAAAGGAGGTTTTTGGGAGAAGAAGAGACAGAGTTCTGCGACGAGTCAACCAGAAGTGTTTTTTTTTTCTCTGAATAGCGAATCTAATGCGCTCCTTAATTATCACAAGGCGTGTTACACGAAACCACAAGGGGTTCATTTTGTAAAAAGGCAGAATCTCCGGCCTGTTCAGTCACTTTCAGAAAAAGAGATATTTTTCTCTCGTTGTTTTTCTTTTTTATCTTTAACTCTAAATTATTTAATATTTCTGTTATGGTTTATTAAACAGATAAGTAAGTTAAATTATTAATGGTTTAAATGAAGTTATGTGGTCCAAATCACGTTTTTTTTTAAAAAATTTATTTGTCCTTTATATTACACTGTAGTATTGTAACTTTACATTGCAGGAGCTGTTTCAATAAGAATTGCAATCGATGGTACTGCAATTTTTATATCTCTGTGCGATGTAATCGCTGAATGGTCCCGAGAATTCAAGACACTGCTGATTGAAAAGGTCAGAAAAATCTTGACCGATGCTGGTATCTATGTTCTTGATGCCTTAAAAAGTAAGGCACAGGCAGCAGTTAACATTTTGTGGATCCTGATACAGCAGACTATTACTGATTTTTGCAGAGACACGCTTGGCATAGAAGTAATTGAAAGTGCTATCGTGGGTTAAAGACAGGAAGTTGGAGGAGGGAGAGGAAAGAGGAAATAATCTACACCAAAAATTTCGTTTTGTTCCCACTTGAACAAATTCAATGTTTGTAATAAATTATGACTTAATATTTGGACTTCTCATTTATTGAAACACCTGTTCCAATCGAAAATTTAAAAGGATTTGAAAGGAATATTTTTCAAAAACGACATGTAATAAAAATTAAAAGAAATTATAAGACTGAGATTGTACTGAAAGAACTGAAAGAAGAAAAAAAAATTATGTAATTGTGTATTTGGAAATTTTTTTGATTCATAATTAATTTTTAATATTTTCCATGATTGTTTTTGCATTCATTTAATTACGTGTATTCAGTTTATGCTATTGAAAATAAATCTTGACAAATATATAAAGTTTTCTTTTGACATTTTTGTGTAAAAAAAAAAAAGCATAATAAAGGAAATTCAATGTACTATGGTTATTTCCCCCTTCTTAAAACATTTCAATAAAATTAACATTTGACATTCTATTATGAGGGGGGAGCAATTACATCGGTTATAATACGGATTTATTACACTTGGGAAAATTCTTAAATTGCGTTAACAGAAGTTACATTTTTCCAGAAGTTACATTTTTAGACGACACTGAAGGAATGTGGTTGTGTTCGAAGGATATCCAAATTCTTCAATTATAGGTTTATATTCATTATCAATGGCACTTTTTTCCTCTTATGTAAGCCACAGACAGCTTACCAACAGTAGAGGAAGAGAGGGTGGTTTGTTAGGGGTGATATTTTATTATGAGGGGAAGCAATTACAACGTTTGTGATACGGATTTATTTCACTTGGGAGTATTCTTAAATTGCGTTAACGCAAGTCACATTTTTCCAGCATATATTCAACTAAAAACATTGAAAAAAATTCGTCACTTCCAAACGACGCTGAAAGAATGTGTTAGTGTTCAAAGGATATCCGAATTCCACAGTTATATGTTTATATTCATTATCGATGGCAATTTATTCAGCTTATATAAGCCATAGACATATCACCAACAGACGATGAAGAGAGTGTGGTTTCAGAAGGTTACCTTCCTTTTATTTGTTTGTCCTAACAATGGAAATAAATCCCTGAAAATTCTTACCAAATAGATTGACTAACTACGAAAGACACTTTGCCCATGGTGATCCAGCCTCCATCGAGTGTTCCTCATTCCTGAAAACAATAACTGCAGACCATGGAGTTTTTGTTTTCATGTCAAACTGAACTCTAGTTGGGGTCATTAGTTAGGCAATGTTATATATATATATATATATATATATACAGTAGAACCTCTGTAAGTCGAACTTCAAGAAAGACGCCAAAAAATTCGAGTTATAGTTTTCGTCTTATGGAGGACGTGATGCGTTATCACGTATTAAAAAAGTCAGTTATTATTATCATTATTTTTTTTTGTATTTATTATTATTATTATTATTATTATTATTTTTTTTTTTTTTTTTTGATTTTGACAATTCGATCGTTTTCTATCTATAGCATTATCTAAGCTATAAAGAGCAGAGAATTCTTTTTCTTCCGAGTTGCTATTTCATAGAACTGGTTATTCTATTTTTTGTATACTCATACATTGTTGTCTAAGAATTGTCGGCAAATCCTTAAAGTCGGTAACTTATTTTTCTTCGAGCTATAGAGGTAATTAATTTCAAATGATAGAGTTGTAAAGGTGGTAAAAAAGATTGTAAAATCAAACTTGTCAATGTTTGAGATACAGAGGTCCGATTTTTTTTTTTCGAGTTACGGAGGGAAAATACCAAAATGGCTTGTGGGGATCGGCTAATTAATTCCACTTATGGAGGGTTGAAATTTCAAGTAATGGAGGTTTTGGGGCTTGAAGGGAAGGGAAGAAAAATATTTTTCGAGTTGTAGAGGTTTTCGACTTATCGAGGTTCGACTTAAAGAGGTTCTACTGTATATATATATATATACTCAGTCCAGTCACATTAATATGACCACCTGTCAAAAGCCAGAATATACACTCTTTGTATACTCTGGCATTAAGTGGAATGTGGTATTAAGTGGATTTCTTTATATACACTCCCCTGCAGTGTGCTGCCTCCTGCCTTTTGTGATTGGTTATTTCACGTTGACGTCGAAAGTAGGTGGTGGTCACATTAATGTGACTGGACTGTGTATATATATATACATATATATATATATATTTAACAGAACTCAGCATCCGTTGTCCTGCCAAAAAAATCATTCGTTGTCCTTCCCAACATGCAATGAAGGGTTGAGCGGCTTTCCGTTATAAATAACTGTCTTCTGTACAAATTTTTAATTCTCCATGACTCGGCTTTATCATCTATCATCTTTTTCAGATTTCTCGAGTCTGCGACGAATCTATTGCACACGGTCTGCGGCACACCTTGATGATCACACGGTGTGATACACGAGGAGATCCACAAAGGGATCATTTTGTAAATAGGCGGAGTCTCTTACCTGTTCATTCAATTCACAGAAAAAAAAAGAAAAACAACACTTCTTTTCGACTGGTCGGAAAACACTCTCCTTCATTCTTCAAAAAACTCCTTTGAGGAAATCCGTCAAGTGGGGAGGATCGGCTTTCCTCACTTCTCATTCGAATGGACACTTCCTCTGTCTATGGTCTATCATCAATCCCGATGGAACAACTCATGGCGTAGTCAATATCCCATCTGTAATTGTGTTGACCTGTGAAGGTCGAACAAACAATCGCTACTTTCATGATGTATCATATCCATGACATTGATTATCTGCTGTGAAGTAGTTCTCATTAGAATAAGACACTGATTTCATGTAGGATAAATATCCACGGCACTGCATATGTGCTATCAAATTTGAGCAATAGGTTGTTATTATGTACTTGTTAAAGAATATACATTGCTTTCCTCTGGGAACGGAAATGCTATATCTCTTCTTGTGGGAAAAATGCTACAACATAGAGTTTTTTATATGAAAAATTCAATCACTGTGGACGTTTCTAACCAGGTTATAGCATTATAGCATTTAAATTGAATTAGTTAATTTGGTTTTGAATTGTTATAGTTAATTTGGCCAAATCCCAAGGCCGTTGGGATTTGGGGACTTTTTTGTGGTGCCAATTGAGTTATATATCGCCAAATGTGATTACCCTGGTATCTTGTATTGTTTGCTATTCACTTCACTTTCAGTTGCAACCCTTTACTTGGCGGACTTTGGCGAAAAGAATTTTGATGCCAAATCCCAACGGCCCCAGTTCTGCGATTTTACCGTTAATTTAACCATAACTTAACAGTCTTCTCTGTTTGAATTGGTTATTGCTTCTTGTAGTATTTGAACAATTGCTTCTTCATAAAGTTGTAGAGTTATTAAATTTTGTTATATTTCTGTCGCTATTGAATTTGATCATTTTTGTGGAGATTCTGCACTTCAGATGCACAACTCTTTTTTCCGCGCCAAATGGAATCTCCAAAACCGCAATATTTTGTAACCGCAGTGGCCATTTCGTTTATTTAGACGACTAAACGAATACCTCAAGAGGAAAAATCGCCAAATAAACAAGAAGAATCCTAAAATGCAGTATTCCTGATCTTGTTGTATTCTAAGCAATTACTTTATAAATGGCTATTGAACATTGACATAATCTGACGTATCCAACAAAGTATGCTCGCACATAATAAACTAAAATTCATGAAAGGATTTAGTTTTTTTTTCTTCGCCTGTTGTTTTACTACTTAAAATTCAAACACGATTTGGATGTTTCTAGCCAGTTTAATTGTAATTTAGTATGAAGATTTTTTAATTCTTTTTTTAAGTGCTTGAATTCGTAAATTAATTATGGATAGGAACGGAGCTAAAATCGCAGAATTGGGATTTAAAGTCAAAAATTCTTTTCACCAAGTAACGGATTGCGATTGTAAGTTAAGTGAATTACAAAAAATACAAGAAGCCCTCAAGTTATTACATTTGGCAATTTATCGTTCAGTTGGAGACCCAGAAAACCTTGTTTTCGATTCAGTGTTTACCGTTTTTGGAATAGTGTTATTATAATTTTGCTAACAATTTGAATGTAGGCTCCTCTTGATCTTGAGGCCCTGGGCTGAAGCCTAGTTAGCCTATAGGAAAATCCGGCCCTGACGACACGTGATCCTTCAGACTTCGTGAATGGAATTAGATTCGCGGGTACTTACGTATTAACGCCACCGCAGCTACAGATTTGGCGGTTTTAAGTGGCGCCGATCTGCACTTAAAATTGTTGTGACAAATCATAAAATATATAAAACACTTTATTTAAAATCAAAACATTTTCAAAATTCAAAATACTTTATTTAAAAACAATCTTTACAACAAAACAAGTAGAAATCAAACAAGTAGTCAATCGGATTTCGGTGGAAAATGGCCCGATATAGAGTTTAACATAGATTCAAAACAGTCTTTATTTTGGCAGCTCTTTGTTGGCGCATTAGCGCAGCTTCTGCTGCGGTGGCGTTAATACGTAAGTACCGATTCGCGAAATGGGGGGAGATAATGGATGGGATCAGAGATAATTAGACTTGTTTACACATGAATGCTGAATATAGCTTTAGATGTAGCTCAATATACTATTTTCAATCTTTGTAAAACTAAATTAATTTTCGAATTGCTATGCATTTAATTACCCATAAAATTATGGGTATTGTTTTGGGGAGCGAAATTTTTTGTGTTCCCGACCACTTTCAATTTTATTTTATTTTACTAGCTTTTTTATACGTATTTAAATTTCTTTCCCGAGCTAGTAATTATATAATGTAAAATTGTTTTAAAAGATCATCTAGTGAAAAGAAAGTCACTTTTATTTTAAAATGAAAACGAGATTTTGTAAAAATCTAGAAGCCTGTACCCTTTGTGCTAAATGCATCGCCAGGATGCCAAGTCGCCAAGTAAGCTTAATAATGAAAGCCAAAGTTAATTTTCACGGTAAAACGATATTACCAAAATTCATCACTAGGATGCCAAATAGCCAAGTAAAAATGCAAAATGGCTGCTGAAGTTCGGTGTCGTTGTAAAACGCTATTTATCTAAAATTCACCATCATTTTATTAAAATGCTTTTTGGCCAAATGTTATCTCTTTAACGCCAAATCATAGCGCTATTATACCAAAAAATTTATGCCTTAATTGCCTTTACGCCAAGTTATATCGCTTTATCGCCAAAATTTACCACTATTATGGCAAAATTTTAATGATTTGCTTTTACATCAAATGATATCCTCTTTTACTGCAAAATATATAACTATTTTGCAAAATTTTAGGTACTTACGTATTAACGCTACCTTAGCTACAGATTTGGCGGTTTTTAAGTGGCGCCAATCTAACATCTACAGATTTGGTGGTTTTTAAGTGGTGCCACTTAAAAACCGCCACATCTGTACCTGCGGTTGGCGTTCAAAAGATAATTCCGTGCGCGTGCGAACAACAAGATTGCTCCTTATTGGCGCAACTGTTGCTAAGTTAGCGTTAATACATAAGTACCAAATTTTATTCCAAAATTACTTTTATTCCAAAACGGAATTTTGTTTTGCTAATTCACAAAAATGCATCATTTTAACAACAGTAATAATTGCTATTACCATAAAATTATGTGCTTTTAATCCCCCAAATTTTTTTTCTATGATATCAAAAAATATTTCATGTTGTTTACGATGCAGAATTTGAATGATTAAGCAATATTAATAAAAAAGAAAAATACCAGAAAATAACTCGCATTTAATTCTGATAAATCCTTTGCTAGAGGCGAAAATGATCTTTCTATTGCGTCACAAAAACATGCCCTTGCACAGTCTTATCAAATGAATGAAGAAAATAAGAACAACATCACAAAACCGGGTGCGCAGAAGATCTACCTCCCCGTGGTGCATCTGGTAACACTTTTTAGTGGCTAAAAGATCTGCAACTTGGCACTATTGTTAGATTAATGAACTCTGTTTCAGCAGGTTTTGTTGTATTATTTTGTTGTTGTTGTATGTTGTATGCTTTTTTTTTCATTGTTCTTTTTTTGCTGTAACTGTTAATAGTCTGCCATTGGAAATAAAAAATAAAAAAACATCACAAAACCAGAAAAAAAGTTAATACGTTTCAGCGGCCTTTTTCTTCATTCTTCTTTTTTCAAAGTTCTAAATTTAAAAAGTTAATTTTTCCGCGCGTATTCAAATAACTGTTGCCACAAAAGCTTAGAAACAAAAAAAATGGCTGCTTTAAGCTTAGTAACAAAAAAATGACAGATAAAGTTTCTAAAAATTCAATTAATGTGGTACTCAAAAAATTTAAAAATACTAATAATAAATAAAAGTAAAATACAAAATAAAAGAAATTAAAGTTAAGTTTAAATTCTGTACAATTAGGGACCAGTTGTAGATGCCATAAGACTATTAAAATTTTGAATGCCAACGGCACGCGGTGTTCCCAGGTGGTCACCCTCCCAAGTACTGACTGCGCCCGATGATGCTTGACTTCGGTGATCGAACGAGAACTTATATATTCAACATGGTATGTTGGTGGTGTAAAGGTATGGTAAAGGTGAACAGCAGAAACAGACATTTTTGCGACTCTACTGAAAAATCTCTACTGACTCTACGAAATGAAGAAAATGACTGCCCATACACAAGTAATGAAAAAAACTACAAATTCAAATCCATACGACCCGTCGATGATGAATAGCAATAGCACATTGAATAATCAAATGAAAACTGAACAAATGATCAACTTTCCTGACGATGGTGCTAGCGTTTATAAATTTTAGTAAGGAGCGATCAAAACCCCTAATCCCATCCTGAGATATGGAAAAAATGTCAATATATCCTTTTCAAATATTCACATTTTTGGGTTTCTGCATCTAGTGATCTACACTCATGTCCATAAATTAAGGATAATTCAGAATCACACAGAAATTGAACTCTAAAATAAAAATTTCACCTGTAGAATTATCACACACATCTTGAAGAAGAATATGCAAATTACAGGAAACCACCAGATGGCGCGGATAGTACGTCACAATGGCGAGAGTGTAAGAGAGGGGTATATAAGGAATGGTGGCAAAGAAGTAAAATTGTTCACAAGCACTTTAAAAGCCTTTCAGTGCAATAACCGCATAGTTATGGCACAAAGGAAGCATTTGGATGATTTTTTACGTCGTAGAATTATCGGACGACTGGAATGTGGACGTACCCAGCTGGAAGTATCCGAGGAACTTGGAATCGCCCAGAGTGTCATCTCCAGGCTTTGGCAACGATTCCAAGATGATGGTAATGTGAGTAGATGTTACAGCACAGGTCGCCCCCGAGTTACAACGCCGAATGAGGACCGGTATTTAGTAGTTACTGCCAAAGGAAACAGACCTGTCTCGTCAGCAACCGGTATGACAGTTTCAAGGCAGACCGTGTACAGACGCTTAGGGCACATTGGTCTATATGCTCGTAGGCCTGTTAGATGTGTTCCACTTACCGCAACTCACTGTCGCCTGCGATTAACCTGGAGTAGAGAGCATGCATTGTGGACACCACAACAGTGCTCTGGTGTGATGTTTTCCGACGAGTCCAGGTTTAGTTTGCAGTCTGATTCTCGCCGGACTTTCATATGGAGAGCGCCAGGTACCCGTTACCACCAAGAGAACACCATTGAACGACACCGTTACGGTGGTGCAGGATGGCTCATTTGGGGAGGAATTATTCTTGGTTCCAGAACTGACCTGCATGTTCAGAGTGTAACGATGACAGGCCACATTTATCGGGATGTCATTCTGGAACAACATGTACGTTTGTTTCGGGGCGCCATGGGTGCTGAATTTCTGTTTATGGATGATAACGCCCGTCCTCACCGTGCAAACATTGTAGACGAATGCCTTCAATTGGACGATATCACCCGTATGGATTGGCCAGCATACTCACCGGACTTGAATCCAATAGAGAATGTGTGGGATATGCTTGGCTGACGAATTGCAGTCCGTCAACCCCCTCCACCTGTCAACCGGAACTTCGGAGGGCATTGCTTGATGAGTGGTGTAATATTCCCCAAGATCAGATTGATAACCTCCATGGGCCAAACCATCAAAAATATTAAAAAATACAGAACAAAGAAATAGTGATCTTCAAATATACACAGACGGATCAAAAATGGATAATAGGGTAGGCTCAGCTTTTGTAGCAATGGACAACGACATAGAAATCCACACATGGCAAGAGAGACTCCAAGGCAATAACTCAGTCTTCCAAGCAGAACTAAATGCATTATTGAACTCATAACCATGGATAAAAAACACAAAATATAAAAGAATGAACATCTTTACGGTCAGCCTATCATCCATAATAGCCATCAACAGATTTTTCAATACAAATAGCCAGGTTCAAGATCTCAGAAGCATACTAAACACAATCAACAACAAATCAATAAGCCTACTATGGATTAAAGCACACGCAGGCAACAAAGGTAATGAACGCTCCGACTCTCTAGCCAAAGAAGCAACAATGAGAAGTACACATCAATCGAAAATAAAAAAAACAACAAGCCTACTAAAACGAGAACTAAAAACCAACAGCCTCAAGATATGGCAAGAAGAATGGGACAATGGGATCACAGGAAGAAGAACTCATCACTTTCTCCCAACAGTGTCCACAAAAATGTCAACAAACACAAATATAAATTACTTTGTTACGGGTCATTTATCTCGATCATTTATCATTATACCTCGAAATCTACCTGGTGCATTCATTACTATGCTTACTTAGCGACTTGGCATCCTGGCGATAGATTTGGCACAAAGGGTACAGGATTCTAGATTTTTACAGAGGGCCTGAGCGTTAGCCACTCGGCCGAATGGCCGAGTGGCTAACGCTCGGTACCACAAGTTTCGGGTTCGAGTCCCGGCTGTGCCATGGATGTTTGTAGTGGTTCGGAATCCACTTTAAATTGTAGGTCGCGGTCTAACATGAGCGTTGAAGAAGTATTGTTACTCCGCGTCCCTAACTTATCTTCAAGCTACACCCACCTCTTAGATAGTGCTAAGTGAGTAAAGTCGGTGCAGCGCTTGCCTTAAGGCATCCAAGACAACTGTCTAACCGTTTCCCAGCTGCCTTAGAACAAAAAAAAATAGATTATAGATTAAAAAAAAAATAAAAACATGCTTTTAGAGTTAATCAAACTAAAAAGTAAAAAATAATTGTTAGCATAAGAATAAAATTACTGGCGAGAAAATGAATGTCATTGTTCTAAAAGCGTGGGGTGCTCGATATCAATCGTTATAATTTTTCACTAGTTTCTTTCTCAAATGCAGAGTTAATTTAAAAATGTCATACAAAGCATCCCACGCTTTTAGAACAGTGTCATTCATTTTCTCGTCAGTCATTTTATTCTTATATTAACAATTATTTTTTACTTTGATTAACTGTAAAAGCTTGTTTTTAAACTACAATATTTAAATGAGGTCCCGGTAAGGAGGACTGGAACTATAATTCTTACAATAATTTAACTGTGAGTAAAACAAAGGCTAAATGCGATTATGTCGAGGCAGCCAGGATTCGAACAGGGAATCTCCTGATCCGTAGTCAGGAGCGTTATCCGTTGTGCCACTGTCCCACATAGGGTTGAACGTCTCAGGTACTTTCATTCGACATGGGTTAAATTGCTCTTCATAAGTTAAAATAAAATCACTCATCCTGGCGATTTTAATCCTGATGAGATAATAAACTTATCAAAATATTTTAGTGTCGTCGGTCCTTGATAAGTCTACAACGCTTAAAATAAATCTGATCGCTTAAAATAGGGAAAAATCGAGCCCAATGAGTCAGTTACAAATAAACATACAGGCGAAACTAATAAAAGCGTATTAAAAAAAATTATTTTTACCGGAAAATCAACTAATCATATGTTTCTAGCAAGATAGTAGTCATCCTCAAAGACCTTGAACCCGAAATAGTTCAACAAAATGAAACTCGTTTTTTAAATTCTCTCTCTTCGTGGTATGATAAATTTAACATTCCCTTTTTATCACCTAAATAAATGTCATTTATCATATTTCTCGGAAATCTGCAATACTTTCATCATAATTATCAGCATGTGCTAATCTTGATGTAAATTTTGAAAACCGCACGTTATCAGTACTTGGAAAATGTCAATTTGCTGTCTATAATATACAATGGTGTATAACCTGCAATTGTAATTTTCGACTACGAAAATTTTAAAAAATTCGTATAACACGTAAGCTATTCAGCTTTTTCTTTAAAGTGTTATGTACAAATTTCGTCCCTATGGTTGATGTCTTAATTTAGCAGAGCATTTCATAATATTTTACTACTACTGTGCCCAAAAAGTAAGACCAATTATTATTTTTTCTCAAAAACTCTATTTATTCTTCCAAATTTATTTCCTCGAATTCAAAGTAATCCCCTCCGGATACAATGCACTTATGCCAACTTTTCCCCCAATCCTCAATGCATGCTAATGAAAAGTCATCGGCAGGCATGGTCTTCAAAGCGAGCAGCGATTCACATTGAATCTCTTCAATCGATCCCCGGAATGATCTTTTGAATTTAGGGAATAGCCAGAAGTCACACGGTGTGAATACGGTTGTGGAACGATATCATTTTTGGCGAAAAAGCCACGAAGAATCAATGCAGTGTGAGCTGGAACATTCAGTGTTTTCGGTACCAATCGAGATTTGACGCCCAAAATGGAATTGACCGATCCTTTTGAAATTCCAACAAGTAAGCAAGGTCTCCAATCCTCAGCAAAGTCTCCAATTGTAAATCGACGGTTTGCAAGCACCAAATCTTTTAATTTTTTGGACGTGAGCTTCGTCAGTTGAGGTGGATGGTCGACCAGAGCGCTCTTACTCTTCGACGCGTTCTCTGATCTTCTTTGAACTGTTTATACTACTTCTAAACATTTCTTTCCGATATAGTTTGCTCACCGAATGCCTTCTGCAACATTCTATACATTTCCCCAAACAAAATTGAATGCAATTTCTTTGCTCAATTAATTCAGACCTTTCAAAAATCGCTGGAATCAGTTTTAGCGTCTCACAAAACCAAGCGTAACACAAACACTAATGAATATTTTGACGTCAAATTTCGCAAGATGTCAAGGACAGTGCCAGCAACTAAAAAAGAAAGGAAAAAATTTTAAATTCCATAAGGCCCGAGTATTTTAAATCGAAAATTGGTCTTACTTTTTGGACACAGTAGTATGTTCTTAATGTCATAGTAATACTATAAACCAGGCGGCGTGGTCGGTGGCGGGCCAAAAATTGAAAAAAGTTTGGTGGGCCAAGATAAATTTTTCTAAAAGTTTAAAAACAATATACAAGTATTGCAATTTAAATATGTTAATGAGATGAATGAAATTGCTATTTCTTTTTTAAAAGTTGCTTATATTGAGGTTCGAAGTGAGATGTACTGACTGTAAGGAACGAGGCTAGATGCCCATCTGTCAGTCTACTTCTGAAATAATTCTTTTTAAGGTTCATAGTTGAAAACACTTGTTCACATATATAAGATGAAGCAAACATAGCACTGATTTTCTGGGTGTGTGAGATATTAAATTTGCGAAATTTACTTTCGATAATGATTTGTAAAACTTAAACTTTGGCTTATTTAGAAACAACTGCTATATATTTGTTTTAATTTACCTCGGACCGGCAAATTAAAATTCTATCCGCTGGGCCGGATAGAGCCTTACGGTGGACCGGAGTTGGCCCGCGGGCCGTAGTTAGCCCATCCCTGCTATAAACTAATTTGTACATCCAAAAATTAGCACAGGAATAAAATCTTTGTATAAAAACCATTGTAAGAAGAAAAGTGAAATATTTTTCAGTTATATTCAGCGAAAATAATGCGAAGAAAAGCTTAATGCAAGAATCATTTCAATGATGAAAAAAGGAGGAAAAAATAATAAAATAAAATAAAGGAAATTTTTTTCACATCCTATTCAAAGCGAAAACAAATTTATATATTAAAAAAAAAAAAAAATCTTTGCCTAATTGTAATCCTTATATTTGCTGCATTAAAAAAAATTTTTAATAAATAATCTTGATCAATAATTGGGGCCTAATGGCCGAGTGACTAGCGCCATGGATGTTTGTAATGATTCGGAATCCACTTTAAACCGTAGGTCCCGGTCTCATATGTCGTAGAGCGTTGGGCTAACAACCCTACCCCATAAAAACATCTCGTTTTGAAATCTGACAATGGGCAGACGGCCTTGCTCCACCATGGGGCCAATGAAGATTTGGTTTGTCGCTCTATGGCAGGGATGGGCAAATTACGACCCACGGGCCAACACCGCCCCATCGGAAGGTTCTAACAGACCCGCGAATAGAATTTTAATTTGCTGGTCCGAGGCAAATTAAAATATATATATATTTGTTTATTATACATCCATCTCCTTTGATTAAATATTTTTTTATTAATAAATTTATTATTTTTATCTCATTTCCCGAGGTTAAATTCAGTACCCTCAGTAAATGAAGAGAAGACAGCTTGAAAAAACTGCATTTTGATTTCAATCGTAGATTTAAGATTTCAGTGCCATTCAAACAGAATTGGATATTTTTATCATGCCTTTTAACGAAAATTGTGAAGCAGTGAGGTCAGATCTGCAAGTTGAATTAATTGAGTTGCAATCTAACAATCATCTCAAGCAGTTGTTTCTAAATATGCCAAAGTTAAGAGTTTTACAAATCATTATCAAAAGTAAGTTTCCCAAATTTAATATCTCATGGCCAGAAAATCAGTGCTATGTTTGCTTCATCTTATGTATGTGAATAAGTGTTTTCAACTATGAACCTTAGAAAGAATTATTTCAAAAGTCGACTTACAGATGAGCATTTAGCCTCGTTCCTTAGAATCAATACATCTACCTTCGTACCTCAATTTAACTAACTTTTAAAAATGAAACCGCAATTTCATTCATCTCATTAACATATTTAAATTGCAATACTTGTATATTGTTTTTTAAATTTTAGACAAATTTATCTGGCCCACCAATTTTTTTTTTTTTCAATTTTTGGTCGAGCGACCCAAAAAGTTTGCCTATCCCTGCTCTATGGTGATTTTGTGCACACTTTAAGTTAATTAGATCGGGACCTACAATTTAAAGTGGATTCCGAACCGTTAGCAAACATCTGTAGCGACACCTATTGATGGAAAATGGAGTAAAAATTTAACAACTTCTACTTTCACTGTTAAGAAGGGAAGAAGAAATAAATAGAAATTCCCGCTAGAATGAAAACAGAACGTAATTGGCGTTAGAAATGGAATAAAGGTGTTGTAAAGGTGAAAATTGATTATCGTCTTTTTTTGCCGTCTGGATTTTAATAACACTACGCAACCTTTACAAAGCCGCCACACATCCATGCCACAGCGAGGATTCTAATCTGACTCCTGTGGTACCAAAAGCCAAAATGATAGCCAATTGGCCGCCCGCAAATGAAGAATATAAGTTAATTATTAATTTGATCTGTGAAAGACTATTTTCAGTTATTTATTTCATTGCAATCTATTTTCATCCATTCAATGCAATATGCAATGATATTAGCATGTGCATTGCTTCCTTTAATATTTTTTGTTCTAATGCAGCTGGCAAACACTTAGATAGCTTGGTGTTGGATGCCTTAAAGCAAGCGCTGCACAGACGTTACTCACATTGCATTACCCAGGGGGCGCGTGTAACTTGAAAATAAACTACGGACGCGGAGTAACAATGGCCCCGCAACGCTCTACGATCCTATTAGGACCGGGACCTACGGTTTAAAGTGGATTCCGAACCACTACAAACATCCATGGCACCGCCGGGACTCGAACCCGAAACCTGTGGTACCGAGCGCCAGCCAATCGGCCATTCAGGCCCCGCTGCCTTTAATATAAGCACGGCTAATTTTCACGATCCTTATCCTTCCAGGACTTTTTCATTGTATTAAAAAAAAATTTTATGTCTCTTAGATAAAACACTTAAAAGCATCAATTAAAAAAAAATCATATACACACAGTTGCATACAACCCACAGATATATTCTACATTTACAACAGCGCCCAAAATGACTCGTTTCACCAAGTGCAATCTATCGATTAAACGCTAATGCTCAGTAGAAGCTAACTTAAGGTTACAAATTACATTAATATTCCAATCTCAGTCATTCATAAAGAGAATACTTGTTGTTATCCGAGGTTCAGTTATTAATGAGTTTTTAAAGCTCTTCCCAAATTTGATTTAATTTTTGCCATTAGTACATGGCATAAATACCGTTAATTAGCTGGTATCTCCCAATTAGTTTCATTTTTGCACATGCATTATGATGTGAAGCATTGCTTCATACATAAATACAGACATAAGTTTTATTGATATAATTTAGCTGAAGATGCAAAAACCACTCAACTGGTTAAACATGGATAACCATACAACATCCAATAATTCATCAAACGCAAATTTAGATACTAATGAAAATTTCTCAGTTTCACCAAGAAATCTGTTAATTTTGTTAACATAACTTTACCAAAAATTATCTTTTACGAGGAATATTTTCCACAAACCAACCTAATTTAAACTACAGCACTATAAAAAACACTTTTCACATCCAGCTGACAATGTAGCACGAGATCAAAGTGCTTATCGGTCTACATTTAAGTGACCTTACACAAAAAACAGATTCAATTCCGATTCTTCTCATAGTGTAATTTTGAGACATCCAATACCCATAAATAGTTAAGTGTTTGTTTAAATAAATATTTAAAAATACCCCAAAGGTCAAATATTTTATAATCAGATGAAATTAAAAATAAATGTTTTATTACTAGTTAGCAAATATTTAAACTTGTAGTTCCCTCCGAAAACTGAAAGGTGGACAGCAGAAATGCACATTTTTGAAAATCTACTGAAACAAACCATGAAAAAAATGACTGCCTATACATAAATGAAAAAACTACAAATTCAAGGCCATACGACTCATCGACAATGAATTGCAATAGCACATTGAATAATCAAATGACCAACTCTCCTGCCAATGATGCTTGCTTTTATACATTTTAGCAAGGAGCAATCAAAATCCCTAATCCCATCCTGAGATATGCTTTTCAAATATTGACATTTTTGGGTTTCAGCATCTATTGTTTCCTATACATGTTCAATTCACAAAAAGTATGTTGACCTAGTAGTATCAACCACACAAGTTCCAAGAGATATTGGAGACATAATGGGTCTGGCATTACAAAGTGGGCTTAAGATGACCAAGAACGACATGCTACGCTAATAAGTGCATGTCTCAGAAAAACAAAAACCAGGTTCACTGGATCTAACATTAATTTCTTCCAAAATTGAAGCAGGTTTTATCACAAAGGGAACTTGGTCAAAAATCAGACTCCAGAACAACTTATATTGATGTTGAGGATAAAAGGTAGCTTTGAGCAAATTCTACCTAAGCTAAATGCTGTGAGATAGTGTAAGGCAGGGGTCTCCAAACTTTCCAGCCTTAGGGCCATACTGTTTACTCCAAAGACCAAATCCATTTTAATTTTTCTGCCATTATGTATAATTTCTAGACTAGTCGCCAAGTACGTGCGCTCTGAGCGAGCATACGCTTGCTAAATTCGCTGGTTCAATTACTATTGTGTGTATAAATACGACAGTGACACTTGACGACATCTAGTGGCAACTACCGAGGGTAACCGCAGGATGTTCACTAGTTTATAATGTTAGTGGGATTCATTTCAATTATTTATTAGTTGTTATGTTTAAGTTAAATTTTCTGCGTATTATGCTTGTCATTAAGCTTTACTTAGCAACTAAATAAAACCGAGTTATTACCATTCTGTGTTTTTTATCCAACTTATTACAGCAGCAAGAAGCTATTCGCTGTCGCGGGCCGTACTTTGGAGACCCCTGGTGTAAGGTATCACATTCTATAGCAGACAAATGTGCCATGGACTGTCTCACACAGTCACCTGATCTTGTCACTGATAATGAAGCCAGCAATTTTACACAGCAATGCCATCATTTTATTAACTTTTACTGCGATATTTTTATATATAACATTTATAGAATTCATTATAGACACAATTTGACAGTACAAGATAAAACAAACACAAAATTCAAGTTTTTTTTTTTTATTAAACAAAATTATTGAATTTAAGAACAAATGCAATGTCAAACAAGCAAACATGATGGATGCAGTCATCTGAATTCTTGATTTCAATCAAATTTGAAACATAGATTCATGATTAAAAATAATGATTCTGTTACCCCCTTATATGCAAAATGTATTAAAAAATATATATTCAATTAAGAGAATGATATTGACTTCACAGATGTGTCAATTTTTCCGAAAGAGCAATTTCCTTTCTTCTTTTTTGTCTTTTCATGTCTGAACTGCTTCCCACGTGCAGATCCCAAATTAGGTAATTCATGCTGAAAGTGAAAAAAAAAAACCTTACGATTTTTTTTTTAATTATAAGATATATATATATATATCACAGATGCACAAATTTAAGTTCGAGGATTACACTTTTACATGCCTTACAAGGAGACAAACATTGCGGTTATTTGATATGTATCATTGCATAGAAAGATAATATTCAGCAGATACAGAATTTTCTCAATATATAATCAATTACATACATAATATATATTTCATTATACATATAAATGAAATAAAATAATATAACACAATTAATTAGATAACATTCGAAGATTTTCTTTTTTTTCTACAGCCCGTGATCTTAAGGTTTGTAGAGCCAAATTTTAAAACCAAATTTAAAACTAAAAAAGAAAAAAGTTTCTATTAGTTAAAAAGTCTCTTTAGTTTCTATTTAGTTTTAAAGTCTTTAAAACTAAATAGAAACTAAAATAATAAAAAATTAACAAAAATATTTGATACTTTAAAAAACAAAAAACAAAGAAAGTTTGGAAGAGTTAATAGAAATAAGAAACATTTTTTTTTTTTTTTTTTGTCGGAGAAATGATTAACAGTTTATTATTGACTAACAGTTACCATCTGCAATATTAAATTTTAATATACAGGCAAGGTTTTTGAAAGAATTTATTGAACACTTATAAATTTTTTTAAAAAAAGCTACTGGCATAATTATTAAATTTAACTTAGCCACTATTCTTATAAACTCAAACAATGCAACATAAATGGTACAAAACTACATGAAGAAAAAGAAAACTTTTAACAGCTCTATAATGAATTAGCTGTATTTAATACGCTTTTATTAGCTTCATCTGTATGTTTGTATGTTTGTTTGTATGTATGTATGTATGTATGTATGTATGTAACTGACTCTTTGGGCTCGATTTTGGGACTGATGGCGCCATTTACTGGCAAATCAGTCAACTGATCAAAACCTACCTATTTTGTATAATTATTTTGTTTAATCTTAATTCCTTTTGTTTTATTTTACTTTTATCTTAAAATTCTCATTTTAACTTTAACCATTTTATTTTGGGCATCGTCAACGGACTCGTAATTGTACCGATAGCTTTAGCTTTTTCGATCTCCTGCTTTAACTGTTCTCAAGCAGGAGATGTTTTTCCTAAATTTTAAATTCATTTATTTATTTTAAATTATTTCTATTCATTAATTTAAGAAACTACAATTTATGCTAATGTTTTAATTAATTTAAGATGGAGGTTTTTTTATTCTTAAAACCACCAAGGAACTCCGTAACCGATACGCCCGTTGCCCAGCGGTCTTTCACTCCGGGTAGAAAGTCAGTAATATCCGCGATCGAATTGCGCTCTTCCTATTGGCCGAAAATTTCGGTGGCTAAAAAGAGGCGGTTCTCAAAGGCATAGGAGTGCGATCATGTCAAATTGCGCTCTTCCTATTGGCCGAAAATTTCGGTGGGTAAAAAGTATGTAAACTTAGCGGAATCATAGTTTAAAAACTAAAAAAACACGCTTTTAGAGTTAATCAGACTAAAAAGTAAAAAATAAATTAATAGTTTAAAAAAACTAAAAAATACGCCTTTAGAGTTAATCCATCTAAAAAGTAAAAAATAATTGTTAACATAAGAATAAAATGACCGACGAGAAAATGAATGTCACTGTTCTAAAAGCGTGGGGTGCTTTGTATGACATTTTAAAACTAACTCTGCATTTGGGAATGAAACTAGTGAAAAATTATATCGAGTACCATTGATATCGAGCACCCCACGCTTTTAGAACAGTGACATTCATTTTCTCGTCAGTAATTTTATTATGTTAACAATTATTTTTTACTTTTTAGATGGATTAACTCTAAAAGCGTATTTTTTAGTTTTTTTAAACTATTAATTTCACTAATGCAAAATACAAAAATTAGGTAATGATATTCTGGGTAGATTCTGAATAAATTTTAAAAATATCACGTTTGCATATTTTTAATCAAAGACTTTAAGAGATTAATCTAATAAATATTACTAATTAAAAATGATTTTTGAAAATTTTGGATAAGCAATTGATGTTTGTGTAATCAATATATGTTGTTGTTGTTGCTTATCCCCTTGATTTAGAATCCTAAACCAAGTCCAGTAGATCATGCTGCATCAATAGATCGTAAACTGTCCTCCCCTCATTCAACAGTTGCCTCACAGAGGCATCAATACAATCGATGAGATGAGAGGGAGACGCGATGGCCGAGCAATGACAAAGGGTATATGTCTTTTCGTCTCCATTAAAGGTCAAACTCTTAGTGTGGCCAGTCTATCTTAGTGTGGCCTTAGTCTAGCTAAAGCCGTTTGAGCAGGTCTAGGACAGGAGCACTGCAAGGACATACCAGGATATTTAGCGGTGTACCACGCATGAATTGGTGGCGACCTCCAAGCGGTATTCACTCTGGCTAAAGTCATGGAATGAACCTCTGAAGCTCACAGATTGGAAGAAGCTTTGGGAAGTTCGCAACCTTTCCTAGCGAGCAGATCAGCAATTTCATTTCCGATCTGGTCCAAAACAGCTAGTTTAGAAACTATATCCTACCCCCATTTGGCCAAGATGCTTGGCCAATCTTTCAAATACTGTATTGAGCTCTTATTATCAGTCAGAATCCAAACATCAGGTACTTTAAAGTCTAAAGCTAGGCTCAGAGCATCGCTTATAGCAGTTAATTCTGAGCAGAATACTGAGCTGTGGTCCGGGTTTCTAAAACGATATCTAAATTCTCCTGTCTTGTCTTCATAAAAATTCCGATACCTGTTCTTTCAGAGTCAGATTTGCTTCCGTCATTGTAAATAACCAGGGCCCGAGGAGAAATATTATTGATGATCTCGGGAGCCAACTGACGCAGCAACTCCGGGTGTTCTTCGTGTTTGATAAATTTCTCATTAAAAGTTACATTATTAAGTACAGTAGTAGGTGTCAGTAGATTAAAAGGAACACTGGGCTCGACTTCAATATCTGCCAATCCCTGCTTCCATATTAAACCCAAAGGGCTGTCCTTTTTTTAATCTTCGGTTATTTGTCCAGTTCGATAAAAGGTTAGATGATCTGTTATAAGGCTTACTCTTTAGCTTTGCACCGTACTTTGCCATATTTATTTCTCTTTTCAAGGAGAGGGGCTGAAGATCAGCCCCATAACAAGCAATATCATTGGGACAACTGTGCCTGAGACCAGTGATAATTCTGGCAGCACTAAATTGTATTCTCTCTAGTTTTTTTAGGTTAGTATTTGCAGCAACTTGATAGATCCATAGAGAAGCCATATTCAAGGATTGGCCTTATAAGAGCAATATAAGTGCTCTCGAGTGTGCCTGCATCGGCTCCCCAATCTCTTCCAGAAATGTATTTTAGTAGTTGAAGCCTTTTCCTACCCTTCTCACAGAGTCTGTTAATGTGCTTACTACAGTTAATTTCAATATCTAGAGTAAACCCTGGATAGGTAAGAGTTTTAGTAGATTCTAGTAATTGTCCCTTTAGAAAAATTTTCGGCTGACAGTTGAACAAGTGTGTTAGTTGTGAAGAGGCAACTTAGAGATTTGGTTGTGTTAAAAGCCAATTTATGCTCATCTGCAAAGTGTTGAATTTTCTCCAAGGTGTCGTTGAGTGTATTTTCTAGTTTAGTTGAATCCGAATTGTGGTTCCAAACGATAATGTCATCAGCAAAGATGCCTATTTGACAAGGGGAGACAACTCTCTCGATACCAGTCAAATATAGTGAAAAGAGGGTGGGGCTCAAAACTGAACTCTATAGGATTCCTTGATATGTTTTAAAAATTTCGAACAAACTTTTGTTATCTCACTCGAAAAGATCTGTTTTTCATAAAATCTGAAAGCCATGGAAGTGCACGACCCTTGATATCAAACCCTGAAAAGTATTTCCCCAGTAGCTTAACTTTGTCAAAAGCCTTAGTGAGGTCGAGAAATACAGCCATAGTGTGTCTGGAAGGCTTCATATTGTGTGCATCCCTAACCCGTTGGACAAAGTAGAGTATTTGGTCGATTGTACTATGTCCCTTGTGAAACCCATATTGTTCTTGTGGCAGCATGTTACGGTCCATGAGACGAAAAGTAATTCTCTCCATAAGTTTACACGTCATGCAAGTGAGTGCAATTGGTCGATAGCTTCCCCTGCAACTAGCATCCTTATTTGGCTTACGAATGGGAACAACAATCGCAGTTTTCCATTGCCTAGGTAATCTACCCAGTTTCCATGATAAATTAAAAATATGCAGGAGTCTTTTAGTTGCACATGATCCAAGATTTAATATAAATTGCCCATGTATACCATCAGGTCCCATGATTTCTTGAAATCTAATTGCTGGATGGCATAAAGTAGTTCTGGAGAAGTAATTGGATCATTAAATAGTTCATTACTGGCTGGAACCCTGCAGGATCTGATTAGTTTTCTGGCCGCTCTGCCAGTCTTTTTGTTCTCCCTTCCTAAGGCCAATTTGCTTTCTTCAGAATAGTAGTTTCCCAATGCATCTGCAGCTTTGTCATTTACAGTGGGAGTTCCATTGATACCAATGATAGAATTTGTATTTTCCACCTGTGGTTGAATTTTGTCTAGTTTTCTGGCTAATTGCCAAAGTCTAGTATTAGGAGTTTTATAATCCAAGCTCTTATACAGGTCCTGCCAGTTGCTCTGCTTTATAGAGCAATACTCCCGTTGATCACTGCATTAATTTTGTTAAGTTCAATTCTGGCATCTGTGTTATCATTTAAATTATGGCTCTGCAGCAGATGTTCTCTTTTGGCCAATAATTTTTGTAAGTCCTGTGAATCATTGGTGAAAGCTGGTCTTCTCCTCTTGGTACAGCACCCTATGCAGCCGTAAAAATAGAATGCTTAAACACGAACCATTCATTTCCTAGATCTCCTGTAATAGGGTTCTTCTGGAGCTGTTCGATTACATTTTTCTAAAATAAAGTCCAATTAGCTTTTTTAAAATTCCAATATATATTGTTGTTTCCGTAGGCCTTGAAGTTGTAATCCAACTCAATCAAAATAGGATAGTGATTACTTCCAACATAGTC
Source organism: Caerostris darwini (assembly GCA_021605075.1). NCBI lineage: Eukaryota > Metazoa > Arthropoda > Arachnida > Araneae > Araneidae > Caerostris > Caerostris darwini. The sequence goes on along the minus strand of BPLQ01007303.1, from coordinate 8 downwards.
AACAACTT